>JARHVA010003706.1:675000-1090000 GCA_037957365.1 Torreya grandis | reverse complement strand
ACATCCTCTAGTGTAACTTCATCTCACCTATCGGTAGGTGAAATATACTCATCTCACTATGCCATCTCTATGGTAATGCAAACAATAGTGCCCTATCCACTCTAATCTTAGGCATCTTAACAATGTATGATAGTCTAGTCACCTCTATCAATCTGAACTCATACCTCATAAACCTCATGATCTATGTAAGTGCACATGATCTATGCTCTCATATCACTAAAACTAGTAATACCCCATGAAAAAACACATAAATATCATAATGTCAATCCTAAAGTAATATAATCTATCAAAATAATCATAAAACCACTCATTATTTTCATCTACTATCTCTATCATTTATCCATATACAAATAAAACATGTCTACTTCCTAACTAGTTATCCCTATATTCTACCCTAGAAAATTCACCACCTCTTTAGATGATTTCACTACACTTATCAATGATTTTTTTGATACATCCCACAATTTTACTACCCTATATAATTCACCACCACTTTGGATGAATTTGTTTCATGCTTAAATAATTTCACTAGTAATGTATTCAATTTCATAATTCCTCACTCTTTACTTCACCATTACAACTTCACTTCAACTTTCAATGATTTTACCACTATATTTCATGAATTCACCATAGTTGTAAATGATTTCACTAATCCTATTGTCTTAATCCATCCTAATAATTTCACTACCCATCCTAACAATTTTTCTATACATTTAAACTATTTCATGTTTCCCACTAATAGATTTTCTACTCTCATTGCTAAATATACCATTGGGCCAGTTACAAAATCATTTCATCTCATTTCAAATAGCAAAAAATGACTTAAAAACAAAAATTCAAAACTATAAATTATACTCACCAAATGGTTATTCCTCTTTGGTCTCTGGTATCTCCTCACTCCCTTGTTATGATGCAAGTGAATGGGAATACCATCTATAATATAATCTATCAAAATCATCATAAAAACACTCATTATTTTCAACTACTATCTCTATCATTTATCCATATACAAATAAAGCACATCTACTTCCTAACTAGTTAGCCCCATATTCTACCCTAGCAAATTCACCACCTCTTTAAATGATTTCACTACACTCATCAGTGATTTTGCTGATACATCCCACAATTTTACTACCCTAGATAATTTACCACCACTTTGGATGAATTTTTTGCATGCTTAAATAATTTCACTAGTAATGTGTTCAATTTCACAATTCCTCACTTTTTTCTTCACCATAACAAATTCACTTCAACTTTCAATGATTTTGCCACTAAATTTCATAAATTCACCATAGTTGTAAATGATTTCACTAATCCTATTATATTAACCCATCCTAATAATTTCACTACCCATCCTAACAATTTTGCTACACATTTAAACTATTTCATGGTTCCCACTGATAGATTTTTTTACTCTCATTACTGAATCTACCATTGGGCTAGTTAAGAAATCATTTCATCTCATTTTAAATAGAAAAAAATGACCCCAAAAAAAATTCAAAACTAGAAATCATACTCACCGAATGTTTATTCCTCTTTGGTCTTTGGTATCTCTTCACTCCCTCGTTGTGATGCAAGTGAATGGGAATACCATCTATTTTTCTCCACAAATACAAAGTAAATTCACTTAATCAATATCTATTAACAAATCACTTAGAAATAAATTTGCAAAAATAATTTTCAAATTCACCCCTCCCTCTATTTATAATATACCCCTATTCAAATATTTTTCCCACCATCCTATAGTTTGCACATTTTAAAACCAATTTTCTCCAAAATTCATCCCAATAATTTGATAAAACAAGTAATATGATTGCATACAAATACCAGATCTATATGTGAGACCAATAGCAAAGACATTCACCATGGAACAATGAGAGAAAATTTGAACACACCATAACACATATATACTATGGGAAAACCTCATGAAGAGGTAAAAAACTATTTTACTAAATTTGGGAAACTATATTAGTTAATTTCCTAAATAGTAAAGGGGTATATATTAAGGGGAAAATTAGTAAATAAAATGTGCCTTGATTAACCTACTAATTTATTAAATCTAGAATTTCTTAATTGATTTCTATAAATAGAAAATAAGGGGATATAGAGTAAAACTTAGCTGATTTTAGGCTGAGAGGGAGGAGATAGAGGCTACAAATTGTTGATCTGGCTGGGTAGACTATCAAAAATAGGATCCAAAAGTCTATTTTCTACCTGGACAGGAGCACTAAAAATGGGACACCTAGAGTTCTAGCACTTTAGTCCAATTTTTGTCACTATAGTCCTTAGTGTCTGAGCTTTTTAAGCTTCTTGGGCTATGTTTGTCTACTTTGAGAGACCATGTGCCTAAAATATCAAGTCTTAGTTGTTCATGAATCTCTGTGTGCAATTGATTCTATTTTCAAGGATCCTAGTTCTTCTTCATACTTGATTGGTGATCTTGAATCTAACTATAAAAATGGTTTAGTGTGTAATATGCACTAAACATGTGATCACAATCTGTGTGTGGGCACATTGCCTACATACCAATACTCTAAAGAGGGATCAAGGCCAAAGTAGTTTTCCTAATTTGAATGTGTATTATGTAATCTTATGTATGCAATGTAAGTATATTTGAATTGGGTTGAGCTTGAGATGACTCATGACTAATGCAGGAGCTTGGTTAGGCTGGAAATAATAGTGGTTAGTTGTATGTAGAGAATAGGAAGATTTGCTTGAGTGTGCTTTAGTATATTTTTAGCTTGTGCCTTTTGAATGATTGCCAACCCTTCTAAATGACCTCTAAAAGGGATTTTATAGGGAAACTAGTGATCTTAGGTTAGATGAACTTGTATTAGGCTACTAATGGAAAAGATAAGGATTTAAGAAAATCTAATCATTTGAGACTATTATGGACTTGGACAACAGCTTTGGAAAGTGGATAAGTTGGGTCTTGGCATTGTAGCCTAACTTATGGCATTATTTCTAAGGGGAAAGGGACCTAGGGGAATAGATCTGGGCACAAGAGATCATCTAGGGTCTACAAGGGTTAAGTCTAAAAGGATGAGGATGATTTAGAAATAGTGAAAACATTTCTAAGTGGGTTGTGTAAGAAAGTAGGATAGACATATGGTTTGGGTGTCACAAGTCATGCTCAAGTTGTATATATTGTATTTTAGTATGACTATATTTCCCCCTCCTTTATTCAAAGTATGCATCAAAGTGAAATACTAGGATAAAGGATAAAAAGATAAGTGTACCTAAACTTACTTATGTGGCTAAGCCCAAGAATCTATGTGATGCTAGATTGTGCATAGTGAGATCACATTGTACTATGTAAGTTTGAAAAAAGGAAACTAAAAGTAGATCAGTTCTTAATAGACACACTATATCTAAAATAAGAATGTACAAAGCTAGGTAAAGAGAAAGGAAGGATGATAAAGAAATTAATACACCTCACCAAGTACATGAACCAATACAAAACCTGTTATGATGTTGGGTTATACTTAGTGATGTTGGAATTATTTTGAACCAAGAGTTATATCGATGAATGAGATGAGTGCCCAATCCTCTAGAATTTTTCTCAAGAATTCAAAGGCAATCCCTTTGGTTTCATCATCACCAACTATGTGAAGCTAATGAATCATGCATGTGTTAATCGATGTCTAGATCATGTGGCTAATTGCTTTAAATAGGTGGCTCAAGAATACAAAGTCTAGATAGTCCTTTGGCTCCATCATTTCCCCATGATGTGAAGCTAAAAGAGAAAATACCAGCATAGATGAATTTCATATGAGATTGGTCATGGAGCCCCTAAGTGTTTTATGATCTGACAATGTTGGCATGAATAGCTGAATGTAAACTAGAAACTAGGCCACTATTGGCCACTTTGAAAGATGGAGATTGGACTTATATAGAAACCCCTCTTAAAACTAGAATCAAGGATTAATAAGCCACTCGAGAACTTAGGTACACAAGAATCAAACTTGTATAAAAGTTTACTTGAATGTGATTCTAACCACCTGTAGATGGAGTAAGGCACACAACTATTAGGAATGTGTAAGAAAATGCATTAAAATTGAAAAAAGAGAAGGCCCATGTGTTGTGCACATTACCCCCAATAATTGGTGTCTATAACATAGATTTTAAACTAAAATTTATATCAACTACCATGTTTGAACTAAAAATGGAAACCCTCATGCCATACATGATGCCCCCTATATATGGATTATCTAAGTGAAATAAGTGCTAAAAACTATTGATTTCTAGATCGAACTATACTAGAAAATTGTGACTAAACTTAGCTCTCACCTGATTCTAAAAAAACTAAAAATTCTATTGTTTGGACAATAGTGCCATAAACTTGACATTTTGGGGTTTAATATTGTAGTCTTATTTTCGGCATTGTTGTCTAGAACCAAAACTTATGACTGATCTAGATTCTTTGTTATCTACCTAGTTTAGTTGGCCTATGTTGAGTTTTAGATTTTAGACTATATTATTCTAAAACTACTTTTGTGACTGTTATGAGCTATAATCTTTGTGACAAAACCCTTGTTTATTGCCCCCTCTTTTAAGGGTAGGATTGAAGAACCTATAATGACTACCATCATAAGAAGCCCTACAAGTGTGTTAAGCTACGAAAAAAATTGACATATCATTTATACATTATCTCAAGATATAGAAAAAGTTGTAGATAAATATTGTTATATCCACAGGGGTATGCCTACATCGATATAACAATGTAATATCATGTGCATAAGAGTAAACTAGAATTCAAAATGTTAGTTTTTAGTTTCTAATTATTATTGGCATAGAGGGACAGAGCATGATTGGAATCATGGCATTACACACAAAGATAATCAATCAAGAAATAAGCATTTAAAGAAAGAAGTAAGAAACACACAAGGGTGGCTAAGGGACCAAATAAGCACACAAGTAATACAAGGCATGTTAAAATTCCACATACACACATAATGGGAACAAGTAAATATTGGCATAAGGGCCATAAGCACATGAAAGGCACACAGAAAGGACATTGGCAAGTGTCCAAAGGCACACACATATAGACAAAAAAAGGGACATTGTCAAATGTCTTAAAATGTAATTAAGAAGTAAATAGGAACCATAAAATGCAAACACATATATCTTAATCAAAGTGAAGAGTGGAATTATGCAAAGTAATAGAAATATAAACATGCATCTAAATATGGAAAGCAAGAAGTAAGAGTATACAAAATATGTAATACAAGACTAATGTATATCCTATGAAATACAAATGTGTGATATATTTTAATGGATGTTGATGTGATATATATGTAATCAAGTAAGGAACATACTACAATAAGATATCTAGAGTGTATAGTGTAAGAATGATATAACCTAGATGGTATAGTCATGTAGAGAATGCAGTCATTGGCTAGATGTATCGATATGTAGCTAGAATGTAGAAGTAAGATGCCCCCTTGATGGGTGGAGTGGAGCAATAAAGGATCTAGATGCATTGCACACACTTAAAGAAGATCAAGTGAATCCTGGTAATATAGATAAATCGATAAACAATAGCATATAATAGCGTAATGTAAGTCTAGTATAATGGTTAGCAATGTAAAACATAGATGATGCATACAATTGACATGTTTTTGTATTTTTGAAATATTATATTATTCTTTTATTTTGAAATATTATATTGTTTTTGTATTTTGAAATATTTTAGCTATGTACAATCAATATTAGAAGGAATGATACTACTTGAGGAGTCTCATGTAAGACTCCCTATCATGGTGTCTTGTATCAAGGAGTGGAATCATGCATGATCATGAAACATGATGGAAATGATGAGACTATGGCTCTAAAAGTTGTATATACTATAAATGCTCTAAAATATCTAAATTAGAAACTAACTGTGTGGACCCTCTATAATTCTGAGAAGTAGATGTAGTTGTAGGGATATTAGGGACCTATCTAGAAGTAGGAAAAACTTGTTAAACATGTGTTTTATGTGTATATGCATGAGATCTAAATGAAACTACTCTAGGTGTGAATAATATAGTTATAAAATGTATAAAATCCCAAAGCTATGGAGGTGTATGAACCCTTTGTATTTGTGATGGATATCATATCTATGTCTGATGCTGAATTGGAGAAAAAAATAGTGGTAGATCTAGAATTGGTAATGAAACTGAGACTAGCTTTGGAACTAAAACTGGCTCTAAAACCAAAAGTGGTAACTCATATGAAAATTTAGTAACTATTATAACCTAATTATCATGAATTAATTTCATGCATAATGTATTGTATATAGAAGTGATTAGAGTTTTTATATCCAAGATCTTCCAAGTAACATGTCAAAAACTCCCATGCTAGGAACTATAGTAAATGAGGTGGTCATGTGTGTAAGACCAACCTGTAGAAGAATGAGGATCTCACCTAATTTAGTCTAGCTATGTCCACTAAAACCACTGATAACTATATTTTTTGGAGTAATATCCTGCTTTGTATAACCTAAGTATTGTAGTAGTGTCATAAAACACATGTTAATGTTGTATCCATTATCAATTAAAACACTATGAATGGGATCACCATAAATAAAATATCTAATGAAGAGCATGTGATAATATGTCATCCTTAATAACCTCCTACTTAGAAAAGGAGATGGAAGGCTGAACTAGAATGGTAGAATAAAATGTACCAATCATGTGGATTAATAGATGTGAATCAATTATCAGTTCCCTATATGTAATTGGTGGAGGATGTGCCTGATATGCATGATGTATACCTAATGTGTCTTGTGTCTCTAAATTTTTATGTAATGGAAATGGATTTGAAAAGATTTTGAGTGACTTATCCTATATTGATTTGGTGGAGGGAGGCTCAGCTGAAGTTCCTAGATTAATTTGATTGCCATTAATTAGATCATGTATCTTATACTTGAGACTAATGTATCTATTTTTAGTATGGCTTGGTGCCCTATGATAGTCAAATGCATTTTGGTCATATCCCTATGGAAGAGGCTTTGCTAGATCAATTTCTTTGATAGGAGGAAGAGATATGATATTACATTCTAATAACTACTATAAAAATCTAGCTAGAGGAACTAGTAGATTTGTAAAAGATCATCAAGGAGCTGTTGATAAAGTGACTCTCTATAAGGGCTCTAAAGCCACATTAGCTATTTACTAAGTTATTCCTTTACTATCATTTAATTTGACCTTATATGGGGCTTTGTTGTTAGTCTTATTACTTGTATTTGGTGCACTTGTGTACTTAAGTTTGTCTATTGAAATGAGTTTGATTTATCTTTCTTTTAAAGTGTGACACAATTCAGTGAAAGAAGAGGAATGTTTAAACATGACTATCTCATGCAAAATTAATAGAAGGCTCTAGTTGAAGAGGTAATATAACTCCTGATCTACCATAGGGCTAGTCATCTTAGCCAATATGGTCTTGTATCTAAGAACATACTCAGTGAGAGGCTCATTTTATTTCTATTTTTTATGTGCAATTTGGTCATATGAAACATTATCACTGATATTGATACTGAAATGTGCTAGGAACATGTCGAAAAGAGGATTGAATGCATTAACCAACTGATTAGGTAGACTATAAAACCATTGTAATACATAATCATTGAGGTTCCTCAAAAATAATTTAGTTAATAGCCAATCATTTGGTACATAATCCAAACATGTTTCATGAAAGGCTCTCAAATGTGTCTCTGGATCACCCTTGCCATCATAAAAAGTGAGCTTAGGTTGTAAAAATCTAGGTGGCAAGGGTGTAACATCTATATGTCATGCCAAAGTTGTATGCAATAGAGTGAAGGAGTCTAATTCCTATGTGTATCTAGTGGTACCTTGCTCAAAATGTTGTATCTTATATTGAAGAGATAAAATATCTTGCACAAGTTTTGTCACATCAGGAGATAGGGATGTACTAGCTATAGTGAGTGAGATAGAAGAAGGTTAGTTTGCTAAAGGGGTTTATTGTGACATAGTCACCCCTGTAGTGTCATGTGCAACTGGTGGATCTGTAGTTTAAGAATACTCAACTTATTTGGCCTTATTTAGTTCCATGATAAGTTTCAAGATGTTAGCATGATTGTAGGGCTATTCCCTATGTATTTCTCTAAAATTTTGTAAAATCATATCTTTGTTGATTACAACTTCATTATCAACAATGGGTGGAAGTGGATCAGTAGTCCAATGTGATAAAACATGAGCATCAGTATGTGTCTCATCATTATTATTCTCATATTTCTCCTTATTATAATCATGTTCATTTAAATTAATGTAATCTAGATGTACAAGATCTATAATAGGGACCTGAGTTGATTGCTTATCCATGTTATAAAAGTGGGTTACAAGAATCTAGTTGAATTCAGGAGGGTTGCCTCTAAGTCTTTCACTCTGTCTCAAAGGAAGATATGCAAGAAGTTTAGATGGCATAAGGAAAATAATTTGAAAAATAACAAAGTAGATTACATAAAAATAATCTAAATAAGGAACTAGAATATGCATAAAAAGGATATCGAACTCCAAGTATGTAAGGTGATAGCTCAAGATGCAAAATAGGGACTAGTATATGCAATTAGAGATTTTTCAAAAAGTATTATTTTCAAAATACTATGAACTTTTGAATTTGAAATTTATTTTTTGAGCTAAGTATGCAAGATAAAATTCAAAAAAATATGAGAAATTACTTGTTTAAATGGGACCTAGTAGATGTAACTAGGGTTTTGAGATAAATAATTTTTTTGGAATTTACTATGAATTTTTGAAATTTGAATTGATTTTTTTTTATTTTAATATTCACTCAAAATTTATAGAAAATAAGTGGAATATTACTTAAAATTATTGGGATTTTGTTGATGCAATTAAGACTTAGAAATGATTTTTTTCAAAATTAATGTAATAATTTGAAAATTTAGTTATAAATTTGTATAATTAAGATTGAAAATTTTATAAAATATCTAAAAATATTTCTAAAATTAGGAATATATTTTTCCTGGTGTTTTGAAAGTGTTTATATGCAAATAGGACCTAATGTGTGCAAACTAGGGTTTAAGTGAATTATTGAAAAAATAATTAAATTAATTTTTAGTTTTTTAATTTTAAATTCAATAAAAATTAGGAGAATATTTCAAAAAATCAAAAATAATTAGCCCTAGGGTTTTTATGGTTTTTGTGCAAATATTCAAAGTTGGGTTCACCAAATGTTTTACTAAATTTGGGAAACTATATTAGTTAATTTCCTAAATAGTAAAGGGGTCTGGATTAAGGGGGAAATCAATAAATAAAATTTACCTTAATTAACCTACTAATTTATTGAATCTAGAATTACTTAATTTATTTTTAAAAATAGAAAATGAGATATAGAGTAAAACTTAGCTAATTATGGGCTAAGATGGAGGAGACAGAGGTTACAAATTACTGATCTAGCTAGGTAGACTATACAAAATAGGATCTAAAAGTCTATTTTTTTCTTGGATAGGAGTGCTAAAAATGGGACACCTAGAGGTCCAACACTATAGTCCAAATTTTGGAATTATAGTCCTTAGTGTCTAAGCTTTCTAGGTTATATTTGTCTACTCTAGGAGACCCTGTGCCTAAAATATTGAGTCCTAGTTGTTCACAAATCTCTATTTTCCATTTATTTTGTCTTCAAGGATCCTAGTTCCTCTTCATGCTTGATAGGTGATCTTGAATCAAACTAAAAAAAAGGGTTAGTGTGTAATATGCATTGAATTTATGATCACATCCTATGTGTGGGCACATTACCTACATACCATTACTCTGAAGAGGGATCAAGGCCAATGTATTTCTCCTAATTTGAATGTGTATTGTGTAATCATGAGTATGTAATGCAAGTGTATACAAATTTTGGCAAGCTTGAGATGACTCGTGACTAGTACGGGGAGCTTGGATAGGTTGGAAATGATAGTGATTGGTTGTATGCAGAGAATATGAAGATTTTCTTGAGTGTGCTTTAGTATATTTCTATCTCTTGCCTTTTGAATGATCGTCAACCCTTCTAAATGACCTTTGAATAGGTTTTTATATGGAAACTAGTGATCTTAGGTTAGATGAACTCACATTGGGCCAATAAGGGAAAAGATAAGAATTCGAGAAAATCTAACCATTTGAGGCTACTATGGACTTGGACAATAATGCGAAACAGTGGACACCTTAGGTCCTAGCATTGTATTCAAACTTATGGCATTATTATCTAGGGTGAAAGGGACCTAGGGAGATAGATCTGGGCCTAGGAGAGCATCCTGGGTTTTCAAGGGTTAAGTCTAGAAGGTTGAGGATGGCTGGGAAATAGTGAAAATATGCTTAAGTGGGTTGTGTAAGTGAGTAGGAGAGACCTATGGTTTGGGTGTCACTAGTCATGCTCAAGTTTTTCAAATTGTATTTTAGTATGAATACAAAAACCCACCAAGATTATTCATTATTTGAGAAATAAAATGTACCCAATACAAGCTTTTTTCTCACTTTTTTCATCGTATATTAAAATATAAACTCTATATTATATAGGAAAGTTAATCTACCCATTACAAATGAGCTTTTCCAACCACCACATTAATGGGTCCAACCTCTCCAAAGTCCATTTAATATATTTTATTATTTATTTACATGAGGATAAACTCATGATAAAAAATAAAATATATTATTATTTAACTAATATAATTTAATGTATTATAGGTACATAAATAACACCACTTAACCATTAATTATTCTAATATTCCCCCTTAATGTTAAGTGGGGATACATGATGGTTTTCATGAGATAACAACATAATGAACTTACACTCCATGAACCATCCACATGATGAGTTTTAAGAGGTAATAATTGAAGGAAAAATCCTTCATCATGCCATAGTCACCTTTAAGGGAATTATGCTATGTAAACATAGTCACCCAAAGGTATTACACTATGTAACCACAATCACATAGTCATTTTTAAATGAATTAATCTATACAACTATAAATACCCAAAGGTATTATAGTATGTAACCATAATCACATAGTCACCTTTAAAGGAATTACACTAACACCTATAGATACCTAAAGTTTTTGCACTATTTCCCCATATGCACCTTTAAAGGAATTATACTATGTTACCCTAAACCACTTAAAGTGAGTTTAGACTAGCATGATCATGAGACTACATCCCACAGTGAGAATACATCTCATAATTTCTCATGAATAATCAACTAAACATATTGGATTCTTTTATAACATAAATACCACCATGCTACTATGTGTTGGATACAATGTATACATCCATATGAAGTTTACCAAAATAATATAAAGTGATATATTATAATGAGAAGAAGTATAGAGAGATAGAAGGAAACACATGACCCATACGGATTTTAAGAAGTGACGTTATCATGCACACTCCCCCTAAATGACAACTTAGATAAGCCCAATATTAAATGAACTCCAATATGTTTTATTTTGTTAGTGATGAATTGTATTTTTCACCAAAGCTATACATCTTTGACTATCACCAAGAAGTTTGGTATAATGAGGAACTTCCACATGATGTTTTTCTATCATCCTTCATAACCACAAGGCTTATTTATCAACTTCCACATGAAGTAATCTAAGTGATAGCACCTAAACCAAACATAAACACATATCTAGAATTAGAATCATCATAGTATGATTAGCATAACAATAACCAAATAAATTATCGTAATCAAAGGAAAAATAATATAAACCAAAGTATTCACTTTGTTTATTTCCAATGATCAAAGTATGGATCCTGCATGAATCTAGAAGCAACACCCACATCTTATGAAATATTTATCCTATTAATGGTTAGATAAATCAAAATACCAACAAGATATTTGTAAATAGGGGTTAGCTTTATTTCACATAGTTTTTGGATCAAGCTTTAACACAACCTTCAATAGGAATATATGTAAGCTTGTAATCAAGCATGTTAAATTTAACACACAAGTTATGTGATGTACATAAAATAAATTCACTAATAATTTGATACTAATTTAACCAAATATTACATATCTTATTAAGAATAATTCATATTATAGTTTGAGTCATGAATATTTTTTTTTATTTTTAAAGTTGACACTACAAGTTTGTGTTTTATACTAAACTAAAAAAAAGTTTTAGAAAACAAAAAATTTAACATGTTTTATACTTGATTTTTCAATAAAAAATACATATTCTAGTGATTAAACAACACTATCTACTTTAGTTTATTACAAAACAATTTAAAAACATAAATAATTGCAACAAGGGTGAAAGTTGTAAGTGTCACAAAAAATGATCATAAGTGTCATAAATTACACTATTTCAAAAAATTATTATAAAAATAATAGTACGAGGATTAAAATCAAATAAAGGACCTTTCTAATATATGCCAAAACCTAAAAATCAATTGGTTGGATGACTATGGTCAACAAGTAGTTGATAGAATCAAAATTCAAATAAATTATCAAACACAACACACGTTCCCATGTGAATGATCATGCAAATTAAAATTATACATAATAACAAACTACGTTTGACCAAAAATAAGGATTGAGGGGATTTTAACATAAGACCTATGTCATACAAGTGTACTGGTAAAATTTAGCTAGCCATCTCACCTAATAAGCCTATTAACATAGTAAATACACTAAATTGTATTTAACTCTTTTTTGATCTAATTTTTATCTAATTTTTTTAAATATAAATAAATATTTATGAAAATAATTCATAGCAAATAAAATTTGAATTGAATCAAAAAAGGATTTAGAAAATACAGCTGGGATCCACAACCTATGTGGAAAATAGGGTAATTAAATAAAGTCTTTACTTTTTAAATGCTTGAATTAAAAATTTAACATACCCATATATTTGTTGAAGCGTGCTCAAAATAGAGGAATGGCATAGGTGGAAGAGAAAGATGCTTAGAAGGAGCTCTAGGTAACCATTTTTGGCAAAGTAAAGCTTGAAACCACCTGTAATTTTTATTCCAAAGCTAATGAAAGACTCAGATTTATGTTTAATAGTCTAAAAATTGGTTTTTAAATTTTTTGTTGCAGCTATGGCACCTAAGGAGAAAAAATGAAAAAACTTATTTTTGTTGTTCCTTGGGGTGTGAAAAAGGCTCCAACATGCTTGAAAATTCAAAAAAAGAGAAATTAATCTTTACATCTCAAAAAATGACTGAGAATTCATGATTTATATTTTTTTAATTTCAAGCTCATACAAATATATATAGGGCCATTAATGGAGGTTGAGGAAAAATGAAACAAGGTTAGGAAAGGGTTTGTAGGGTCTAGAGAGGATTTTGAAGGCTTAGAAATTGCTAAAAACACCTTCCAAGGACCAAAAAAAGTGAGCAAAAGATCTCAATATATTGTTTTCCTAAATTTTTTTGTAAAAAATCTTTCATGAAGGCTGTACAAAGTAAGCTTGAGAGCATGAAAAACTCAAAAAATTGAGAGGAATGTTTCGAAGGCTTTGTGAAGGCTTTAGGTGGCTAAAAAATGGATTAAATCTCCTAGGAATGTAAGATCCATTCAAAAGAGGTTAGAAATGGAGATTTTGACAAATAAAAATAAAAAAATAAGACCATAAAAGGCCATACAAAAATGTTCAAAAAATGATTTTCTTGCTTGTTGATTCTCTTAAAGCTTGCAAGTGTCTTTAGCTACTAGATCTGAAAATGGAGAACACACCTTCACAAAGATCATTAGACTAACATGGAGAAATTTTTCATGATTTTTAATGCTCAAAGATGCATTTTTATCCCATTTTAAGATTCTCAGTTAGATTTTTGACATGAAAATAAGCTTGAAATCTGAATGCTCAAATATAAAATCTCTAGGCTCTAAGAGAGGAAATAAATGAAATAACTTACTTCTACTGAAGGATAAGCTTAAAAATTATTATGAACATACCATGGCTATAATAATGGATGAATATAGGATTGAATACAAGCTAAAAAATCTGATCTATGATCTAGTCATTTGATCACACATCAACTAGCTCTAATACCATGATAAAACAAGCAATACGATTGCATACGAACACCAAATATATATGTGAGACCAATAGCAAAGGCATTCACCATGAAACAATAATATAAAATTTGAACACACCATAACATAGATATACTATGGGAAAACCTCATGAAGAAGTAAAAAACCCACCAAGATTATTCATTATTTGAGAAACAAAATGTACCCAATACAAGCTTCCTCTGCTCACTTTTTTCATTGCATCTTACAATATAAGCTATTTATTATATAGGAAAGGTAATTTTCCCTTTATAAATGACCTTTCTCAACCACGACATTAATGGGTATAACCTCTCCAAAGGTCATTTAATATATTTTATTATTTATTTACACAAGGATAAACTCATGATAAATAATAAAATATATTATTATTTAACCAATGTAATTTAATGTATTAAGGGTACATAAATAACACCACTTAACCATTAATTATTCCAATATAATTAACTAATGTGCTCAAATATTTATCATTTCTTTCAAATATAAAACTTGTAAACTTTTATCCAAATTATAAAAACTATATTTTTTTATTTTTCAACACACAACTTACCATCATTAGGATATATCATTCCTACATCCATTTGTGTGACCTATTAGCCAATTTTTTTTGATACCATAGGATAAGCTCACAAAAAAAAAATCTTTAGCTCATATTGAGCCTTGTTGATAGCCTTGAAAGTGTTTGTATATCTCATAGCTTGTATTATTATGGCAAGTTTTCTTGTTATCCTAGTAGTGTTAGAGGTCTCCTAGGGTGTCAAAGCCTAAACATGAGGTCATGGTCTTCAAGTGATTTTCTAGTGGTTTTATTTTGTTCCTTATGTATGTTTATAAAAATTTAAGGTAACTTAGCATTTTTTAAGGTATTTTACAAATATTAAGGATCTCATGTTTTTGGCTTGATCAAGCCAACTTCTCATGATAACACTTTCAAGTAATGTCTAAAATGCTTAATCCAACATAGAAAAACTTTATAAAATTAGATTCATAAGAATAATATCATCAAATGGGATATGGATATTCAAGTTGAAATGTAAATGCATAGCTTTTCAAGTTATCCATATGACTATTTCAATGTGATGCAAGGTGGTGGGATATTCAAAAGGCCAAAAGAGTTTTTGGTATATTTATGCATGTGTTAAAGGAGATTTATAAGGTTCCTTCCATGTAATATGGTAGTTATAGATCATAAAAAATGATCAAAGGTTACAGATCCAACATCTAAAGGAACACAATCACTCTTTAGAAGGCAATTTTAGTCACTTGTATGGACATGAAGGGTCCATATTTAGGTGTAAATTCATGTGTGGGTGTCTCTTTACCTTCCTAAAATCAATTTTAATAACAAAAATCTTTTATATATCTAGATAAAGTCAACAAATGCAAGAAACTGGTTAGAAGCTCATTCAATCTCTTCACAAGCTCAAGAACACCAGAATCTTTTGCTTAGTTCATGAACATATAAATGAGTTGGGATAAATTATCTTAGGAATAATAGTTACCCCTCATGGATTTAAATTTCATGAAGAGATTTCAAGGTTTTAAGGGTTGAGTTAAATAAATCATTGTTAACAAGTTATGTAGTAAAAAACCTTTATCAAACCCCAAATTGTGATTTTAGACATTTTTAGTGAAGTTTTAAACTTATTGTCAAAGATTAAAATTTATGAGAGATATTGAGAGGTATTAATAATCCCTCACATTATCTCCCATTACTTATTTTTTTTATTCAATTATTTGAAGAATAAAACCCTTCACATTGGGTGAAGTTGTAGGTTTACAATTAAGGTTTAGAGGTCTCTGTAAGATTCAATGCATATAAGTGATTTTAAATGTATTTCAAAACCTTTATATCTCCTCCACTATCCCACATGGTCACAAATAAATATCTTAATACAGCACAAGCCCTAAACCTTTCACAAGCTTATTGGCTTCTAGTGTTGCAAGTTTTAGAGAGGCAGGGTTATGACTTTATGAGAGGTTTCTAAAATATAAGTTATTGAAAACAAGTTTTGACATAGATTTTAACCTCTATAATTCCCTCTATCCCTTAAAATATTTTAAAAGGATCCAAATGATTGGATCATGTTCATTTTCAAGTGAATTACATATGTTGGAAACCTAGAAGTGAAAAGTCTTCATTGTTTCTATGGTCTACAAGGTGTTTGAGGGAAGAAAGAGGTGACAAAGTCTCTCACCTAGGTATATATAGGTGTGATTAAGGTTATCATTTCCCTCATAAATATTCATAGCTCTTCAAATGTAATTATGCATCCACAAGTCTAAGAGGACTTCAAATTCTCCATAAGCTTTGGTAGACCCAAGATGACCTTCTAAGACCATGAGAAGACCAAATGAATTAATAATATCCTAAGGAGACCTAAATCAACATTAAAATATGTATCCTATAGTTCACATTGAATTTAATAACCTCATAATAATGTCATAGGGTTCATAAAGCAAAAAACAAGGTTAGGAGGATCCACCAAGACAATAAAAGCATGTACAAGTGCTTGAGGGCATTTTGATGTGTTATAAATATTGTTGACCTTATCAATAATTCTAAAAGTAATATGAGATGATTAAAAATTATATAAAAATTAGTAACTTTCCATTCATGACACGAGTAAAGGTGAGTGTCAACCTGTAGGTCTACAGACCTTTAGGTCCACACTTTTGACCGATAAAGTGAAAACCTTACATAAAAGGAAGAATTTAAGGTCCTAAGGCAATATTTATTCATATAGGTGTGAAGAGGGGTCATAAACCATTTTATACATTCACTTATAGTGAGGATAGAATTCCAAAATGGATATAAAAGAGGAAACCATAGAATATACAGACACAAACCTGAATGCATCTCTAGATCAATGTAATTACAAGCATGGGGAATGAGATTTTAAGTAGAGTGAGAGGTTTCTTCCATAAAAGGTATTAAAATTCTCTAAAACACATCAATTATTATGTGGATAAGTTACATGTAACTACTTAGGTGTCCATGTTCATTTACAAGAGTCCCAAAATCTAAATAGATGCCTATATCAATGTCTTCATGTCTTGCATGCTAACTGTGCATAGGTGTAAAATGGGGTAAAGTCACTTTCTCAAGCCAACACAAATGATCCATGGGTCCTAAGGATATATTTTCATACCCATCGAGGTGAAAAAGTGTCGATAAGGTCTCCATTGGTGTCAAAATATAGAAAACATAGTCACTAGGCCTATTAGCCTAATATCCTCCTTAAACACTACCCCTTGGAGACCTAGTCTAGAGGATGAAAGGGGATTTAAGAAAGCCTAGGACAAACATAACAATGTTCCTAAGAGTATTTCATGTGTGGATCAAGTGTTTTCTTATAGAGGAAGACTCAAAATTGGCCAATTTGGCTTAAAACTCTTCTTAAGGTGCACAAAATGCCTATTAGCCACCTGAGAGCCTCAAAGACTTTCTTGGAAATGTATAGAGAAGATACATGGGATAATGATCTCATAGGGAAAGTTTGAGACCCTTTTTCACTTAAATTTAGTGAATTTGGTTCACAATTTAAGGGGCTATCCTTTATGAACTATTGTTAAGAACCTAAGCATGCATAAACCCTAATAAGAGTTTGATAGAGATGAATTGGAAACAAATACATCTAAATCAATGAATTTATCTTGGAAATAATTAAATATCATTCTACACTCTAAAAGGGTTATAACCATGTAAATTTCTTGTATGGCCACCTATACAAATATAATAAATACCTTATTTTTGCAAGTTTTTAAGGTGAACTCAAGGTAAAGAGATAGGTGAAAAAATAGAGTCATAATGGAAGGTTCATTAGGATTTTTTCCAACATTTAAAGCCTCAAATTCATCTCATTAATTCATTAAATTACTTATACAAGTATATATCAATAAGACAAATATGAATGGGCTAGTAAGAGAAGGACATGATCACCTAAAAGGTCAAAATAGTAAGGTTTGAGTTATTTTAAATAATACATCATAGACTAAGAGGTGGTAGATACTTATAAACATGTCCCTAATTTATATAACAATCCCCTTTGAAACATTCATGGCCATCCAAATGGAAAACATCAAGAAACTAGGTATAGTTGGCTAATAGTCATATAAGACTAATGACGAAGAATATTTATGAGATGTAAGGAGTGTGAGTGGCATGTGTCAAAGAGAAACATCAGTTCAATATGTGCATGATGACTCCAATAGGCCTAACACATATATTTCATGTTAGTTTGGAGGTGTCAAGTACTTTTAAGATAGTTTTAAGTGGTTGATAACTCCCAATCAAGAAAGATCAATTTTAAGTGAAGAAGTGAGGTGTTACTCTGCACCAATTCTAGAATATTATCATGACCTCAAGTATAAACTTGTGGTCAAGAGTCTTATGGATTATTTTATACCTTTCTCTTATTGTTTCTAACTAGTTTTATAATATTCCACTTGTCAATGACTCTCTTCTATACCACTTCTCTCTCTCTCTCTCTATCTCTCATTCTCTAGACATGCTTCCTTTGATGGTTTGTAAAGGATATTCCACCTGAGTATGACAAAACCTTTCTCATTTTTATTCCTTTGATAAGTTAAGACTACTAGTTTTACCTCCTTCTATGGCTATAATTAGTATGTGTGTATGGATAATTTATCTTGTTAAGTGATTCATTTTCTCTTTCTTGACATATCCTATTCTAACACCTATATGTAATTTGCATGCTTCTTTTAAAGGTCATGTGAAGTGTTCAAGTGAAGTGTAAAGGTTGAGTGAGTTTACCTATTCATTAGTATCATTTTATACCTCCTAATTATTCATCTTATTATAAGCATCTATCATAACCTCCACATTAAAATGTTGATGTAAGAGATTCAGATTAAGAGTAGTGTATGTTTAAATTAGTTTGGTGTATCACCTCCCTAATTAGATTTCTTTCATTTTATCCCTCTCCCTTTTCCTTACAAATTAGTAGTGTAGATTTATAAACCTAATTAATATATCAAGGAGAGATATCCATATAATCAATAAGTTTCATCCATTTAGAGGTCACCCATAATGTAGGACTAATCCCATTGTATAACTCAAGTGAGAGAACTTAAAACACCCTCTCAAGGGTTTAAATTTGAGCTATAACAATTTTGGCATACATGGTGGTACCAGATTGTCAATCAATTAAAGATTTTTTAGTGTTATTCTTTAATTAACTAGTATTTAGATGCATGAACACAAATACCAATGTTGAATCTAAGCACATTTAGCTAGTTACAGCACTCTAGGTTTTGTTTATATAAATTATTCTCTCTATCTTACATTTTTCATGAGTTTTCATGGCCAAGGTTGGGGTATATATTTTTTTTTCTCAATTTGGTGAGTCCTATCAATAGAATATTGACTTTTATCATTATCCTAATGAGTCATATTAATCTTATATTGATTCATACAAGCCTTACAATGACTTCCATATTATCCTATCTATCAAGGTAATCAGCCTTGCTATCAAGATTGCTACCTTTCCTCCTTCCCTCATCAACCTTACCAAGCTAGTAAATCTTCATATCATATATTTCAAGCTTACCAATATCAATATTCTCATATTATTATGAAGATGTGGAATAATGAAATAATATTGAGGAAGTTTGATAAAAGGATAGAGCTTGATCAAAATGTCCCAAATCATCTCATGAAAAAGCTAAAGGATGCATTGAAATTTGTAAGGAATGAGTGGGCATAATTTGAAGAAAGAATCCAACATGTCTTAACTAATAAAAGGGTATAAATAATAAAATTGAATCAATGCATGAAAGATAGGATAATAAGATTGGAAAAACAAGAGTTTTGATATCTTTAATTCAATTACCTTCTCCTACTCCACATCAATATTATTATGCTCCTAATTTACTATAACTTATAATAAGCCATTAAAGAAAACTTGATTTTATGAAGACCTCAGTAATTGCTCCTCAATATAAATATACTCTCATTCAAGAACCTTCACTCACCCCTCAAGCTAAAGTTCTCCACTAAGAAAATAATCTTAAGTTCAAATTCCCAAGTTGGAACCAAGTAGTGGAGTCATGGGAAAATAAAGATGAATCATGCCTACACCAAAAAATTAAATCTAAGGAAGAGATTATGCTTATGCAAGCCCCATCCCTCCCTCCTCAAGAATGTAAGACTTTTCCATCTTACAATTTTATGCAAGAAGACATCCAAAATAAGAAATGTGTCCTTGTTGAGAAGGTTAAAACACCAAGATTCAAGAATACGTATCCAATTTCCAATCCAATTTATGAACCTATTCAAGATTTAACCTTTGCTCCTCAAGAACCTAAAAATTTCCCATCATGGAGGTCAATTAAAGAGAGATTTAAAATGAATAAGGAGGTTCATGTTGATAAAAGTGAAGACCAAATCATATCAAGGTTTTAGGGATTGATTGATTAATGGAGAGAGAAGAAGGATCGGCTCATTGATAATGAGATCTCAAAGATAGTTTGTGAGGTTGAACAGCCCATAATTAAGTAATAACATGTCCCCTTAGAGGCTTATGAAGGTCAAGTTACAGCTATAAGTGATCAAAGTGAAAGATATTAAGAAGACTCTTCTGGTCAACTTAAATAAGAACTCATCATTGGCACTCCCCTTAGTGAAGAAAAGAACAAATTAGTCTTTGGAAATGAAGGGGAAGGTGATCTTCATCACATAGTAGCATAATTTGAGGGAGATGACATTCTTTAATATGATAATAGCCTAATTGAGGTGGTTAATGTGAGATGATAAATTTTAGTAATTGGATTTGATTATGATAAACTATATCAAAAATGCCCAAATATACAAACTATAATTAAAATCTAGAGCCATTAGGATAAAAATACAAATAAATGAACATTCATAGAAACATTTAATCCTAAAGCTAAGTGATATATATCAAGATCAAAATGAAAAAAAGACTAAGTGATTATGTATTATGGATTTGCTTACAATTAGACTCAAGATTTCAACATGACATTAGCTTTATAAAAAAAGGCTTGGATTTATTGATACCATGATAGTGAGGTCTAATGAATTTGATTATGATATTAGCATGGAAGATCTTGGATTAATATTTTTATTGCATATTCCATTAGTTTTTATCAATAGAGGATTAGTTTTTATTTAAATAGGTAAGGGATGGAGGATTAAAAATGAATTAAAATTTATTTGAAAGCCGCTATATTTAGAGGCTTCTAGAGAGGATAGAGAGAATAGAAGAAGATTTTTAGAATTGGAAAATTCTAGAATATATTAGGGGATAATTAAAATGAGTAAGTGGTTAGATGAGATGATTATATGGGTGATTAGGGACTAGAGATGTAGGAGAGCCTAGGAATAGGCTAGGGTAGGTGGGATTAGAATTTAAAATTCCAATATAATGAAGTGGGATTAGCTAGTGGATAATAGGGAATTAGGTGAATTAATTGATTTTTGGGGTATGAATAATGTTAGCATGATGAACAATAATGAAGGGGGATATTAGATAAATGACTAGAAGGAGTGATATTAAGATAGAATTAGAAGAGATAAATTAAATTAAATGAAAAAGATGAAATTAATGTTGACTAATATTAATATTAGTGAGGACAAATGAAATGATCAAATTTAGATGTATATAATAATAGCAGTAGCACAATCAGCTAGTCACCTCATTGAGACTATGGATGATCAAGAGCAGGAGTTCTTAGAGCCTCTTAATGAATTGGAGTAGCTAGATAAAATTGAGATTCCTTTAGACACATTCCAAGATGCCTTAAATATCCTAAAATAGGTAAAGGTATATTTTGAGCTTTCTCTTTTGACTTAAAGTGTTGGTCTTCCTTTTTGCTACAAAGGAGGATTGGTTGAGTTGATAATGGAAGAATCTCAAGATAATGTTTACATAGAAAGTCTCCATGAATAAGTTGTAGTTGATTTTTATGCTTAAAGTTCCCTAAGAAAACAAGATGAGGATTTGAGTAGGCTTGAAATAGCCTATAATGAACATGAACTAATTACCTTTGAAGAGAAATGCCAAGATTTAGAAATGATGGGTGATCTTCCAAGTAATCACCATGAAATCCATGATCATATGTTTCATGCCTTAACAAATCAACAAGATTTTATTTAATAGAATGATAAGTACATGTGGTAGCATTATTTTAACATATGAAATGAGTTTGATGTCTTAAAGGATATGCATATCTTATAGGATAAAATAAAGATGATTTTGAAGTTGTTCCCCTTCCTAGTGAGACATTGGTTCATGAGATTTCAAGAAAATAAGAGAAATATATGCTTCAAGAGGAAAATATACAAGTTGTCCAAGAATAAAGTGATCTTGAATATTTCCTTGATGATATGGCAAGCACTCTCTTTCAAAATTATAGTCCTAAGGAGTTTGAAGAAGATACACTTGATAAACATATAACATATAGCTCTCTAAGTGAAGGTCTTAAATAGATTAAGAAGGTAGCAACTGATAAGCATGAAGAAGCCATAGACAATCAAGAGAAACCTATTGATGAGGCAAGTATGGCATTGTTTAGGATAAGAATCCAAGCATGGGATGAGTGTGACTTTATTCTTGACTCACATAATCAAGTCATGGATAATGGAATGAAGCAATAATGCCTAATTACTAGTCATAGAGACCATGAATATGCTAATATAGTATAATGTAAATTTAATCCCTCACTCCATGAGTAGTACCTAATTAAACTTCACTTAGCATATAACAATTTAATTTCATGGGAGAAAGATGATCTCAAGATATTTCCTTCTAACCCTAGAGGAGGAAGATATGTTGAGGTTAGTTGTGTGTAGTAGGTTGTTTATACTTTATTTTAACTAAGTGTTTTGTTAGCACAGGTGTGTCATCTTGTCTTGTCTTATTATTTGTGTGTTATATTTTGTGTGTTGTGTGTTGGGAAGGTGTTTTAGTTTTTCATCCTATTGAAGGTATTATTGTGTCTCAATTTGATGGGCAAGTGACTCCATAGCCTAATGGACTTGTAATGATATTGGTCTAGTATACTTAATAAGCAAGCATCCTTAGGAGGTCATCAAATATGTTAGCCAAATTTTTAGCTACCATAGGATAGGCTCACAAAAAACTTGATCTTTAACTCATAATGATCCTTATTGATAGCCTTGAAGGTGTTTTTCTAGCTCATAGCTTTTTTTTTATGGTAAATTATCTTATTTTCGTAGTAGTGTTATAGGTCTCCTAGGGTATTAAAGCCTAAATATCAAGTCATGGTCTTCAAGTGATTGTATATTGGTTGTATTTTGGTCTTTATGCATGCTTAGCAAATGTTAAGGTAACTTTGCATTTTTTAAGGTATTTTGCAAATATTAAAGATCTCATGTTTTTGTCTTGATCAAGCCAACTTATCATGCCAACACTTGTAATTAATGTCTAAAATACTCAATACAACATATAAAAACTTTATAAAAGGAGGTTCAGAGAACAAGGTCATCAAAGGGGATATGGATATTCAATTTTAAATTCAAATAAATAGCTTTTTAAGTTATCCTTATGACTATTTCAACATGATGAAAGGTGGTTAGATAGTCAAAATGACAAAAGAGTATCTGGTATATGGATGTACATGTCAAACATGATTTAGAAAGTTCCTTCAATGTAATATGGAAGTTATAGATTAAAAAAATGATCAGAGGTTGCATATTAATGTCTAAAGGAACATAATCACTCTTCAAAAGGTAGTTTTAGTCACTTGTATAGACATGATGGGTCCATATTCAGGTGTAAATACATATTAGGGTGTATCTTCACCTTCCTAAAATAAATTTCATGTATAAAAATATTTCACATATCTAAATAAAGTCAACAAATGCAAGAAATCAGTTAGAAGCTCATTCGAGCCTTTCACAAACTCGAGAAGACCAAAATATTTCACTTAGTTCATGAACATACAAATGAGTTGGGAAATATTTTCCTAGTCATATGAGGTAACCCCCATGGTATTAAAATTAATTAAGAGATTTTAGGTCTTCAGGCACTGAGTTGTATGAATCATCACTAACAAGTTAAGTAGTAAAAAACTTATATCAAAACCCAAAGCATAGTTTTAGACATTTTAAATGTAATTATGAATTTTATGGTGAATTTTAAAATTTATGAGAGATATTGATAGTTCATATTAATCCCTCACATTATCTCCCATTACCTATTTGTCATGTGTAGGTATTTGAAGAATAAAACCCTTCACATTAGATGAAGTTATAGGTTTGTACTGAAGGTTTAGAGGTATATGTAAGATTCAATGCATATAATTGATTGTAATTATTTTTCACAACACCTTTATAGCTCCTCCATCATCCCAAATGGTCACCAAGAAATATATTAATACTTCACAGGCCTTAAACCCTTCACAAACTTATTGGCTTCTAGTGTTGTAGGTTTCAAAGAGGTAAGGTTATGACTTTGTGAGAGTTTTATGAAACATAAGTTATCAAAAACAAGTTATAACATAGTGGATACAATATCAAATTGCCTTGCGTCCTTAAAAATCTAGGTAAAGGATCCAAATTATGGGATCATGGTCATTTGTAGGTGAATTTCACAGGTTACAGACCTAGAAGTGAAAACTCTTCACTGTCTCTATGGTCTACAAGGTGTTTGACGGAATACTGAGGTGAAGAAGTCTCTCACATAGGTTTATATAGGTGTGAGTAAGGTTTTCATGTCCCTTAGAAATATTTATAGCTCCTCAAATCTAATGATACATCCATAGATCTAAGAGGACTTCAAATTCTCCTTAAGCTTTAGTGCACCCAATATGAACTTCTAAGACCATGAGAAGACCAAATGAATTAATAAAATCCCAAGGAGACCTAAAAATAATTCCAATATATCTCATTCAATTCAAATACCATTGAATAATCTTAGAATAATTTCATAGGGTTCAAAAAGCACAAAACATAGTTAAGAGGATCCACCAAGGTTGTAGAAGCATGTACAAGTGCTTAAGGGCATTATGATGTGTTAGGAAGATTGTTGACCTTGTCAACAAGTCTAAAAATAATATTAGATGAATATAGACCATATAAAACTTAGTAAATTTCCATTTATGACAAAATTAAAGGTGAGTGTAGACCTACAATTTTTTAGACTTGTATGTCCACACTTTTGACCAATAAGGTGAAAACCTTGCATGAAAAGAAGAATTTAAGGTTCCTAAGTTAATATTTGCTTCATAAAGGTGTGAAGATGGGTCATAAAACATTTTATACATTCACTTTTAGTGAGGATATAATTCTAACATGGACAGCAAAAAGGAAAACATAGAATATGTAGACATAAACCTAAAATGAGTCTCTAGATCAATGCAATTGTAAGCATGGGGAATGAGATTTTGATTAGAGTGAGAGGTTTATTCCATAAAAGGTATTAAAATTATCTAAAACACATAATTTATAAGTTGGATAAGTGAAATTTAAGTACTTTGGTGGCCATGGTCATCTATAGGAGTCTCAAAATCTAAATAGACACATACAATAGTGTTTTCATGTCTTGCTTGTTGACTATGCATAAGTGGAAAAGGGGGTAAAATTTATTTATCAATCTAACACACATGATATAAGAGTCTTAAATATTTATTTTCATACCCATAGAGGTGAATTTTTTTTTGAGAAGGTCTCCATTGGTGTCAAAATGTAGAAAACAGTCATTAGGCCTATTGGCTTAATACCCTTCTTAAACCCTAACCCTTGGAAACCTAGTATAGAGGATGAAAGTGTATTGATGAAAGACTAATACCAACATAATAATGTTATTATGAGGATTAAATTTGTGTATGAAGTGTTTTTTTTGTAGATGAAGACTCAAAATTGTGTAATTTGGCTTAAAACTTTCCTTAAGGTGCATAGAATGTGTATTAGCCACCTGAGAGCCTCAAAGACTTGTTTGGAACTATACGGAGAAGTTGAATGGGACCATAATATCATAGGGAAAGTCATGGCCATTTTTAACTCAAATTTAGTTAATTTGGTTTAGATGTTAAAGGTCTATCCTTTATAAACTATCGTTAAGAACCTAAGCATGCATAAACCCTCCTAATAAGACCCTGATAGAGAATAATGTGAAATAAATTCATCCAAATGCATTAAATTGATATTGGAAAAAATTGAATAGAAATTTACACTTTTAAAATGTTCTAACCATTCAAATTTATTATATGGCCACCTGTACGTATGTAATAAATACATTATTTTTGTAGTTTTTCAACATGAACTCATGACAGATATAGGTGAACAAATAGAAATCATCACAGAAGGTGAATTAAGATGTTTTACAACATTTAAAGCTTAAAAATCCTCTTAGTCATTCATGAAATTACTTCCACATGTCTGTATTAAGAAGATAGTTTTGAATGGGCTAGTAAGAGAGTGGCATGGTTACCTAGAAGGTCAAAATAGTAAAGTTTGAGTTATTCTCAAGTCTGCATCATAGATTAAGAGTTGGTATATAATTATAAACATGTCCCCCATTCCTTTAACAATCACCTTTGAAACATTTATGGCCATCCAAATGGAAAACATCAAGCAACTAGGCCTAATTGGCTAATAGGCCTATAGGACCAATGAGGAATAATCTTCATGAGATGCAATAAGGAGTGTGAGTGGCATGTGTCAAAGTGAAACATAATTCAAAAGGTTCATGATGACTCCAATATACCTAACCCATATCTTTAATTTAAATTTGGAGGTGTCTATCACTTCTAATATAGTTTCAAGTGGTTAGTAACTCCCAAGCAAGAAAGATCAGTTTAAAGTGAAGTGAGGTGTTCCCCTATGCAACTCTATAAAATTATCATGGACTCAAGCATACACTTTTGGTGAATATTATTATGGATTATTTTCTACCTTTATATTATTATTTGTAATTGTTTTTATAATAATGGCACTTGTCAATGACTCTCTTATATGCCAATTCTCTCTCTCTTTTTCTCATTCTCTATATATGCTTCATTTTATGGATTGTAAAGGATCCTCCACCTAAGTATGGTGAATCCATTATTCATTTATATGCCTTTGATCAATTAATACTACTAGTTTTACCTCCTTATATGACTATACTTAGTGTGTGTGCATGTATTGTTGATCTTGTTAATTAATTTACTTGGTCTTCTTTAACATGTTGTCTTATAATAACACTAATATGTAGTTTGAAAGCTTATTTTTTAGGTCATGTGAAGTGTTAAAGTAAAATGTAAAGGTTGAGAGATTTTACCTATACATTAGTTTCATTTTATACCTCTTGATTAGTCTTCATATCCTAAGCATCTATCATAACCTCCATATTGAAATATTGATATAAGATATTCAGATTGGAAGTAGTGTATGTTCGAATTATTCTAAAAGATTTAGATTAGGAGTAGTGTATGTTTAGATTAGTCTCAAATATTTAAATTAGGAGTAGTGTATGTTTAGATTACTCTCATAGTCTACATGTACAAATGCATTTGGTTGGTAGTGATTAATCAGTTTGGTGTATCAACTCCCTAGTTATATTTATTTCATGTTATCCATCTCCCTTTTCCTTTCAAGCTTTTAGTGTAGAGTTCTAAGCCTAATTGATACATGAAGGGGAGTTACCCCTATAATCTAGAGGTTTGTTGCACTTAGAAGTCACCCAAAACCTAGGATGAATCCTATTATATATCTCAAGTGAGAATACTTGAAACACAATGTCAAGGGTGAAACTTTGAGCTATAACATGACCCTTGAGTCTTGAGCACCATCCAAGCATGCAATCTATGAATAGGACATATTCTTTTTCCAGTCTATTCTATAATTTTTAAACTAGGGGAAAATCTTTTTACATGTTTTTAATTATGCAAAAATAGTACCATTTTTTAATACTTTGACCTATTTATGGTATTCACTTACCACTTCATCATTTTACCCTTTAACCATTTCTAACATTCATCCACTTTCCTACACGAACACTCAAGAGGACATATTCACATTCATTTCCATTTACGTGGGGAAAATTTGTATTCTTAAATCATCAATTCTCTATTTTGTTTACTATTCTTTGAAATAGTATTGCTTTGTAACACCATTTCAAAAAGGGTAAAATGTAGAAACCTAAATTTTATTATTTAGTGTCAAAATTTACTTTGACACATTGACTTTTCTTATTGCCTAAATTTAAAATTAAACTAACATCATTTCGATCCAAATTTTAAATAGTTGAATAATTATTAATTAATAAATTCAAATTTTCCACCTCTCCTAGTCATCCTCCTCATTTATATCAATAATGTGTTGATTTATCCAACCACCTTCCTCAACTTCATCAACCACCTTGTGATTCACCTTGGAACTTTCAACCAATTTGACCATTTATTGATGACTCACTTAACCAAATCCTATTTTATCTCAACCTATTTAATTGGTCATCAACCTCATGGATAAGTACTAATCCTCCATTGTTGATTATTTGGATAATTAAAAATATTTAACTAATCCTCCACTATTCGATCAACCTCTTGTATGCCTATAAATTGACATGAAATCTATCGCTTTCATCATCATCACTTACTCTAATGAAGTGATATCAAATTCACAAGTCAATCCAAAATGAATCCAAGCTATTAATAGTTAGTTGCATTCCAAAACGTTATCCAATTCCCCTCGCATTGGAGAATATTGAGCAACCCCATCCACTACATTTTTAGAGAAAATCATGTTTAATCAAAATGGAGGAGGCTAATTTCACTTTAGTTTGGTAAGTGTGTGTTTTAGTTAGTTTATTTTAATTTGTTTCTCTATCAATTAAGTTTATTTTTATACATTATATTTCATTTTAGTGATTTTTTAGCTTAGTTGGATTTCTATATTTCTTTCACACACATTATAATATCTAGCATAGTTATACTTTATATTATTAGAATCTCAATATAATAAATTCAATATATGTTTATCTAAGTTTTGTAAAAAATTGACCTGATATATATGTATTTATCACCCTTATGCTTATTCATTTCTATATTATTAACCCTATCTATTCCATTAGGATCTATATCCAATTTAGAGTTAATATTTGGTGAACATGATTCATATGAATGAAACTTTTTATGATTCCTAAGTTTTTTAATTATCTAAGGTTTTAATTTGATGTTAAATTTTTTTTAATTTTTCATTTATGAGAAATGGAAAATAGTAATCAAAAAACTCGATTTCAAATGAAAGATAAAGAAGAATTGATCACTCATCTCAATAATAACAAGGGATTAATAGATGCATTTTTGTATGTTACAAGAGATGAAATTAGTAAGGATACTAATTCCAAGGCTTCCTCACCTAGTGATGGTGACTATTTAGAAGGTATACAACTTATTCCATATCAATAAATCTACCTACATCTAATGGGGGTAGAGGATATGTGTTTCAACCTTTATTTCTTGAAACTACTATTGTTACATATACCATGAGAAACCTAAATCCTTCAACTAAAAAAATGGTTTCAAGGCCTATATCTACCTAACCTATAAGTACACCTCCTTGGTGACATCTCAAATGTCTAACTAAAATACCAAGAGGTGCAAGCTCTTATCCAAACTATAAACATTTTGAAAACTAATGTTATAAATATTGAACAAAATGTTATGAAATACCCTTATGTTATTAGTTCATAAGAGGTATTTCATAACCCTCTTACACCCAAAATATATTCACATTGCTAACAAACCAATTTTATTACACCTAAGTTCACATTTTATGATGGAAGGAGTGATCATGAACAACCTGTTCAATCTTTTTATATAGCATGCCTTGATTATACCTTCAATGATAAGTTTTTGACCAAATTATTTCCAAAGAGCTTAAAAGACTATTCTCTAAGGTGGTTTTATGATTTACCAACTCAACCAATAAATACCTTAAAACCCCTTACAAATAATTTTTTGTCACACATCTTAATTAACATTACTGAAAAACTTTCCTATGCCCAAATTTCAAAGATCAAACAAGGAACCCATTAATCTATTCATGAATATGTCTTAAGATATAAAATAATGTTAGATAAAATGATCAATCCTAAAATTCAAGGAATTTTCATGAAATTTTTTCTTTCTCCTTTACATGAGTCTATTGTGTTCAAAATTTTCAAATCTTTTGAAGAATTATGTCATATTGTTCATGATTATGAAATTAAACTTATCTCATTGAATAAACTTATGTATTAAATACACCAACTACATATACATCTAATACCAAGTTTACCACCAAATCAAGTTATAAGTTCACCCTCTTGAGCCTAAAAAAGAAACAACTACCATAGTTAATGTGGTGTCAAAATAACCTAATCGGCTTGTGTTATCCACTTTCTCACAAATACAATTTACATTCTTATTTGAGTCTCTCTATTTATTACTCCCACAGATTTTAGAGTGTCATATTATATCTCTCCCTCATCATATATAGGTTGATATGAGTATACTTCTACCTAAAGGGTATGATGTGAATCTTTATAATTACTATCACCAATGTTATAAATATCCTAATGTTAGTGCTCACATTTGTATATTTATTGTAAGGTAAATTATTATTTACTGAATAGTATTTATTGTATGGTAAGTTAGTATTTGGTAACTATTAGGTTAGTGAAATATATTGTAGTTGTACCCATATCTCTATTAATGGGTAGTTGTTTCTTTGCCTTCCTATTCTATAAGAAGTTGGGGGATCATCTTGGCTATTTAATAACTTATGTATTATTTGAGTACGAGTAGAATACAAGATAGTTTTTTTTATTGTTTATTAGTATTTTAAGTATGTTATTATATTAATTATGTTCAAACTCTAATCAATCCCATTATCTAATATAATATCAGGAAAATTAATGGCCTATTGATCTATGAAAGGGAAAATTTGTTGGAAGATATGGTTGCCCCAGCATGAGAGAGAATAATTTAGAGAGAGACTATAATATATTTGAATTTAGTCTATAAAAATTATATTATTCATGTTTTGTTTTGCTTGGCACTATTACAATCGTGGATACATCTAGATGGATTTTTTGTAGAGATATATTTATGTATATTAACAAATCCTCAAGTGTACATTTCATATTTCTATGTTGTTAGAGATTAAGACAATCCAATTTCATTGTACAAACTATTATCTAATTTTCAAATAAAAAGGAGGACATGTTTTTTGTCAAAGGTGGACTTTACACTAGGATCGATTTGGAAGATCTATTTTAAAAGCCTCTGATTTGTAGCATAGATGGCCACTTGTCTAATTCTTACCATCATTTCTCATGCTTTTCATGAATTTTTTAATGTTCAAAGTTATATTGAAATTATATGATTTGGACTATGTTATTGGTATTATCATTTGTCTTCTTCCAGTAGACTCATTTGAATCAACCTAGAATATGCCACCTAGTAAAATCTTCTCTTCATTCATATTTAGAAGGCTATCCTTAGTTGCAAAACTCTTTTGGATGCTCAGCTTCCCCTTGGACTCATTCTTATCTTATTTAAGTTTACTTAACTCGCTCAAATATAGAACCCATGGCTATCAATGAGTAATTCATATTCTTATTTGTCATTCTGACATTCAATATATATCCAAATCCTACCATATCCTCAAACTATGCAATGGCAAAACTTGCTTTTAAGTTTTCATTTTTAGGTTTTATTATTATTTAAGTTATAGTCAAAATATTTTTAAGGATTGGAGTCATATTTATTATAGTCTGAGTATTTAGGAAAGTAATTAAATATTAATTTATTATTTATGAGAGAAAGATAAAGTCACATCTTTTTTGGTTTAGTATTAAGTTTATCCTTTAAGTTTAAGTGTTTTTAAATGTTATTTATTCAATAGTGTGTTTTTCTATAGTGGTTTTTTCCATCATATAGTATTTAATTCTTTTCATATTTTAATGATCTTTTATAAGTCAATAGTCAGATGTGAATATAAAAAAGTATTTAGTCATTAGTATTTTTGAGTCATTATTTAATTATCAAAATAAAAATAATAATGAGTCAAGTGTTAGTATTTTTTAATGTCAAAAAATCTTAGTGTCTTTTTAGAGAGCCATTTTTTCATTGAGTCAATGTCAAGTATGTCAAATGAAATTAATATTGTAATGGATGCATTATCACTTGTATGTGATGTCTAAACTATGGGGGGGATTTCTCTTCAAAAAATTAATGCACATGAGCTTCATGACTTTATCAAGTGAGTAAGTATTTTCACTTACTGGAGGATGGAGGAAATGGAGGTTGGAGGTTTTAGAGCCTCACATCAGTCACTAATGATGGGGCCCAGATGATTTGGTGAAATATTTTATGTGGTGTGTTTTTTTATATATTTTTTTTTGTTGTGTGTTTACAAATAAAGAATAGAATATTCAGACCTATTCAAATATTGTAATAAGTGAGCTCCTACATGAGTATTTTTCCCTAATGTAAAAACATAGTGAAAGGACAAACAACACCAATGTAAAATAGTTCATGGATCTTGAAAAGTTTTGTGGTAGATCTAGAAAACCATAGAAGGTGGACAGTTGATGAGGTTTTTGTTCATCTCAAGATTTGTGGTAATCCTATTTAAAACCATGGAAGGAGTGAACCTTTATTTGAATCAAGGTCATGAGCCAAATAGTTAGGCATGCCACAAGAGTGAGAATATTATAGATGAGAGTGTGAATGTTTCTCCACCATATTCACACTAAGGGGGGAATGTTAGGAATAGCCCAAAATTAGTGCTCGCATTTGTATATTTATTGTAAGGTAAATTACTATTTACCTAATAGTATTTACCATATGGTACGTTAGTAGTTGGTTATTATTAGGTTAGTAAAATATATTGCTTATAGAAATAATATATTCTAGTTGTAACCTATCTCTATTAACAGTTTAGTTGTTTGTTTTCCTTCTTATTCTATAGTAAGTTGGTAGACCATCTTGGCTATATAATAGCCTATGTATTATTCGAGTATAAGTAGAATACAAGATAGTTTTTTCTATTATTAATTATTATTTTTAGTATGTTATTGGATTAATTATGTGTAAACTCTAATAATTCCCATTACTAAGGCTATGGACATTTTATGAATAGATATTTTATCTTGAATCATAAGGACCAAAACCTCGTCGATGACCAAAATATTACATTTGATGATCTTCAAAATCAATCAAACTCACAACCTAGTGACCATCATAAGTAAAAAAATGTAACAATCCTTTGTAAGATCATTCAAATAAGTATCTATAAGTATAAATGGCATATAATTCACATCCTCATCCATCACATTATGAACACCCATTAGATGGCATTATTGGTACTTATACGTAAGATATACCTCCTGTGATTTAGAGACCTATTACTTTTAATGATAGTGATATTAGGGATGATGACTCAGATCTTCATTACTTATTCATTTAAGCATACCTTGATCACCAACCTATATAAAATGTTATGATAGATAATGGTACAAGAACAAATGTTTGTACCATGACATTACTTATGAATTTGGGTTATACAAATCATAATCTACATCCTTCAACAAAGTCAGTTAGAATATTTGATGGGACCTCATAGAGGTTCTAATTGAGATTGGCTTACCTTTATAGGTGGGTCATGCCCATGTGGTTACTACCTTCTCAGTTATACCTTCCATGGGTGTGTTTGATATGTTACTAGGATAACCTTGGATACATAAATTTTGAGTAGTACCTTCTATAGTGTATGGGTATGTTAAATACATTCATGTCAATTAAGTAATTATAGTTTCTAAAATTTCATATGAACATCCTCTTGAGTAAGAGAAATTTGTACCTAGATAATTAATTATCAAACCTCCTAAGTTTAATATTCCATAGAGTATGCAATGATGGGTTCCACAAACCCCTACTCCTATTTTTTATTCACAATCATAGAGTCTTATTTTACATATGCAAATCATTATAGATACTATAGTGATAGATATTGTACCTATACATGCTCTTTAGCAGCATCACTAGTGTATTACACTAGGTTCACAGTGGGGAGATATCTATGACCATCCTTTGGATGTAATCAAAGGATAGTATTTTCCCTCCAAATATTCCAAAAATATGAAAAAATTTCAAAATTTCAAAACTCTAAAAATATTTTCAACATTTACATATCTTATTAGCTCATTGGCATATATGTTGTTGATTCTATCTTGGTAGATGGCATATAATTATTTATTATATACACATGTTTCATGCATATTTTGAGTGTGATTTAGGCATACACATATACATTATTTATGCACTTTTAGCTGTTTGGCTTTCCCTCTACTCATGTCACCAGGACATTGGGCCATCCACCTCCATGATCATGATAAATCAAGGTTATATCCTTTTATAGTCATCTCACATTATCATGTTTAAACTCATATGTATAGTCACACATGCCTTTATCCATGCTTATATATTTTTCATTGTACTTGATATCATATATACTTCATATTTTTTGTTAACACATATATCTAGGGACTAATATGTTATGTTTGCATTGGTTGATTATGATTTCATTTATGAACTCATTGAAGTATATTGCCTTCTTTTTTTTTAATTATTTGAGCATTGAATATTCTCCATTATTTGTATCCCTCATGCCTTTGTTTTCCTCTTTGACATTTGAATATGTCATTATTTATTTTATGTTGACATTTAAATATGTCATTATTGCCTTTGTGTACATTTGACTAAGTCATGTCCCTTTGATTGTGTGACATTTAAATATGCCCCTTGTTTGAGGTCTCCTTGGACCTTTGTCTTTTGATTTGCTTTTGATTACTCTTATTTATGTTCTTGATTGCTTGTTAAGCTTGTACTATTAATATCTAGGCATTATGATGATTTACATCATGCATATTAGGACTTGGTGTGATCACATTCTTCATTATTCAATGATATATTTACCTGCACATGTTTCATCTATATCCTACATAGTACTTTCATAATTTGCATGGTTATATTATCCTTTTGAGGTAAGGTAAATACTAGTTTCTATTTCCCTCACCCTAAAAAAGGGGGCATATCATTGGAGGCATGCCATAGAGGAATGACTTACACATTATTTCACAAATTTAGATTATAGTGGGGGCATGTTTAGAAAACATGTTCTCCACATTGGAACTTACATTAGTTCTCATATTCAAATTTAGTGGGGGCATATTTTGGAAACATGTTCTCCACACTTATTCAGTATGCAGGATACCTAGATTACATTAGAGGCATGTTTTAGAAACATGTCCTATACATTGACATGTATATTAGTTTTCATATTTATCCATATATAATGGGGTCATGTTTTGGAGGAATGTTCTCCACACTTACATAACTTTGAATTGGCCAAATAACATGGTTATATGACTCAAATACACATTTGTGGCATAATTATATACATTGGTACCATTGTTATATAGAGTTGTAACATGAGACATATATAAGGTGAATATGTTATTCAATTGCACATAATATTAAAATATTAAATCAATTTTAGATTCTAAACACTCATGGACTATCACCACCCACCAGGTTAGATTTTTTTGGACTTTATTGATCTAGTCTACCTTAGTATTTAGTAGACATTTTGGTATGGTTGAGGTCATTAAATCACCCAATATTGACATTTTTATAGGTTGGACTTGATTCTATTAGGACCCTATGTGACCCTTTCTCTTTACTTTGTTTGTATATTAGTTGTTATGGATGCATATGCTTTTTAAGTCATTCTGTGAGAATTTTGTTTTATCCCACATTCATGGGAAGTAGTAGTTACTTATGTTAGACTTATTAATAAGTGTTGAGGAAAATAGAGGCATCCATGAATTATTTTTATTGATTTTTTTCAAAGGATGTTTTCCCCTCAAAGTGGCCTATGATCAATTTAATTCCTTCAATGTTTTTTCTAATCATAGAAATTTGTTATTTCATACATTTTTAGTAAATTAATCTTCTATTTCATGAATTTTCATTAATTTTTTATAGGAGGATCCTCTCATCTAGTCTCATAGTTCTTTCCAAGGCAAATTTTTTTTATAAATTATTATCTCTATCCTATTGCATAATTAATTTAAGTAATTATCTATATCACAATAATATATTTCAGATCAGGGTAAAAAATTGACTACATAACTATGGGAAGTGTTTAGATGAAATCTCTAAAAATCATTGTGAGGAGTATCATAGGAACCCCAAAGTATTTGGACCATTGAGAGGACCTACCAATAAATGGGCAATGGCCCCTTCCTGATATACTAGTTCCCATCCGTGAGGAAAACCAAGAGCTATCGTTGAGATATAAATCCATGGCCAAAATTTTTTTGGAGAGTGGTACTCAATTAGATGGCATTGGTGGCTAGAGTGATATCTTTAAACCCTTAGGTAGTCATTAAAACTTGGGGCCCATTTTTATTAGTTTTATAATATTACTATGGGTATCAAAAAACTTGCCATATCATATCTTTAGACTTGTCATACTAGTTTTAGCATATTACTAGTAGAGTATCAAAAAACTACCATATCATATTTTTAGTAGAGTATCAACAGACTTACTATACCAATTTTAGCATATTACTAGTAGAGTATCAAAAAAATACCATATCATATCTGTAGACTTATCATATCAATTATAGCATATTCTCGATAGACTTGTCTTACATAACACAGTAACTAGAAAAAAGGGTAAATTTTTTTCATTTTTTTCCATATCTCTCCATCCATATCCCCGTTGATCCTCAAATTTTATTCAAACACCTAAAATTCTATTCCCTAATTTTTCTTCCTTGAGGTCCCATATCTTGATTCCACTCTTAATTCCTACAAATCTCAATTTACCTATTTTTTAAGATTTGCCATAACTTCTATTTTTGTATGTTTGCCTCAAAAAATTTCCACAGTGTTCATATCCCTATTCTAATTCTTTGATCCTCTTTAATAAATTTTCTAGTTTTTCTATTTTCACTCCTAAAATTGTCCTCATCTTCTTCAATCATATTCTCACTATGTAAAAAAATAGTAAAATTAACTTTACCCATTTTGTTTTCACCCAAATTCAAAAATTCCCTTACTAAACATGTCTTAACTCTAGTTTTCCTACCTATATATATATATATATATATATATATTGTATTAATCTAAAGAGGAGCAAAAAACATGGAGGATGAAATTACCACCAACAAAACCCACATCAAAGATCTTGATGAAAAAAATCTTGGCCTTAGTCTTCAACATGCCACCATGAATAGAAGATAACATCCAGAGTCCTCTTTAGAAACTTTCATTAATTTTTTTAGGCCAAAGTTTAATTTTCCTTGATTCAATGGTGCATATCTAACTAGATGGATCTATCAGGTAGAAAAATATTTTAGTCTATAAAATACTTTTGATGCCAACAAAGTCTTACTTTCATCCTATCACTTGGAACATGAGGCCCTCCAATGGTATCATTGCTATACTAAGGCTCATGATGAGCCTGTATAGATTGATTTTTGCACCCTCATTTTGTAATAGTTTGGCCCTAGTGCTTTTGATGACTTCATTGGCACACTCACTAAACTTCACCAAATAAGAACCATGAGAGAATATCAAACAAAATTTGAAAAATTGGCTAATCACATATAGGGATTTTCTGATGAATTCTTAAGGATTTTATTTATCAGTGGATTGAAAGATGCAATTCACTCAAAGTTTAAAATGTTCTAGCCCAACACAATGATGGAAACCTTAGGGTTGGCTAAGTTGGCAGAGGATAAGATTATAGCTCAGTAGCGATTAAAATCCAATTTTGCTCCATTTTGAAATACAAATCCATAATGATATGAAATAATGTCAGCCCCCAGAATCACTCCTATCAAGCATTTGATTGAAGCATAGATGGGAGCCCATATAGAAAAAGGACTGTGTTATAATTATGATAACAAATTCACTCAAGGACATTGATGTGTAGAGCAAAATCTCTACCTACTAGATGTTGATTATCCATGTAAAAATAATTTTTTTGAAGATGCTCAGGGTATATAAGATAATCTATAAAATTTTCCACCAATTTTAGAACCTACTTCTTAGGAAGATCAACTAGAGATCTCTCTCCATGCCTTAGTAGGAGTCACCACCCAAAAAACCATGTGAGTCAAGGGTTACTTCAAAAATCTCTCTCTCATAATACTCATTGATTTAGGTAACATCCATAAATTCATTGACCCTCATATCACCAAATAGGTTGATTAGTTATCAAGGCAACTTCGAAGTTATGACTGCTAATGGGGGTAAATTACCTTGTAAAGATATGTGTCAAAATATAGGTATCTCTATTAGAGATTATAAATTTCATTCTAACATGTTTGCCTTGACCTTATGCGATTGTGATGTTTTTTTAGGAGCCTAATGGTTATGCATACTTGGACCCATCTTATGGGATTTTGCTAAACTTTGGATGTAGTTTTCAGATAATGGGTAAAAACACATATTAAAAGGCTTAAAACTAGGGTCTCTCGTCATCATAAATTCAAATCATATGGAAATTATTCTTAATAAAAATTAACATATCATTGCCCAGCTTGATTCCATTCAAATGCAAACATCAACAGTATCCATTACTCCTTTTGATCTATAAACCATTCTATAGAGGTATGTAGATGTCCTTGCCAAACTAGTGGGATTTCAACCTTCACAGCTAGAGGACCACTATATTAAGCTCCTTCTTGGAAGTATTCCTCCCAACATTAGGATTTACCACTACCCATTTTAGTAAAATATTGAGATCAAGATACTCATTTGAGACTTATTAAAGCAAGGCATTATTTGCCCCAGTACTAGCCCATATTCTTCCCCAGTTCTCCTTGTCTAAAAAAAAGATGTGTCATGACACCTCTACATTGACTTTTATGCACTTAATCACATCAAAATCAAGGATAATTTCTTGATTCCTATTATTGATGAGCTTCATGGCACTCATTTTTTCTCTAAGTTAGATCTTCACTCTAGATATCACCAGATCTTGCTTCATGAGGATGATATCCCTAAGATAGCTTTTTGCATGCATGATGGACACTGTGAGTTTTTGGTCATTCCCTTTGGCCTCACTAATTCCCCTTCAAAATTTTAGGCATTTATTAATAAAATATTTTTACCCTACCTATGGAAATTCATTTTGGTCTTCTTTAATGATATCATCATCTATAGTAAAACATGGTCTGAGCATCTCCAACATCTGGAGCTTGCACTGTAACTTCTCTTTTATCATCATCTCTATGTAAAATAGTCCAAATGTGATTTTTTACAATATTAAGTGGAGTATCTTGGGCATATTGTTTTATCCTAAAGGGTTCAAGTGAATCCCAAAAAAATAGCTACCATGACAAATTGGCCTCATCCTCAGACACTCAAGAGCCTCCATGGTTTTTTGGGTTGACTAAATAATATCATAAGTTTATCAAGGATTACAAGAATATTTTGGCTCCATTGATAGCTATATTGAAAAATGATGCTTTTACATGGACACAAGTTGTTGAACATGCATTTGAAGAATTAAAATAAGTTGTGTACTACCCTTATTTTAGCTATGCTAGATTTTGCCAAGACCTTCACTATTGAGAGTGATGCTTATGGTAATGGACTTGGTTTTATCTCCTCCAAGAAGGACATCCCATTATGTTCACTAGTAAATCCTTTTTTTGAAAGAATTTAGTAATCTCTACTTATGAGAAGGAAATGATGGCTATTTTGCATACAATATAGAATTGGTGGCCATACCTATTGAGGAATCATTTTTGCATCAAAACTTATCACCAAAGTCTAAAATATTTCTTATAAAAACATTTTTATACCCCATCACAACCTAAATGGGTCAAAAAACTCATGGGTTATGACTATGAGATCACTTACAAGAAGGGTAAGGATAATATTGTGGTTGATGCTCTATCTCACACATTTGTAGACCAAGCTTCCATTTCATCTATTTCCATGTCTATTCCAAATTAGTTAGATGTTGTACAACAAGGGTATGTCAATGACTCCTAATTATCTCAAATCATTCAATAGTTGGCCATTAACCCCTTTGTAGTGCTACATTATTCTTGGAATGGTGCTTCTATATGATACAAGGGTCATCTAGTGTTTCCCTAGAGCATAGATTTTAGTAGACTATATTCTATGAAATCCATGCTTATCCATCCATAGGTCACTCAAGGTTTCTCAAAACTTATGAGAAATCATGTCACAACTTCTCTTAGAAGGGAATGAAAAAGATAATTTAACAAATGGTAGCTGAATGTGATACCTTTCAATGTAACAAGGGTAAAACCACACTCTTTCCTGGGTTGCTCAAACCCTTACCCATCCCTACCAGGATTTGGATAGATATTTCAAAGGATTTCATTGAGGTTTTGTCTAAATCTAGAGGTAAAATAATGATTTTGATTTTGGTTGATCACCTCTCTAAATAAAGTCATTTTTGTGCCCTCAGTCATCCCTCTACCACTTCCATAATCACACAAATTTTATTAGACAAGATTTTCCATCTTCATAGCATTCCTTCTTCCATTATCTCAAATCATGATGAAACCTTCTGAAGGAATGAGCAGGAGATACACAGGATCCACAGGATCAATCTAGGAGAGAGAACCCACAACAAATAACCTACAAATATTTCCAGAGAATAAATAAATTTGTCACACCTAAAAAATAGGTGATAATCCACAAATTTCTCTGTATATTCTCAATAATCTCTCGTTAATTTCTCATATAATGCAAAGTATTTATAATACAAATAGTTTGTTTCATGTTAACAAACTATTTGTAATGATTACAAAATAGAGAAAACAAACTATTTTTTTCTCATACTACGAACAAATATATTGTTGAGAAATTATCAACAATAAAATAAATTAATCGAGGTAAATAAATTTTACCCTCGGTAATAAATAACTTACCCTATTAACCCTAGGTAAGCTTAAATATGCATTATTCCAACACCCTCCTTTAAGCGAAACATAGGGAGAATGACAAACAAGGATGGGTCCCAGCTACTAGGCCTGATAAGGTACCCATGTACAAACCAATCAAAATATATGAAAAATAAAGGAAGGAAGGACTTCATGGGAAATCCCCCCCAAGGACAACTTCCTTCACCCCAAGCATCGCTCGCAATTGAAGATAATGAGGAGAAGCCAAAGGTTTAGTGAAGATGTCTGTAATCTGCTCAGCTGTAGGCACAAATTCCAAAGAAAGAACTCCATCTTGAATAAGATGTCGAATGAAGTGCATGTGAATCTCAATGTGTTTTGTCTACTGATGCTCAACAGGATTGTGTGAAATAGCAATCGCACTTTGGTTATCACACCAAAGATTAGTAAGACCCTGTTGTGTGAAGCTAAACTCTCCAAGCAACTGTCGAAGCCAAAGTATCTCCTGACTAGCTTTGACAACACCTCGATACTCAGCCTCAGTAGAGGACAATGCAATAGCAGTCTACTTTTTTCATGCCCAAGCAACTGGACCTGAACCAAGTGTGAAAGCAAATCCACAAGTGGACTTGTGAGTGTCAACATCACTAGCCCAATCAGAGTCAGTGTATCTAACAAGCTGTGTAGAACTCTGTGGTGTGTAATGTATACCAAAGTGAGTGGTGCCCCGAATGTAGCACAAAATACGCTTGGCTACTTGCCAATGACTCTCATGAGGCTCATGTGAGAACCGAGAGACAAGGTTCACAGCAAATGTGATGTCAAGACGGGTATGAGTCAGGTATAAAAGACTACCTACAAGTTGCTTATACAAAGTGAAATCAACAAGAGGAGTCATACAAGTGGCAGACAACACAATACCTGACTGATATGGAGTGGGTGTAGGCTTACAATCAGTCATGCCAAATCGATGAAGAAGATCTGTCGCATACTTCTGCTGTCCAATAGAAATGCCCTCAGAAGACTGAAAAACTTGAAGACCAAGAAAATAATGTAGAAGTCCCAGATCTGTCATATCAAACCTATCTGCCAACTTGTCCTTGATGTCATGTATCAAGGAATCTAAACTGCCAGTGAGGATGAGATCATCAACATACAAAACCAAAATGACAAGCTCCTCACCTTGCTTCAGGATGTATACATTGTGATCTGACTCACAACGAATAAAACCAGAACTCAAAAGAAAACTATCCATCTTCTCATACCAAGCTCTAGGAGCTTGTTTGAGGCCATAAAGAGAACGATGGAGTCTAAAAACCAATGATGAGTCCTGCACAAATCCTAGAGGCTGCTCCATATAGATCTCCTCATGGAGATCACCATGCAAGAAAGCACTCTTCACATCCATCTAAAAAATAGACCAAGAATGTGAAGCAGCAAGAGAGAGTACAAGCCGAATAGAATCCATTTTAGCTACAGGGGCAAAGGTCTCAGAGTAATCAACCCCTTCAACCTGTGAAAAACCCTTAGATACTAATCTAGCTTTGTACTTATCTACTGATCCATCTACAGCATATTTGGTCCTATAGACCCATTTACATTTTACAATTTTTCTTCCCTTACGAAGAGGGACAAGATCCCAAGTATCATTCTTCATTAATGAAGAATACTCATCATACATAGCAACATCCCACTCAGGTATACCAATAGCCTCAGAAAACAACACTGGATCATCTGTACAAGCTTGTCCCAAAAGAGCAACACCAGATGTCTGTGAGTGAGTGTGACGAGAATTAGATGGATCACCAACAAAAGAACCAGTTGCATGTAGAGTGTTCTTTGCCCATTTAGGCAAAGGTGGTGAAGAAGATAGTTGTGGTGGTTGAATAAGTGCAACATCATCATCATCAACAATAGAAAGCAAATCCTCACTATCCTCAGTAGAAGAAGGAGGGGAGAAGAAGAACTAGATGTACACTCCTGTGGAGTGGGTAACTCATCAACCTGAACATCTCGTCGAAAAAACACATCATGTGTGACAGGATCAAAAAGATGGTAGGCTTTTACATCTTCACAATAACCAACAAAAATGAGTGGTTGGCTTTTATTCTCCAATGCTTTATGTTTGTCATCAGGAATGAATGCCCATGCTTGACTCCCAAAGATGCGAAAATCTGAAATATCAGGCTTGATCCCAGACCAAGCTTCTTCTGGTGTCATATTTTGCATAGCTTTGTGAGGCATATGATTTTGAATGTAATTTGTACAATTTATAGCTTCAGCCCAATATTGTGGACCCAAATTTTTAGAGTGAATCATACAATTAGCCATCTCTTTCAATGTTCGATTCTTCCTCTCTGTTACACCATTTTGTTGAGTGTGTGGTACAGTGAACTAATGTTGTATCCCATGCTCAATACAAAAATCATAAAAAGCATTACTATCATATTCCCCCCCATTGTCAGTGCATATCTTCTTAAGAGGAAGAGATGATTGTTTTTCAACAAAGGCTTTGAAGGCCTTAAAAGTCTCAAAAACTTCACTTTTCAACTTGAGAAAATATACCCAAGTTTTACGAGTGAAATCATCAATGAATGTGAGTGCATATTTAGCCCCTAAAAAAGATCGAGTTGGAAAAGTCATCAAATCACTATGAACCAACTCTAAGGGTGCATTTGCACGTGTGGCCTTACCAACTGGAAATGGATCCTGGTGCTGTTTACCAACTAGACAACCAGGACACACCCCATCAATACAAGAGACCTTAGGAAGGCCTTTTACAAGATGTTTTGTACTCATTTGTTGCATATATCCATAACTCAAATGTCCTAATCTCTCATGCCACAATTTGCTGAGATTATTACCATGTGTTATAAGTGAAGAACCAAAAGACATAAAAGACTCAAACTTATCAAAAGTATAGAGTCTTGCAGTATGGTCTGTTGTACCTGTAGCAACTATCTCACTAGGATCATTACATTCTCTTATTACAACATTATGTGAAGTAAACTCCACAATTTTACCACTACCAGAATTACATATTTGATATACAGAGAGAAGATTAGAAGAGATTTGAGGTACAAGCAATACATTGTTAAAACATCCATCATGTTTATCAACAGTACCTGATCCCAAAACTTCAATCTGTGAGGAGTTACCCATAACAATATGTGATGTACTACAATCTGTAAGAGAAGACAATAGATCTTTAGAATGTGTGAGATGGTGAGAAGCACCTGAGTCAAAAATCCATTGATCTTGACATGAAGATATAGCCCTGGCTGAAAGTGCTTTCCCTTTTCCTGTAGAAGTAGAAGGAGATGGAGACGGAATGGAAATTTTGTGTTGTCTAACCGCTGCCTCTAATGCTTCCATCTTCTTAAAACATCTACTTTCATCATGATTAGGACCACCACAAAAATTACATGGACCAAATGTTTTCTTCTTTTGCTTAAAGGACTTTTTGGTCTTAGTAGATTTAGAATGATGAGGTAATTGGGTGGTGGACTCTGGAGGGTTATTTGAAGGTGCTTGCTTTTTAGACTTAGGTGAAGGTTTTCCTTTAGAAGAATTAGCAACTAGAGCATGACTAGGACTAGGTAGAGCATCTAATGCCATTAATTTTGTTTGCTCCCTAGTCAATCTTTCACAAAAAACTTCAAAGGAAGGCCATTTGAATTCATCACCTAATGTATCCATCATAGTATAAAAAACAGAGGAAAAAACACTATATGGTCCTTTCAACTTTGACAAAATCATGAAAATGCACTCCTGATCACTTTTATCCTTGTCACTAGCTTTCAATTGTGATCTTATAAATTTGAATTTTGCTAAGAATTCATCTATTGAAGGGAAATCTGATGGAGAGAGAGTACTCAATTCTACATCTAATTACAAAATTTTAAACTCATTAACTTTGCCAAATAGGTTTTTAAATTTATCCCATACCTATTTTGGTGTAGTAGCATCTGCAATGTGAAATTGAAGATTATCTGAGACGTTGAGGCAAATCAATCCAAGAGCCTCATCCTGCTTACATCCATATGCATATTTGTCTTTTTCAGTGGTGAATGCTGCAGGTGTCGTTTCAAAAAAAATTCTCCATAAGCCCTTTGATTGAAGGAGTTGTTACATTTTTGGCTTCCAAACATGGTAATTTGTAGAATTTATAGGTTTAAACAATCGAGATTCCATTCCCGAGGAAGATGATGAAGTTGACAAGAACAATCTAGACATTTGTTTTTCCTCAAAAAAAAACACCCCTCCCGTTACAATTTAACGTCTCCCGACGAAATAAAAAAAAATTAGCCTTGGCTTATACAAAATTAAAAAATGGATTTATGCAAAAAAAAATGTATGGGGATTTGACCCCAAGACCTCCTCCCTACAATTTTTTAACAAAATATCTCTAGCCGTTTTAGCAAAGTCAAATTTGAACTTTCAAAGCTAGAGACTTGCATTTAAACCACTAAAAATTAAAATAATTAATTAAAAAAAGGCCAAAAATGACTCACACATGTGAGATATCAGCTGAATAATATTTTTATTTATCAAAAATAAATTCTTTTTCCAGCAAGGCGTGGTGGTCAGGGAAATATTTGAGAAAAATAGCCAAGGAAAAAACACCTTTCAGCAATGCAGAATGGCTCCACTGGATCTGCCAAAAAAGACTGTACAGCCTGCTCCAAATCCGTCCTTCTCAGCATGAAATGTAATATTTGGAAGTCTGACATCACATGAAATTCTCATATTTTTATTTTATATAGAATAAGGCATTCAAAAATGAGAAATCCGTACGACTATACAGCAGGCAAAAAAACAGTTTTTAATTTCCTGTTGTTGGCTTCCAAAACGTTGTATGGCCTGATCCAAATTCATCAAAATTTATATGGATAGAAGGATATAAGAGTCATGTTTCATTAACAGGTCTCATATTTTAAAAAAGTCAACTGTACGATCTGACACATCAGAAAAATGAACAGGTACTGCAGTCTGCCAACAGGGACCAGTCTGCAAGTTTTTGAATGAAAGAGCTGTACGTCCTGATCCAAATGTGAAAATTCAAATTGAAATGGATTCCTGACTTGATTTAATACACCTCCATGAAAAAAAATCTGATTTTTGAAATATTTACGGTCATTTAATGAGCATAAAGAACATAATTTTCCAAAAAAAACTAGTAAATAAGAACCAGAATTTGAGAGAATTAAAAATATCTGTAAGACATCAATAAAATAATATTTTTGAATGTGTTAAAAGATGAAAAATTTCAGGGAAGAGGATCTTCAACTGGAACTCCAAGCTCTGATACCATGAAGGAATGAGCAGGAGATACACAGGATCCACAGGACCAATCCAGGAGAGAGAACCCACAACAAATAACCTGCAAATATTTCCAGAGAATAAATAAATTTGTCACACCTAAAAAATAGGTGATAATCCACAAATTTTTCTGTATATTCTCAATAATCTCTCATTAATTTCTCATATAATGCAAAGTATTTATAATACAAATAGTTTGTTTCATGTTAACAAACTATTTGTAATGATTACAAAATAGAGAAAACAAACTATTTGTTTTCTCATACTACGAACAAATATATTGTTGAGAAATTCTCAACAATAAAATAAATTAACCGAGGTAAATAAATTTTACCCTTGGTAATAAATAACTTACTCTATTAACCCTAGGTAAGCTTAAATATGCATTATTCCAACACCTTCACTATCCATTTTTGGATAGAACTATTTCAACATACTGGCACTTGACTGAAGATGAGTTTTGGGTATCATCCATAAACGGATGGCCAGACTGAAATTGTCAATAAATGCATAGAAACTTTCTTTCATTACTTCACCTTAAAATAACAACACCAATGGGAAATGTGGCTTCCTCTCACCAAATGGTGGTACAATACCTCCTACCACACTTTAACTAAAATGACTCCCTATAAATCATTCTATGGTCAAACACCACCAGTGATCCTTTTGTACACCTCTAGTAGTTCACTAGTTCAAGTGGTTAACATGCTTATCTAAACCCAAGATCAAATCTTTAGCACCTTGTGTGACAATATTCATATGGCACAAAATATAATGAAACAACAAGCTGATCAACACCATTTTGAGTGCACCTTTTAAGTAGTTGATATGGTTTTTCTTCACCTACATCCATACAAATAATCCTCTCTAAAAATTGAAGGGTATCATAAGCTAGCTCCCAAGTTCTATGGTCCATATAAGGTTCCTCATAAGATTCGGTTGATTACTTATAAGTTGGAACTCCCACCTTCTTCCCAAGTTCATCTAGTATTTCATGTCTCTTGTCTAAAGAAAGTTCTTAGCACAAACATCAGAGTGTAGACTATTTTACTAAAACTTGATAATTAAGGATCCATCCTTATTTAACTAAAGGCAAGCATGGATAGGCACACACACCAACTTCACTCTCGCTCCATCATAGACGTATTAATTCAATGGCACAAAATACAACTAGAGCATGCAACATGGGAACCACTATTTTAGATTCAGCACCAATTCTCACATTTGAAGCTCTGAGGACAAAGCTTTTTCAAAGAGGGAGGGGACGTTAGGAACCTATGCAACCCCTTCTCTTTACTTTTTTAGTATATTATTTACTATGGATGCATATGTTTTGTAAGTCATCTCATGACCATTTTTGTTTTATCCCACATTCATGGGAAGTAGTAGTTGCTTAGATTAGACTTAGTATATAAGTGTTGAGGCCAATAGAGGCATCCACAAATTATTTGTATTGATCTTACTCAAAGGAGTTTTTCCCCTCAAATTGGCCTACGATCAATATAATTCCTTCAATGTTTTTGCTAATCATAGAAATCTATTATTTTATAAATTTTCAATAAATTAATCTACTATTTCATGCATTTTCATTAATTTGTTTCAAGAGAATCCTCTCATATTCCATCATCTAGCCTCACTAGTTTTATAGTGTGATTTGACATGGTTAACTCACACTTACTAGGTTATAAGTATGATTGGGTTGCACAGTTGGGCTAATATCTCAACTATTGGGTAGAAACTCATTTTTTCTCCAAGGTTTGGGTTAAGTACCCTCCAATCTCTCTCTCTCTCTCTCTCTCTCTCTCTCTCTCTCTCTCTCTCTCTCTCTCTCTCTCTCTCTCTCTCTCTCTCTCTCTCTCTCTCTCTCTCTCCCCCCTATATATATATATATATATATATATATATATATAGACACACACACACACACACTTTTTCCAAATTATATTTGTCCTAATCTCAGTTTCAATGATTCATAGTGATATATATTTCAAATTAAATTTAAAAAAAATCAAGATGGTTGAATTTATAGTTAGGTGACTCCTAAACCTTACTCTCTTTTAATTTCAATAATTTTAATGCTTTCAATTCAAGATTACATGCATTGATTATATACTATAACATGATTTTGGCTGTAGTGTAGTCACCATCAAGTACTCAAATTATAGTAAAGTAAAGATAATATGTGTTATACACACCCATGTATGCATTCATTTTTATTTAAATTATCAATTTCATTGCTAGATTAAAGGGGGTAATGTAGACACTATTTTAAAATGATATAGCACCTTAATATTATACACTTGGTAAATACATATCATAAATGTACCTTTAGCTTCTACACCTCTTTCATTACCAAAAGCAACATGTAAACTCTCTTTTTGTGCCTCTTTTATTATCTCTTAGTCTAACATATATATTTTGATGACTCAGAGATTCTATCTTACACAAAATGTTATAAACCTACTTATCCTCCATCTCTACAAGTTTTGGATGTGCACCTATTTTCCAACTACTCAGACATTTGCATCCCAATCGAATTCTTGCAGTGATGATAGTGTCATGCCCTAACACAAGTATCAAGTGCCATAAATTCATCCAATTTTCAAATGAAACATATCTTAAAGGTCATCATAAGTGATTTAATGCAATATATTCTCCAATGGAATTGGTATAAATATAAGATCAACCCTCTTTCATTCTTCACCTAGCACTAACCTAAAAAATACCTAAAGATACCAAGGTAACTTATCAAAATCATTCTATCAAGCACTCAATTGAATTAAAAAAAATTCTTATTTTCTCTTATTTCCATATCATTCATAGGGACAATACATATATAGGTTTAAAGTACTAAAGAAGCAGCACAAGAGATATATTTTCAAATTTATAATCTATATCACTGTTGTACTTGCTTATAATACATTACATTATTCACACATAATATAACACATAGAGTATAACTACATAAGTCTAAGGCCCTCTTTGGAGTATTAACTATGTAGGAAACACTCATTGATAGAAGGGTATATGGGGTAGCTTAGCACTATGTTCCCACAAACCCATTTTCCCAAAGCTAATATGAAGATGAATAACTAGGATTTTATTATTTGAAAAAGAGAAAAAATCCATGACCTAGATCTGAATGCACCAAAGTGAAGATGACACAAAACCTAGAAGCATCCAGATGGTTGCATCTAGTTTTATTATGTGTTATGTATTAAACATCTATGTTCAAATCAAATAGTAATGTTGACATAATTGTCCCAGGTTAACTCAAGTGTTTATAGCTATAGAGATCAAATTTATATAATTAGGTGATGATTCAATAATCTAGATCTAGTCTAATTTCTACCTTTTCTAGTTCTAGATCTATATTAGCATCAGAACCAACAAAGTATCTTGTTTCATTGTAATATCTAGAATATTTATACTTTTTATTATTGTAATATTAGTATAATAAATTTATTATATGTTTATCTAAGTTTTTCAAAGAATTGGATTACTCTAGAGATAGTTTACCATCCTTGGGCCCTAAGCTATATCTTCCCCCTTTAATCCTAGATTCCATAATCTAGATTGTAGGATTAAACAAATCCATGCAATCTATTAAATAATTTATCTATGTTTTACAATTAATCAATATATCAATTTGTCATCCATCCATCCAATTAATTCTACAGCTTCCACCATGCTTAGGGAAAGTTAAGTTTGTAGCTATTCCATGGGATAGATTGTTCCCAGTCCAAGTCCATAGTTTTTAGATATTTCATTTCCAAATCCACCATGTTTGAGGAAAATAAAGGTGTGAAGAATATCTCAAGATGTATCCTTCCTAAATCCACCTTGTTTGGGGAAAATCAATCCATCATCATCAAAAATAAAAGTGTGCATGCATTATATTAGGTGGCTTAACCTTGCCCATGGGTTAGTCTCATAGTTTTCATTATCATCTTACTCTCCATTCATCATCAGATCCTACATCTCAGACCCTCTTTCCTTATCATCCACCCCTTCATCATTTTCCTAACTTGTTGTCCCTTATTCTATTTTTCAAGATCCCATTTACATCCTTAATTACTACATGCTATCTCGAGGGCATCATCCATCACATTCATTGCTCCAACATCATCTAACTTTCATCCTTTTTTTTTGGATTCTTATTTATTTGAAAAGTTATTACTTCACCCATCATGTCTCACAACACCCTTTCAAAGAGGTGAAAAATGTAGACATCTAAAATTGGACACTTGTTTCAATTTTAACTATTCACTAATTCTACACTAACATCATCTTTAAAACCTTAATCAGTCCTCTATCTACACTAACATCCCTAGCATATTCACTATTCATCCCCCTAATCATTTAATCTATCCTTCCAAAACCATATCCAATCCAAAAAAAATCACATCCTATTCTATTAACTAATTAATATAAATGAATTAACTAATCTCTCCCTAATAATAAATTGCATAGTTTTTGGAAATTCATATTTATCTAAATTTATAAATCCAATAAATCATCACAACACATCCCTAAATCCCAAAAATCCTCACATCATTTAACCTCTCTAAATCCTTATGATATCCCCCTTATTATAAGGTATGTCATAATCTCATGCCTTCATCATTACATTCTCTTACACACTCAATCATCCTCATTTATTAGAAGGACCAATCCTCCACTATTAATTTCCAGCCAAGATCAATGGCTCTCATCAATCAACTAAATCTATAAATATAAGGCTTTCCCTCCATTATTTTCAAGTCTTGGAATCATAATGAAGTGATGTCAAAACAAAATATAAACCAAGAAATAAACCATTAATAATCTAATCATGTCATCTAATTTTCAATGGGGCTATGATGTCTAATTGATCACACTCTATTTTCCATGAATCACAACTACATTCATCACTTTCAATCACATCTAGTTGACATGAGGATGAATAAATTTGTCCTAGGTAAGTGAAGGTAATCATGTGTTTGTTTTAAACCTTTTATTTCTCAATATGAGGACACTTTCATTTATTAAGTATCATTTCAAAAAATAATATACTAACAAAAATAATCTTTGTTCATGATGTTATATATGGCATGCCTAGTGGGACTATTTGCACCACACAATCCTCTTTGAAGTATTCCAAGCTAATTATCCAAAAAAATTGTAATGTTTAGCTAAAATTCATCCAAAATTTCCAAAAATTTTGTGTTATTCACTAACATCATCCATAAATCCCTAATCAATCCTATATCTATGCTAACATCCCTAGAATATTCACTATTCATCCCCCTAATTCATTAATCTCTCCTTCCACAACCATATCCAATCTGACAAAAATGACATCATATTCTATTAGCTAATTAATCCAAAATAATTAATTAATTGTTACCTAATAATAAATTCCATGGATTTTGGAAATTCATATTAATTTAAATTCATAAACCTAATAAATCCTCACATCACATCCCCAAATCCTAAAAATCTTCACATCACTCAACCTCTCCAAATCCTTATGAAATACCCCTTATTCCAAGGCATCTCATAATCCCATTCATTCATCATTGCATCCTATTACACACTCCAAACTTCCTCTTTCACAATCAATCCTCCTCATTTATGAGGAGGAGGATCAATCCTCCATTATTGATCTCCAACCAAGATCAATGGTTGTCACAAATCAACCAAATACATAAATACAAGGTTCCCTCTCCATTCTTGGAAAGTCTTGGAATCACAATGGAGTGTTGTCAAAATCAAATCTAAACCAAGAAATCAACCATCAAACATCTGATAAAATAATTTAGTTTATAATGGGGCTATGTTATTCATTTGATCAGGTGCTATCTACGATGAATTTTAACTACATCCATCACTTCCAAGCATTTGCAATTTATAAGAGGAGAAAGATTGTCTTCTATAAGTGAAGGTAATTATGTTTTTATTTTCATCTTTGTATTTTTTAATGAGGACACTTGAATTCATTATGTGGCATTTCAATTTATTTTGATTTCTACTAATGAAGATAATATTTATTCATGATGTTATATATGGCACACTTGATAGGACTATTCACACCCTGTAATCCCATTTTAATTCTTCCAAGCCTTTATCCAAAAAAAATGTATTGTTTAGCTAAAATTCCTCAAAAAAATCCCAAAAAGTTGTGTTCTAAACTAAAATCATCCCTAAATCCCTAATCAATCATCTATTCACCTTAACATCCCTATCATATTCATCATTCATAAAACTTAATCAATTAATCTTTCCTTTCATAATCATATACAATTCCACAAAAATCACATCTTATTCCATTAGCTAATTAATCCAAATTGATTAACTTGTACTTCCTTAATAATAAATTACATAACTTTTGGAAATTCATATTTATCTAAATCCAATAAACCCTCACATCACATCCCTAAATCTGAAAAATCATAACATCACTCAACCTCTCTACATCCATATGAAATCCCCCTTTTTCCAAGGCATGTAATAACCCCATGCCTTAATCATTGCATCCTCTTACACACTCCAACATCCTTATTACACACTCAATCCTCCTCAATTATGAGTAGGAGGATGAATCTTCCATCATTGATATCCAACCAAGATCAACGGCTCTCATCAATCAACCAAAGCTATAAAGAGAGGGCTCCCCCTCCATTATTATCAAGTCTTGGAATAATAATAAATTATTTTCAAAAGTAAATCTCAATAAATAAATCAATCATCCAATCAAATCATTTAGTTTGTAATGGGGCTATGATGTATGTCTGATTACATTCTATCCACCATGAATTTAAACTATATCCATCACTTCCTATCACATCTAATAAAAAAGAGGAGGAGAAAGTTTGTATTTGGTAATTGAAGGTAATCATGTGTTTGTTTTCATTGTTTTATTTATCAATATGAGGACACTTGCATTAATTAGGTAGAATTTCATTTTATTTTGATTTATACTAAAGATGTTAATCTTTTTTCATGATGTTACACATCCTAATACAATCCATGGATTAAGGGCATAACATGACCCCCCCCTTCAAATCAATGTTATCCTCAATGCTAACTGACTATGGATGCTTTTATATGAAAACTTCATCTTCCCATGTTTCATCTTCATTATGTAGGTTCTTCCACTTGATAAGATGATATGTGATCACCCTCATTCATAACCTCCTAGTGTGTGTCTCAAGAATCTCTTCATATTCTAAAATAACTCTTCCCTCTTCATAAAGCTCTGATAACTATGTTTATGTTAGAATATTTTAACTAGTGAATTTATTCAAAAAGTGATCTAGAACTAGGTAAAACACTCTAAATGAGGGTTTATGGGGAATTTATGCATTTGTAGAAGGAACATTTAATAATGTAGAAAATAGAGAAAGTAATAAAATTGGAATAACAAACTAAATCATTATATGCATTATGTACATGAAATAACTTAAATAAAAAATGTATAGATGTATATTTCACTACTATATATTTGCTAGATAATGCTACAAATTTGTATACATAGATTACAATGTAGAGGAGGCTAAGGAGACATTATGGAAGTTTAATTCTTTGGGCATCTTCCAAAAATTATGTAGTTTGATTGATCTATGTGTAGTATGTTAAAAAATGTTTGGGCATAACATGATCCTTGGGAATGCCATTTGGCATCAAGAACATGGAATAGAGAATATAGATGGTTAATTTGAAATCTAGAGGTTTTATAAAGAGATTAAATAATTTGGTATGTCTGGTAATGATTCATGATTATATAATATTATGTAATGTTTTTATGCATGGCATGGAGTGGTGAAGTGTTGTGTAGGTGGAACAAGGTTCATAGAGGTTATGTCATATTAAATGTGTATTTTGTGTTAAATGGTGTTGAGATTTATCTTCCACTTTTTGGTGAAATTCATTACCATACAAAAGGGGTCATTTTACCTCAATCACACACCATCTAATCCTTTAAAACTTATGCACCTTGATCCTACTAGTTAAATTCCATGGTTTAGACTTAATATAGTTTTGGCATGGATCCTAACATTGCATGAGATGTAGATGAAGTTAGAGTTATGTAGAGGTGCTTGAATCATGTAGATTATGTGGTATGTTCCTTAGTGATGCATGAGAGGTGCATGATTTAAGGATATGCATAGTGTTTCATAATTATTCAAGGCACTCAAAGTAATAGCACGAGGTAGTGTAGCTACATGTGGATTATTCACCCTTGATTGAGAGATAATTATCTCAATTATGTTATGAATCCAATGTCCATATTGGCTTCTAGTTGATGTCAAGTGACCCATTTTCCTTGGGGATTACTTTGACCTACCATGATAACTTTGTATACTATATTATACAAGTTCTAAGTGTACATGATTTCTATAATCTTACCTATTTCTACTACTTTAGGTTGTGATGTTTTAGGCATTAAGTAAGAAACATTATTTTTTATGATTTTATGTGTTATGATTAGAGAGTGGAATAACTTCATATGTGTATTTATGTATTTCAAATTATTATACCACTAAGATCAATTGGTGATACATCAAAAACTAGATCCTCTCTAAAAAAATGTATAGCATATGAGAAGTATTGGAGATTGATATGTGTACCTTTGGTTCTACAGACACTAGTCCATACCAAATAGTGAGGACATGGATAAAACATGGTTGGAATGTTTAGGGGATTGATGGATTATTCATATCTAAGATTATTCATTCTACCACCATCAATCATTAAATCCATTGGATACCCTTGTACCCACATTTGTGAATAGAATAGATGCTTTTATTCAACATCTAGCATTGTTGGTGTGGTTTTTTCACTAAAACAAGTAGCCTTGTGTCAATGTTAATAGTATGTATTGCACCCTTAGAGGTCATGGTGTTTTAATCTTGCCTCATTTAATTGATATAATGGGATCACCTCTAGGTGTGGGTAGCCTAGTTGATGAGGTAAACCTCTAGTTTTGGGGATGTCTCCCCCAGTGCATCAATTATAGATTAATTCTTAAAACTACCTATTTTTATAGTGAAAATTGATAGAAGGGAAACATGAAATTAAACCTATGCTACTGGAGGTGATGTACCAATATGTTTTGTCTACTCTATTTGATGTTTCAACAACACTAATGAATAAGGCAAGGACTAATAACAAAACAACTCTCTTCAAAGGATACTAATCATTAGTGTTTCACATAGAGGTTGTTTTATATGATCAAAAATTGAGGGTTATGAATATAAGTTTTGATTCAAGAAACTTACCAATCAAATTCCACTCCAACCTTAACCCCTAACACCTTCACACACTATGTGACCCACATAGAACAATGTACTAGTATCTAGGTGAGGTAAGGACTTGAAAGGGAGATAAACCCACCACTTATGTAAATACAACAAACATGAAACACATTAAAATAGTATAGAGAATCTAAAATAGTCCTTATATTAGTTTAAGAGGTTACAAAGTATAAATTTGGGTAAAATTTCTTCATACCTAGTAGAGGGATGCATATAATGACCTTTAAGCCTCAATTTCTAGACAAGAGAAGAGGAAAGGAGGATAATATGGTGTGTAAGTTTGGATAATATGATATAATTCCCATCATTCACTTAGTCATTAGTTACAAACAACTTCACAACTCTTCCCATGCATTGCCTTGACCACATAATGGCCTTCGATGAGAGTATGGCGTAGGAAATGGTCTATTGGAGGCTCCTTAATTTTTAGTTGAATCCATACATAGCATGATAATTTTAAAAATTTTAATAATTTAATCTCTTTTTAATTATAATTATGGCATTATGGTCTAGCTGGCCTCCATGAATCATTAAGTAGCCTACCTTCCCCTTTTGCATATTGACTAGGCCTAAAAATACCTAATATTCCATAATGGCCGTGACATGTGCATGATTGTTTTAATGTATCAGTTAAAAGGGTGTTTATTTCCTCTATTTACTCACTCATCATCCCTCTATGCTAATGTACATCTTCTCTTATTGACCGTATAGGCCTACTAGGCAACTAGGACTAGTCACTTCATACTAGCTACTCGAATGACCATGAGACTTGCATAGAAAAATAATAATAGGTAAATGAGTTTTTTTTAGGTATAATAAATCATTTAACACCATGAAATATGCCTTTTTAACAATGCATACCTGAAAATTTTACTTATTTGGGTGACTAGATCACCTTTCACTAGCACTTCTAGATTAGATCTTTAGTGCAAACTTGTAGAAGAATTTTTAGGAGGGATTGAGAGTTTTTTGTGATACAATAGGGTGTAATAAACCTCATACCACCTTATTTAATGTTATATAACTACTCATATAGCTATACACCTTAGATTCATCATTAAACCTTACAAAAATAATGTTTCTAGTGTATTCATATAGCTATCTATATAGACTAATGTGAGTAATAAGATCTTCGTAGAGTTTAAAAGGTGTTCCAAGTGTCTCCTAAGAAAATTCAAGGAATTTGAGTGTAAATTTCTCAATTTTTCCTCCATCAGGTTCTTTTATGGGGTTTAAGTAGGTTCAGACATGCATCATCTCTTAACGATTATTCATAGTAATAAGGGATTGAACTAGAAAACTATTGCTAAGAGTTTTAAGTATAAAACCTCCTTAAACCTTCCCTAATATTTTAGTACCCCATTAATATGTTCCCTAATGTTCCAACATGAATAAAATTGTTCTCAAGCTTAAAACCATATAACTATGAGGTCGAAGGAGAGGAAAAGGGTGTAAAAGAGAAAAAATTGCTTGGTTTTTATTTCCAACACTTCTTATGGGTACTTGATACCCACCTAACCTATTCCCATGTTCTTATTTTCCATCTCTCCTCTATATATCTTCTGCAACCCCATTAGCTCTTGCTTAGGGTTTTTGGGTCTCTAGGCTAGTTTGACCCTAAAGGTCTAAAAGTGCATCTTTTCCCATATTTATGAATATAAAACCTAATAAATTACCATTTTAAAATTTTATCCCCCTCCTTTGGTGTTTCTTAACCTCAAAAAATTCCCCAAGTAGGCTTGTACATGTCAGTTTAGGCGTAATAGGCCTAATTAGGTCATTAGGCTCTTCCCTATCTCAAAGCACCATAGCATTCAATGTATACTAAGAGCCTTTATAAAACAATTTTTAGACCTTATTTTCACCCTTCAACTTCACCTTTATTTATGGTTCCTCACACTTTCACTTTCTTTGTGACCCTGCTTGTAGGTGTTCAATTAGGTCTTCCTGAATGAGATATAGATACATCATCCTTTCTTGGTTGGTATTTTGAGACTTAATTGAATTTTGAAACATGATACACAATATATTAATATTTTCCTATCCCTTATAAAAATTCTTTTCAATTTTACTCATAATTTATTCACCTTGCTCTACAAAACTCTGTGTGCAGGTAACAATTGACATCCTTGACTGTGTGTGAAAGATGAGAGGTGAGGTTTCTTCTTGAAGTGAGTCATAAAAATCACCTTTAGATTGTTTTATCATTTTACTATGTTTTTTTATTATCCCTCTTATACATTTTTCTTACACTAAAACAAGATTCTTTTGTCCATATGCTCTTATCTATAATCAGGCCTATAGATGTTCGACTCTAGGCTCTTGACTATGTGTGAAATGAAAATTGAAGATTCCTTATTCATGGTAAATTTATTATAATTTAAAAAATATCTCATTTATTCTATAAATTTTCAATCATGTTTTACCTCATACACTTTCAGGGCACCTTAAAATATACTCTTTTACCCAAACTGCCCTTCTTCTATAGTCAGGCCTGTAGATGGAAATCCTGAGTTTCTTGACTATAAGTGCTCATTTGAGGGGTGAGTTTCCATTTTTTTATAATATAAGGCTTATAATAATCATGAAAAACCTTTTCATGGTTTTTAACATCCTCTTTTATCATTAGAGGCCCTATTTTAATGCAAAGTGTATCCCTTTTCTAATTCTACTAATGATAGGCATGTATGAGCTCAAAGCTTTCTTTGGCTAAGTGTTGTCAAAATCAACCCTTTATGCTCAGTTTCTTGATGAATAAAATAAATATTAAAATTATATTCTTCACCTAATTGTCCTTTTTGATCCCCTAGACATTTATCTAATCTCACAACAAGTCCACTTTCTATTTAGACCTACATAGTTCAACTCAATCCACATAGTCCTGTAGAGTGTAAAGTACATTACACTTGAGATTCACAAGTGATCATTATGGTTATATTATATTTATGGTATGAATATTTTACTATATTTATGATTTCAAAATATAATATTATTTCTACAACCAAATTTTAGTACCAATGGTGGCCTAGAGATCTTGCAGACCTGTAGTGTTCACCAGCCTTCTTATGTTGACCTAGAGAAAAGACATTATGACTCCTTTACTATTTGGCATTATAAAAATATTAAATATAGTATTTATATCTTATATAATGTGTTACACTCCCTTTAAAGGGCCTAAATAATGAAAACACCTTCATGAGGCTTGAACAGGGTTAGTTTGTCTTAGTTTATTCAAATTGTTTGACTACATGTAGAAATTGTAGGTGATCACCACTTCATGGTTTTTAAATCCATTCAATCATTAAAAATACATTTTTTTAGATCCTCTAGGAGGCTTAGAATATTTTTTAGACCTCACCAACACTTTTCAAGCATTAGAGACCCTAAATTATCAAGAAACCAATTATTATCAACCTCTAGATTGTTCCACAAGCAGGTTTCTTGTCTCTTGATGGATGACTCATGATAAGTGGGTTTGAAAAAGCATTTAGTATGGATGAACATACCTCCTAGATCCTCACTAATATAATTCTTATTTATAATGAGATCATAAGTGAATATATAGAGGTAAACATGAACCCTTATCTAGATGGATGAGACACTATGAGTCCTTCACCTTCTTAATGATTATTCATAAAAGAGGGGAAGGAAATATAATAAATATTTCCACAAAATAGAAGACAACTTAGATCCAATCCTTTTACAAAAAAATTAGGTCTTCATTTTCTCTCTCCTATCTATACTATTCATAAACTTGACTAGCCTTATTGAGCTAACAGGGAGGATGATGGCAAGAAGGGGTCAAGTTTTAACCCTTTTTTACTTGAAAATCTCTCCAAATCATGGATCTAGACCTAGGAGGCACAAAGGAAGATATGTATGTGTCTGAACATGATCTTTCTCTAATAAACCTAAATAAACCACCTAAAAACCTCCACTTTTTGTTATAAAAACTATTTATTCTACTTGAAAAATGATGGAGATGATATTTCAAGTGCCTTTGAAGTTTCCTCACACCTGTACAAATACTTAGTGATTTTTCCATCTCTTGTTTCTATCATACACTTATCATTTATTGTCAGAAACTCCCCTTGAACATTACCAAATGGATAATTAAACACCTTGAGAATGGGATGCAATGTTATAAAGTTGAATTACCACATTTCTAGGAGTTGTACAAACCATAGGAGATGTTTTATAAGTTGGAAACCACATGACATGTCTCGACATGACACTCTAGACCACTTAACACCCTTAGACCCACTTGATTATGCTAGGAATGATTATACAAAGATAAGGTCAAGAATAACATTTAATTTTATTTTATCAAAACAACATTAAATAATGATAACCAAGTATTTTAAAGGATATTTTGAGGACCCTAAAAGGCATATGAGGTAACCCTAGACAAGCTCAAAGGGCCTTAGTAGAAATTTTTAAACTATGGAGGTTGGTATTTGGCCTAGGAGGCCAAACTATAAACAATCAATCTCCTCTACTCCATGAAATGACTAAAATTATATACCCTCTACTCTTTCATGCATAATTAATATTTTTTTCATATGTAACTCTATATTGAGTGGTTTTTTATTGTGTTTGTCACACCATTTATCTATCTTAGACAGTTTGAAATTTTTTGAATACATTGTCTTCTTTGGTGCATGAAAGGTGTCCCACTTGGTCTTCAACCTAGAATTTTCCTCAATGTTATTTACATAGTAATAGGATTCTCACATCATCTTAACTTTATCCATATTCAATTTGGACTAAATTAATAATCATAGGCCATTGTTGTTGTTTTTATCTAATTTTTTGCTTTTTCTTAAGTGTGAAAAGAAGAAACTAGTTAAGAAGGGTGTGGAAGAATACCTATTGAATATGCATGCATTGAATCCAAATTATTGTGGAGAGTTCCTCTTTGGGTTGGTAGGATGACCTATAAATAATAAAACACTATGACAAAACTCATTTGTTAGACAAGTAGTTAGGTGGATTGCCTAGCGTGAACTAGATCTTAGAAGCAAAAGCTTTCTAGGAAGCTGTCAACCCACCTTCTTTAAATACTTAAGTTGGAAAATAAAACTAAAATTATTTTCATAAAATGAAATAAAATTTAAACTGAAAACAGAAAATGATATTTAATTAATTACTAAAATTAAATGCTTTGCTAAGTTAACCAAAATGAAGCATCTAGTTTGATTATACTAACGCTGAAAATTGGTTAATGTAAGGTTGTGGTTTTGAGTTTGGTAATTTGATAAGGGTTAAAATAATGGTTTGGTTGGGGTTGGTAAATTATTGAAATATAAAATGACAAGGATGGATGGTTTAAAAATTAAAATAGAAAATAACGAGTGTAGCAAAAGGATAAGGGGGCAAAGAGGGTGAAGGTGGCAAAGGTGCAAAGAGGGCAAATGAGGTAAATGTAATTACAATGACAAAGGTGGTAAAGGAGGTTAATTTATTAAGATGGAAAGTAGATTAAGGGCTAGATGTCAACATAATAAAATGAAGGACTTAAGTAAATAACTGAAATAAAAAACCAAATAAAGTTACCTTGAGCCTTGTTGATGTGGTTGATGTTGTTGATGATGTGATGAAGTAATTTTGCATTAATTTTGATAGAGCTTCATTGATTTGAATTATTTTCCTCAAATATTTGGATGACCTCCAAAATGATTACCCATTAAAATACCTATAAAAAGATGTTAATAACCAAAGACTAACTTGCAACTTAACCTTGGATGAAGGAGATGGGGGTATTCATAGCATTTATTGTCAAGAACCATGCCAAAAGAAGGAATACTAGAAGTATGGCACCATTTTTCAATTGGGTTCATAAGTGGGAATTGAGGACAAGGGTGGTGGGATTTCCACTTCACAAGTGTGTCTCCCACTTGCTAAAGAGTAAAAAATGGAATGGGAATCATGCACATGGGCTCATATGGGTCTAAACTACTTTTTACCATTCTCTTTCATCTTTTGGATAAGTGCCTCATGAATTTTGGCACCATTCTCTATTTGGGTGCATGAGTGGTCATGAAAGATAAGGGGGTGAGATTCCCACTTAGATAATAGGTCAAACGACCTGGTTGGTTTGTCTCCCAACTTGCTAAAGAGTCCAAAATGGAGTGGGAATCATGTACATAGGCTCATATGGGTCTAAAATACCTTTCCCCACTCACTTTCATCTTTTCCTAATTACTTATAAATATTCTCCATGGATTATAGCACCATTTTCCAAGTGGGATGAGGGGAGATTCAAAATACTTCCAAGGGAGACCCTTGTGGTGCTTAATGATGTCATTAGGTACCTTGGATGAGGGTCCCAACTAGGTATGATGTCCCACTTCAAGCCAACTCATTTTTAATCCATTTAAGTTGCCAAATCACTTGTTATATCACTTTCCATATCACATTCCATGTCACTTACCATGTCATCATGAATAGTGATAGTGGGTCTCATGGTGAATAGTGATAGTGACTAGTATTTTTGAATAGTACTTTCAAATAGTAGTTTTGAATAGTAATATGTGAATAAGAGAATAGTGATTTGGTTAGGTTAAGAGGCATTGGTTAAGGGTTAAGAAGGGTTAGGGGGTCTCAAATCATTTAATCATTGAAAACTATAAGTGTGTAGTTTTCTAGTGTCTATATTTTGCCCATTTTTATTATACGACTTTGAATTAATAAGCTACAAAACAAAAATGAATCACTTGGTTGAAGGTTAGGGTGCCTTGAGTATGTGAAAAGGTTTTTCCCCTCAAAACAAGAGTCAAAGAGGAAAGGCTAAATTAGTTTCAAGTTTGATAACCAGTTGGTGGGGATGCACTAGGTGGTGATACAAGGTAGCTAGGCATGTGAAATGCCAATGGGTGCATAAAATGTAACTAAGTGTGATAGTTAAGATTGTGTAAAGATTAAAGCTACCATTGTTGATAAAAAGAAGGCCAAGTTCTAGATGGACATAAGATAGGGTAATTGGTCCACAATGTTAGAGTTGATTAGGTTAAGCCTATCAAGTCATTTAGATAGGGTCAATGTTATTCATAGGTATCTAGGGTAGGAAGTGCTCCCACAAAATAACAAAAATGGTATGGTTGTGCATGAGGTGGTGCATAAAAAAGTGCAACATGGAAATCATAGTTAGTGTAGTCAAAAGGACCAAGGCAAGGTCATCACAAAACATGCGAAGAGGTCAGGTCAAAAATGGCTAATGTTAAGGTGGGCATGGGTAAGTGGGTTGGTTGGTTGGAATGGGGTGGCCGATCAGACTCCATATGTACTATGCAAGTGGATGTTGCCTACATAGTTCCATGGAAATAATATCCAAAATGAACTCTAGGCCTAATGTAGTTTTTCTAAGGTGGAGAGTGTTAGTTAACTTGGTTTCCTCAATTTGATGTATCATGTAGTTAGGTTTGGTTGAAAGATGTTGGAGAAAGGGAAGCTCCAAAGGGTGGAAAAGATGGTTATCAAATATTATTTTGATTGGTTTGGTATAAATAGTGGATGAGATTACCTAATATGTAATTAGATGATTGCTTCAACTATGCAAAAGGAATCTGCAGCATGGATAAGCAGGTTCAAGCATGAAATTTTTTCCACCATTTTAAATTAAAAAAAAGGATAAATATGCTTTACCAGGATTTAGAAAATCTATCACAACTCAAATTGTCATGATGACCTAGTGGGTTGCTTCATCACCATCCAAATAAGCTAACATTGTGCACACTCCATAATAAAGTCATTAACAAGCTATGAAAAGGTATTATTCAATGATTTAGGGAAGAAAAGTAGCAGATTAGGTAAATGAGAAGTGGTAAAGATTTAAACCCTTTGCCCTTGAGCCATTAGGGCCCTAAAATAATTAAGTGTTGAGTTTTGAGAGAATTTAGAGAAAGACTCTGAGGGGTTTTAGAATATGGAGTGAGGAAAATAATAATATTAATATTAATTAAATGAGGGATCATGTCAAAATAGGAAGGAAAATAAATGGTAAAAATGGAAAAATGAGAGGGAAAATAGAAGAATAATGTGTAAAGATATACAAATTGGGGAGTTGAAAAGGAAGGTGGGAGAAATAGGTTTAAAAGAGACCAAGGAGAAAATAGTTTGATGGAAGAGGTAATTCCTATAAAAGGTTACTAGGTGGAATGTAATTAAAGAGTAGGTCTATTACATTGCATAAGAAGATGTAGGTTGGGTAGGGAGAATCAAGGGAAATTATTGGTTGAGAGGTAGGTCGTGTGAGAGGGTATAGCTAGCATCCACACATGGGTACCCTAAATCTTCCATTTGAAGGTGGTTTTATTTTTGATTCTAACATCTTTGAAGGTCTGAGTAAAAGGGGTGCAAAATAATCAAGACTAAAGGATATGAGGAAGGAATCTACATCTTGATAGTTGGTGGTGCTCATGCTTGCTTGTAGGTTATATGAGCTCATGGGCATGGTTTTTGTGCTATAGAGTCATAGGATCAGTATATATCTCATAGTAAACCAAAATAGAATGAAATACATTCATGGACATAGCATGTTATATGTTGTGATCATATAAACTCAAAATGGGTAGACATTTTGAAAGGGAAAAAGGTGATAGGTAGGGTGAAGGTAGTAGCTAAAGGTTGAATGGGAGAAAAATGGGATATAGAACAAGGGATGAGATGAAGGTAGACTAGGAGATGGATGAAAAGATAGGTAAATAAAACAATAAGGTTGTATATAAAGATTAAGGTGGAGAAGGATGGAAGGAGCCAGTCATGGACATATAGGAGGAAAAAAAAGGTTAGGAAGAACAAGGAATGTCCTCAAGATGAGAAAAATAAAATGAAACGAAGAAAAGGGAGAGGATGGTGGAAAATAATGAAAGGGAATGAGATGAAGATAAAGGATGAAGATCAAGGATGATAAGAAGAAAAGGGAAGAATGGAAGTAGGGATATAAAGCATGGATACTCACATAGATACAAAATACAAGTGAGTACCAAGATGGAAAGAGGAAAGAGGGAATGCAAAAGGAAAAAGGCAAGAACTGATAAGAAGAAAATGGTAATTATGGAAGGCTTCTCAAAGGATAAGATCCAATTAGAAGCTAGTTATGGAGGAAAAAAAAACAAGACAAAAATAATGAAATGATGAAAATAAAGCAAACAAAAATGGAAAATTGGGAAGGTGGGAAGAGTGGAAAATGATAGATAATGGTGGTAAACATAAAGAAAAAGTGTAGTAATAGAATAAATAGAAAGATTACAAGATGCATAATATGATGTGGAATTGGTGAGGAAAAGAGAGTGATGAAGAGGGTGTGACAAATTTCCAAGGATAAGGGCAAATGATGAGGATGGCAAAATAAGACAAAGGAGCTAAGGGAAAAGTTGGTAAAAAGTGGAGAGAGAGGGAAAAAATGCAAAAGGTGGGTGGGGAAGCAAGCTGTGAAGCATGCACAAGGAAAGGTGATGGGGAAGCCAATGAAGTAGAGTAGGTGGTGGCTTTATGGGAGATAGAGGGACCAATGAGGAAGGTTGCCAACCCTTATGTTAAAAGAGATTGATAAGATAGAAAACTGGTTAAAATAAATTAACAATTTGAATGGAAGGAGGTGGTGAGGAGATAGGTAGAGGAGTGGAGGAAAAGATATTAGGTGATAATAGCAACATAAAGGGATGCAGCTGAGCTAACCTTAGTAACTGAGCATTGCCTACATAGTCCAAAAAGATCTAATTCCAATATAGTTCTCCCATCACTGGGGGAAAACTAAGAGGAAGTATTAGATGGTGTTAAAACATAAAGATGCTTAAGAAAAAAATTCAAAGTTTCTTTGATGTAGGATGCCCTAAGTAAGAGGGAATTATTAGCCGTGGAAATAATTGAGAAGAAAAAGGGGATGGGAATTAGTTTTTAGTGGCTGAGTTGCCCTTAGAAGTGAAGCAATACCTACATAGTCCATATCAAGCTAATATAGTTCAACAATGGTTGGGTGAGTGGTGTTCAAATTGGCTACCCCAATTTGATGAACCATATGGGATGGTTTGGGTTAATAGAGAAGGTTTTATAAAATAGAGATTTTGGGTTTTAGTGAAGGTGATGATGAATGTGCATGGTATAGACTAGTGAATAGTTACCATAATCATCCCACATTTAGTAGGATGAGAGACATGAATGGGTAAGGTAGGATAAATAAGAATGGAACATAATTTTAAACATCGCAAAAAAAAATTAATGGAGCTAATCCAAAAAAGAGGTGCCTTTGTGAGGAGGTTGCACCTTCTAAAATTATGTGAGGGTAGAAGCCTAGAGATAGTGTCTATCACTATGAGCTGATTTTTAGGAAATGGGCTTCCATCAAGATCTGTATAGTCACTTTAGCCAAGGTTCATCACCACTATGAATCAAGTTTTATGGGTGGTAGCAGAGGAATGGCTTGCAAATATTTTATTTGATATCTAAGTAGATTCTACAAGGCAAAAAATTAGTAGTGTGGAGAATGATATAGGATGGGCCATGTCTAACCCAAGAGTTGCATGGGTGGTCTAGATAAAAGGTGTCCATGTCTGCATCCTATGTCCCAGTACCTTAAAACTAATGACCTTGGATTCCACTTAGAAGAGGATTTACTATTAGTGAGTTATGTGGTATATGATATTGGTTATATAGTTGGATAATATGGGGTAACTTCTATAGCGATGAGTATTTGGAAGATACTACCACTAGCAACAGTAGTAGTTTTGAAAATGTGACTGTTATAGTGGCCTAAGGATAGAAGATAATTTACGTCAATCAAGGTAGAGGTGATAAATATGTAAAAGACCATCGAGCCTATGAGGATTGTAAGATGACAAAGCAAGTAAGGACATTAGATGGGAATTATAAGATAAGGGCAATAAAAAGACCTCATGATAGTGTATAATGACTAGCTAGATTGAGGGTTATGATCTGCATGAAAGTGTAAGTAGACGTGACCTTTGTAAGTGGGAAAACTATTTTAAGGAATCAATTACATCATAGTCCCTCCCCCATTGGTGGGATTGGTAATCATATTAGTGATGAATAGTAGTTAAGTATTTTATTTAAATAATCATGCTAAGAATGAATACCTATCATGAAGTTACTTGGTTTTATAGGTTTGATCAAAGTGCAAAGAACTACAAGAGGTTGAAGATGGAAAAAAATGGGAGAAATGGTGGAGATGATCAACAACCCCCATGACCTAAAATAATATATATAATGAATGTGATATCCACTAGATATTCTAACATGTAATTGTGATAATAAAAGCATTGTTAAATCAATAGCAAGAGAGAAGAAACCCATGGCCTGAGATCAAGCCTAAAATCTTACCTTCTCAGTAGTGAAGGCAAGAATTTGAATGCACAAGATGTACAAATAGAGAACATCACCCTCAACCTATCCATAAAGGGAACCCTCACTATCTAATGGGATGTGCATTGACGCAACAAATAGAGTGGAGGGAGGTAATGGTAGTCATATCTAAGTAGGGTGAAATACCCAGAGTGGAATATGATTCCTAACTTGTAGGGAGGATTGTAGAAGAGGATAATATAATATACCCCATAGTCACTATCAGTATGAGGAATGTCATTGAGGTTAGCCCTGGTGATAGCTCAAAAAGCAATAAACTAGGAGGATGTCTTGATACAAATATAGATTCACCAGATAATCAATGTAATGCCTAAGTAGTAAAGCTATGTATGTGTGCACCTTAGGCAATGTGTGTCTAATATGATGACTATGTATGTGTCATCATACCCTAAATAAAATATTACATAATTTTATGTGACTATGTTTGTGGTTATGTGGATGGTCATGATTATGTTTTTTGTATTCTTGCTTAATGTAAAAAGAATGATTATGGTTGTTATAACAATGGATGGTAAAATTCATGATGAAAATATCAACCAAGCACATTAAGATAAGAATATGGAATGATTCTTTATGTTTGACAAGGACTAAAAATAGACCTAAAGTGGTATTGGATTAATGAATATAAACCCTTCAAATGTTGTGCATGAGTGGTCGTTAGTTGATAAAAAAAGGTTTCTTGATCACAAGGTGTCAAGTAAGCTCTAAATCCCTTGATTTATAGATAGTCTAATGGGAAGATGGGTGATAGGTGGTGTGAAGGATTATGGGTGATATATATGATAACTTCATGTGAATTAGTTTGTCCCTTCTATAGGTGACCTTAGAATGGTAATAAACAAGTCCATGTCATATGCTAGATGTAGACTGATCAATGCATAAAGTCTACATGTGAAAGCCAATTGTGACTTCCAACTTATTATGTTACTTGAGAGCTGATTGTGGATTTTTATTTTACTATGATAGTGGGTCTTTTGCTTTATTTTTGTATATGGGAAGTTAATCAATACAAGAAGCTTCTAATAAATTGCTTTAATTTTGAAAAAGTTAACTTATCCATCCTTCAAGGGAGTGGTCTAATCTTATTGGCTTTGTTTAATGCTCTTGATAGCTATCCTTCAAGGGAATAATCTACCTTACATTTAGCAATATTTATTTTATTTTATTTTTTTTGGGTATTTGTCCTTCAAGGGAGTAGTCTACAATGCTTAATATATTGACCCAAGTAGTATTTTGGTATCTAAATTATTTCTAGATGAAATGTTTATTAGACATGGAAAAGTCTAATTAGGTTCAGAGGTTTACCTTGATGAGGGAAAAAATTTACACAAGAAGGTTAATGATATGAAAAGGTGTGGTTTTTGAGAGACAATGACTATGGGATTCCATCTTGTTAGAGACAAAAATTATCCATGAGAACCATGCTATGGGTAGAGCCATGGTACCCATATTTAGGATTAGGTTATGACTATTATGGTTAATCACATGGTTTTATGTTGTAATCAATTGTCCTCAAAAGGAGAGGAGAAATATGGGTGAAGGTTAAAATCTCTTATCAAGGGATAAGCTTAAGTTAGACAAAAGGAGTAAGCTTGATCCTTATTTAATATAAAAATGGATGTAGATGTGAAGTGTTAAGAGGCTCAAGTTTTGGTTTGCCTTTGAGATAGGATAAATGATAAGCTCCTGATCCATAATTATGGGTAATGATGTAGGGTCCAAGCCAATTGAAATCTAAATTGCCTCATTTACTCTTCTCCATGTTGGTCACATGTTGGTTTTCTTTTAGGATGAGGTCTTCGATATTGAAGTCCCATTGTTTGAGGTGTTTTTTATAAGCATGTTTGATACAATCTTAATATAAATAGAGGTGGGTGAGGGATTTTATACAATGATCATCAAGTAGATCAAGTTGAGCTAAATGGTGATGACAAAAATCTTCCTCAGAAATAAGCTCTTGCAAATATATGTGAAGAGAGGGGATTTGCGCTTCAAGAGGCAAGACTACCTATATTTTGAAGACTAAATAGATAGGGGTATCACTCATAAATTTTTGAATGCTAGTACGGTAGGCCCATAAAGTGAATGGGATGTGTAAGTGTTAATCCTGACCTAAAGCACTGACTACTTTGGTTAGCATTTTGTTAGAAGATTCTGCTTGTCCATTTTATTATGGATGGTAAGGTGTGGAAAATCTTAACTCAATTCCAAATGCATCACATAGCCCTTGGACTTGCTTGTTTTTAAAAAATTTACCATTATCAGTGATGATCTTATAGGAATACCAAAATGGTAGATGATATGATGGTTGATAAAGTCAATAATATTCTCTACTTTGGTCAAGATAGAGAGATAGCTTCCACCCACTTGGTGAAATATTTAGTGGTTGTGGTGATGGAGCTATATCACTATGAATAATGGGGGTTAATTTCCCCAATGCGATCAAGCCCCCATTAAGAGAAAGGCCAAAAGTCCTTAGATACTTTGTGGCTATTGGCTAGCGCATGATGTAAATTAGCATGCTATTGACATCTAACACACTTTTTTACATAATCACAATAGTCTTAGTTGAGGGTGAGCTAATAGTAGCCAAGGCGAAGGATACGTTTAGTGATCACTAGGCTACTAAAGTATCCCCCATAGATCTCATCATGTGTTTCTTTGATGGCATGGGAAGCTTCATGGCTACATATGAAATGAAGAAGGAAACCATTGAAACCACATTTATAAAGGATTCCCCCTAGTATGGTGTAACGAGAGGTACTCTAAATAAAGGCTCTTAAGGCATTCCTAGAGAGGTTGGGAGGAATGATGCCTAGGTTGAGGTAGTTAAGATTTTGGTCATACCAAATGTTGGATGGGGATTCCTCCACACTTCAAATGGTAGAGAGATTATATTGGTTATAATAGGGAGTGGAAAAATGATGAATGGTGATAAATATTTTGGAATTATAAAGATGAGAAGGGATCTGGGAAGCAAGGAAAGCCATCATATCTATGAATTCATTAGTAGATTAAGGAGAAAATTAGACCAAGTAATGTTCAAATGATGATAAGAGTTTATCAACTAAAAGTTTATATTTTTGTAATACATCATTATTATATTGATAGGATCCATTGACTTGGTTGACCACAACCTGGGAATCATCAAAGACATGGATTGTCTTAATTCCCAAGGCTAGAATAGTTTGGAGACCTATCACTAGGGTTTCATACTCAACCATTTTATTGGTGCATTAAAAGTCAAGTTTGGAGAAGAGAAGGGGTTCACCATCAAGAGGAATGAGAATAACTCTAGTACCCCCTCCTTGTTGGCACTTTGAGCCATCAAATAACATGGTCATTTTAGTAGGTTATGCCATCTTAAAAAATGAGTCATGATAGACTCATCTAAAAAGGCAAGAAGAGGTGGTTGTTTTTTTGTTAAAGGAGCTTTGGCTAATTGGTCAATAATGACCTACCCTTTAATCAACTTCTACTAGAGGAATTCAAGGTCAAATTTAGCTAGGAGCATGATCCACTTAGCCATACATTGATTTTGGTATGGTTTAGAGTGCATCTACTTGAATAAGTTGGTATTAGTTGTGACATAAGTTTTATGGTTAAGAAGTTAGTAGTGGAGTTTGGTGGCTATGAAGGTTAATGCTAAGTTGAGTTTCTCAATATGGGTATACTGAGTCTTGTATTCTACAAGCATGTGGCTAATGTAGTATATATATTTCTCTTTGTGTCATTCATCTCGGTGAACCAACATTGCCCCTATGTAATAGTCGATGGCAGAGATATATAGGTAAAAGGGGTGGTCATCCTTAGGAGGTGTGAGGATAGGTGGTGATAAAAGGTACTATTTGAGTGAATCAAAGGCCTTTTGACAATCATTATTTCATTTTAAAGAGACATCCTTCTTTAGAAGGTGATGGAAAGGTTGGCACCGATCTAAAAGTTAGGAAATGAAATGGAAAATGGATTGAAGTTTTCCTTATAGGCTATGAAGCTGGTTAAGGTTGGTTAGAGGAGGCATGTCAAAAATTACTTTGACTTTATTAGGGTATACTTTGATTCTATGAAGAGAGATGATAAATCCAAGAATCTTTCTTAAAAGGACCCCAAAAATTCAGTTCTTGGGATTAAGGAAAACATGATAATGGATGAGGCATTCAAATATGATTGTAAGAACAATCAAGTGATCTTTTTAGAGTTTATATTTCTTAAGAAGGTCATCCACATAGTGTTATATAATCTTATGGATGATATCATGGAAGATTTAAGTCATGACATGTTGGTAGTTTTCACCAGTGTTCTTTAACCCAAAAGGCATGACTCCAAGTGATGGTAAAGGTAGTTTTATGTTGATATTCAAGAGCAATCAAAATCTAATTATAACCCAAAAAACAATATATGAGAGATAACATCTCATGTCTAGATGTAAGGTCAATAAGATAGTCAATTCTAGGGAGAGGAAAGTTATCCTTGGTCCAGGCAAGGTTAAGTTCATGAAAGTTCATACAAATGCATAGACACCAAGTGACTTTGGTGATAGGTATGATATTCAAGACCCATTGGGGGTAGTCAATGGGTTGAATGAAGTTTATAAATAGGAGATGCTAAAGCTCTTATTGTATGAGAAGGGATATGCAAGGATGCATGCATTAAAATTTTTGTTTAACAAAATTGGCATCATGATGAGTGACTATGTTATGGGTAGCAATGGTGGACTCAATCTTATGCATATCACTATAAGACCAAATGAATGCTATGTTACAATATTGGAGGAAAGAGGATATGTCCTAAAGTTCCTCAGCATTTATTGATTGGCCCAATTTAACAATGTTGGGGTTATCTAGAGTGCCCAAGTTGATTTATGTGGTGGATTCATTTGACATGGTTGAGGCCTCAAGAGGAAGGGATTTGTGGATTAAATAATCCCCTATATTGAGGTAGGTATAATGGAATCATTGTCTTCATGTTGGATGGTGTTAATGTAGGAGAATCATTCTCTACCTTTTATAAGGTGTACGAGTGGAAGTAATTTAGTTTAGTCACCCTTTTGGTAGAAGAGAGGGACAAAACTAATAGTATTGACTAGAAAAAAAAATTAAGGCGGGTGATGTTAGGATCTTCAGGTGGGAAAAGTGGTTGGGTTGGTGAGGATTAGATATCTTCCTCTATGGTGGAAATGGGTTTAGATGAATTGGTGGGTTCCTTAGGTGGTTCATACCCAAGGCCAAATGACTCATGAGGTTGCAAAGATTTTATATGGGGTAACTCATGAGGCCTTTGTTCATAGTGACCAAGGCCAAATCCTTTCCCAGCACATCTATGAAGATACAACTTAGCAAACTCTAATTTGCTAAGATAGGAAAAGTTAGAGGTAAATGGTTGTATTGATGAAGTAGTGGTATGGGATAGAAGTTGCCAATCAAGTTCCATATAAATGAAATTTATTTGATGGTTATGGAGATTGAAGGGGATGATGGTTCCAATGTTAGGGTCGTAGGAAGGGTCATGTATGAGATTTTCATATTCTTGGGGAGTAAAGAAGGCATTCAAGGATAAGATTATATATTTCCCAAGGAAAATACATTGGAATATGGTTGACAAGGGGTTCTCTATAGAAATATGGGAAGAAGGGATAGACAAGCTAGGAGAAACTTCATCAACATTTGGTGTGGAAGTGTCATGGGTTTTGGTTGGTGGGGTTGTGTCATTAGAATATGGTTGTGAGGTGGATGAAGGAGGAAGAAGGATGTCATTAGGCTGATATGTCATATTTCAAGTTGATAAAGGACGAGGCTCAGCTTAGATAGTCAAAACTTGCCCTTTGTGCTCAAATTTGACACATTGATGTAAGGTGGAAGGGACATAATTCATGGCATGAATCCAAGGGTGCCTAAGTAAAATATTGTATTGGAATTCTCCTTCTATAACATAAAATTTTTTGGGAATGGTATGGGACCCTTTATAGATATAGAGGACAATTGTGTTCAAGGTAGTAGCCATGGTATCATTGAAAGAATGAATCACCATTATGCTTTCAAACATGATGTTCATGGGTAAGTGCAGCTGGTCATAGGTGTGAGAAGAGATAATATTAATGTTGGCTACTCCATCAATTATCACCCTTTTGATGTAAGTTTGATTAATTTATTTTGTAATGAAGAGGGGGGATCAGGATCCTCTAGATGAATAGAAGGCATTTCTAAATTTTTGAAGGTGACAAGGTTGAAATTTTGAAGGGCACCAATAAAGGTGGCTAGAGGTTGAGGGTCATTGGGTTATACCTCGATGGATTTCAAGGATTCTATGAGTGCTTGGTGGTGATGGGGAGAGGTAGAGACTAACTCATACAAGATCATTTTTTCTAGAGTTTGGTGAAGATGCTTGAGGATAGTTTTCTAAATGGATATTTCATATAGGTTAGGGTATGGAAGGTTAGATGGGGAGGCACCTAAGATAGACACCTTTGGTTTGTTTGATGATGGATATGGTTGGGTATTGTTGGCTTGGAAGTTTGGGGAGGGATAAGTCTAAGGAATGGATGCCTTAGGCTTCCTTTTATTCTTTTTTTATGATCTTGTGACCATATTGATTGTATGGATAACATGAGAGGTTCAGGTAGTGGAGTTGTTTGACTCATCTTTATTCTTAGGTGAAGGTGGAGGAATGGGTAGGTGTTGGGTAGGTATGGTTTTTATTTGGAAGGATAGGGGTAGAATAGGAGTTTCATCTATTAAAAAATCATCTTCATCATAAAGCTAACAGTTCTTTGTGTCATGGCTAGGTGTCCTATGATATAGGTAAATCAAATTGTCCTTTAACTATGATGGTTTAGGATGTGAAGGATTGAAAGGTTTTATGGGTGGTAAGGCTAAGGAAGAGGTTCACAACAACCTTTATAGAATGGTTGAATAGGACTCAGCTAAAGGTGGTAAAGATTTAATAGTTTTTACTTTGGGTGTTGAGTTAGAAGGTTGTTTGGATGTGGGTTTAGTGATAGGTTTTGATGGTTTTGGTTTAGAAAATATGGTTAACAAGATGGAGGTAGAGGATGACAAGATAGATAAATTAAGAATCATTGATTTAGTGAGAAGAGGTGTCTTAGAAAGAAAGTATTAAGGTGTGACCAACAAAGGTGGTGGGGTTTTAATAAAAATAATGGGCTTTGTGCTCGAGGTAGAGGGATGAGGACCTAGTTTGAGGGAGGTAAAATTTGGGGTTTTAGGAATTTTGATGGTTTTACCTCTTTTATTGTTTTGGTTTCAAATTTTGAAGAAGGTTTGGTTACTTAGGTCTTATTTTCAATGGCTAAGCCCTTAGGTGGAGGAGAAGGAATGATTCCTTTACCTTTGTCTTGGTTTTTGACAAAAGGTTCCAAAATCAAAGGTTGGGTGGATGAAGTTCTCTTCTTTAATGAGATATCTTCCAAAGAGGGAGTGGAGGGTTCTATGATAGGGGAGGTAGGTGTGATATCCTCCAATGGAGGTGTTGGTATGATGGCTTCTTTTGTTTGGGTGTCCAAAAGAATAGAAAGTAGTTTCTCCCCTTCCATTAGGGGGATGCAGAAAAAAGCAGTTGAGGTAATGTTTTATTAAATAATGGGTTCATTAATAACCACATTAATAGTATGTGCTTCATGGGATAGTTATAGTTTATTTTCATGATAAGAGGTAGAAGGAGCATGATTAGGAAAAGTCTTGTGGAATATGTCAAGGGCTTGGTTTGATGGTGCATTGAAATTATCCAATGTAAGATCCCCCTTGTCAATACGAGATTGTAAAAGGTATTTGAAGGTGTTGTACCTATTGATGTCATGTCATATGACTCAATGAAAGGCACAATGGTCATTCTCATTATACCAACCCAATATGGCATGAGAAGCATCAAACTATTTGTGTAGTTTAATTGGTGGAAGTTGTATGATATTGGCTTTTAGTAACTTTTCCAAAATAGAAGGATAGGGCTCCCCAAGTGGAGTTAATTACTTATTATTATTCCAAGTTTGGTTCTTTTGGTTTCAGTTTGAATAAGTAGAGGAGTCAAAGGTTTGATTCCTTGTGTTTTATTGGTTGGTAGATGGTGGTGGTGTGGTTTTGAGGATAATAGCATTGGTAGTTGTTTTTTTTAGTGTTGGGATTGGTTTGGTTGTTTGGTTTAGAAGAAAAGGGCTCATTGGGTTTGGAAGTTGAATTCTTGCTCTTAAATGTTAACCTTCATTTTTCAAAGGCTCTATTCTCTAGTTTTTGAGCCATGGTAAAATCTTCATCAAAGGTATAAAATCTTTGGACATTTAATGTGGATGAAATATGCTTTGCACATGCTTGAGTGAAGAGCTCTATAAGCTCAAGTTGAACAAATAAAAATAAATTTTGGTTGATTAGGCTCCTCTAATGAGCCATAAAATCCACAAAAGATTCATCTTCAAATTGCCAAATGGAGTAGACATCGACAATAGAAGTTTTCTAGGATATATTGATCAAAAAGTGATCCAAGAAGTTTTGGGCTACTTAGGTGAAAGAGAGGATGGAATGTTTGGGTATGGCACTTTACCAATCCAATGTTAGTCTAGATAATGACATAAGAAAGGTATGGAGGATAATAGCATCATCATGGGAAATCAAGTAGTACAAATGCCTAAATGCTCTTAAATGTTATTGAAGGTCTTCTTTACTATTAAACTTGGTAAATTTTGGAAGTTCCCACTGGGCCAGATAAGGTTTGATGGGGACCGAAGGGCGAATAGGATCATTGCAAATTTGATCATAGGATAAGAGATTATGGGCTCCAAAAATGGATAACTCAAGGGTAGTCATCTTTTCCATGATCAACTTCATAAATTTTACTTAAGGTTTTTGGGATGTGTAGTTATATGGTATGTTTTGTTGAGGTTTGGTAATGTGTGAATAACTAGTACATGGTTGAGATGACTCCATGTATTAGTATGTAGTCTTTGGAGATTGGGTGGAAGATATATATTGGTATGTGAATGTTAATATTTGGGTAGAGGTGGGTGGTTGGATATCATACATATGCCCTTATGGGTTATGAAGATAGCTAAAGGTTTCATGTTGGGTCAGAGTGGTGGTTGGGTTAGTGGCCAATAGAAGGGTGGTGACTCTTGTGCTAGTTGGTGGTAACATAGAGGGTATAGACACCACAAGACATAAAAGTGGAGTAGTATTTGATGGATTGGAGGTAACTAGAGGAATATGGGTAGTGTTAGAGGTAGGTACTCCTATTTTAGGGGAGTGATTAGTAAGAGGTATAAAGGTAGTGGTAGTTTAGGTTGGTGGGTTAGTTTTGAGGAAGTTGTTAGTTGATGATAACATTTTGGAAACTAAAGGTTGAGTAATTATAGTGGTATTTGAGGTATTTCCCATGAGGTGGAGAGGTATCTAATAAGGCAGATCTATGGGTGGGGTCAAAACCAAGATTTGGTAAGACGTGGTTTTTAGGTAGTGTTGTAAGGCTACATGATTATTATTTAAGAAAGGGGAAAATTTTGCATCTCTTAGGACTACTCAAGTAGGACTTCTCAAAGAGTGAGGGGAGTCTATGGGTTTGAAAATATGTTCCATGGATGAAGCGGTGGAAGTTGGGATGGTTGATTTGGTGGTGAGTTTTGTTCCTTGAGATCTTTTTATTGTTGGCAAGTGAGAAGCATACAAGAAGATAAAAAAATGATGATATGTTCTCACACCTCAAACAAAGAGAAATAAAAAGAATCAAGGAAAATAATGCATTCACTAATAATGCATTAAATCCTAGGATTCTTTTTAATCTCTCTTTTGGCATATGCCTTAGAAAAGTGTGAAGAGGAAATTGGCTTGAATAGGTCCTAAATAAGGTAGTCTATGTTTAGTTTTGAGTTATGTTTAGGAACTCAATAGAAGTCTATATTGGTCTAAGTACATGACCTGGTACTTGGGGCTTTCTCCCCTCACATCATAATTCTACAGCTAGTGTGGATGCTTAGCCAACATTTATCGATTTCTGGAGTTTATACTCAGCCAGAGAACTAAATTGGTTATCCCCTTGGTGATTAAATCTAAGTAAGATAACTGGGAAAGGGTAAGGTGATACACTAGGTGATGAAATCATAGTTGGGCCTTGTCTCAAGTGTACTTTTATTTTTTTTTGTGCAAGTGGTTTGGTTTGTATAACATTTGTGAACTACGATTAATTCATAATGCTTTTAATTAAACTAGGTGAGCTAAAATCAAACAAGCAGTCAATGGATGCACTCAATTTTAACTAATTTTTTTTTTTAATTTATTTTAATGAAGATAATAACAACTAAAATTCACCTAAATTCAACATGAAAATTCAATCCTAATCCTATGATGAATTCTCTTTTCTTTCTTTTTAGAAATGCAATAAAATTTAATTTTTTCTAAAAAATGCAACTAAAACATTTTTTTTGTTAAGAAAGATGCTTAATTTTATAAAAATAAAAATAAATTAATTTTACTTATTAAATTATATAATAACCCAAGAAAACTCAAGGGTCCCACCGGGCATGCCAAAATGTTTCTATCTAATTTTTTACTTTTTTTAAGTGTGAAAAAAAGAAACTAGTTAAGAAGGATGTGAAAGAATACCTGTTAAACATGCATTAATTTAATATAATTGATTATGTATATCTCCTCTTTTACTTGTGAGTATGACCTAAAAATAATAAAACACTACGATAAAACTCACTTGTTAGACAAGTAGTTGGGTGGATGTCCTAGCGTGAGCTAGATCCTAGAAGTGAAAGCTTTCTAAGAGGCTATCGACCCACCTAATTTAAATAATTAAGTTATAAAATAAAAATAAAATAATTTACATAAAATTATACTAAAATGAAACTAAAAACATCAAATGATAGAGAATTAATTATGAAAATTAAATGCTTTACTAAGTTAACCAAAATGAAGCAACTAGTGTGATTATATTAATGCTGAAAATTGGTTAAGGCAAGATTGTGGTTTTCAGTTTGGTAATTTGATAAGAGTCAAAAAATTGGTTTATTTGGGGTTGTTAAATGATTGAGATAATAAAATTATAGGGATTTATGGTTGAAAAAGATAAAACAGCAAGTAACTAGAATATCAAAAGGATAAGGGGGCAAAGAGGGCAAAAGAGGTAAATAGAATTACAATGACAAAGGTGGTAAAGGAGGTCAATATATTAATATGAAAATTGTATTAAGGGGTAGAGTTTAAGGTAATAAAAGGAAATACTTAAGTAAAAAAATTAAATAAAAAACTAAATAAGGTTACCTTGAGGCTTGTTGATGTTGTTGATGATGTTATGAAGGAATCCTGTGGCAATTTAGACAAAGCTTTGTTACTTTGAATTCTTTTCCTCCAAGATGTGGATAACCTCAAAAATTATTAACTCCTTAAAATACATTCAACAAGATGTTAATAACCAAAAACTAACTTTCAACTTAACCTTGGGTGAAGGAGATGGGGGTATTTATAGCATTTGTTGTCAAGAACCATGCCAAAAGAGGGAATAGTAGAAGTGTGTCTCCCACTTAAATACCTTGCCTTAAATACAATGGTGGTGATATTCCCACTTCACAAGTGTGTCTCTCACTTACTAAAGAGTCCAAAATAAAGTGGAAATCATGCACATGGGCTCATATGGGTCTAAAGTACTTTCAACCACTCTCTTTCATCTTTTGGCTAAGTGCCTCATAAATTTTGGCACCATTCTCCATGTGGGTGCATGATTGGTCATGAAAGATAAGGGGGTGATATTCCCACTTAAATAATAGGTCAAACTACTTGGTTGATTTATCTCCCAACTTGATAAAGAGTCCAAAATGGAGTGGGAATCATGCACATGGGCTCATATGGGTCAAAAATACCTTTCCCAATTCACTCTCATCTTTTTCTAAGTACTTAATAAAGATTCCCCATGTATTTTGGCACCATTTTCCAAGTGGGATGAGGGGAAATTTTAAATACTTCCAAGGGGGACCCTTGTGGTGCTTAATGATGTTATTAGGTACCTTGGATGAGGGTCCCAAGTGGCGTATGATGTATCACTTCAAGCCACCTTATTTTTAAGCTATATCACTTGCCAAATCACTTTATATATCACTTTCCATGTCATTATGAATAGTGATAGTGGGTTCCATGATGAATAGTGATAGTGAATAGTATTTTTGAATAGTACTTTCAAATAGTAATTTTGAATATTACTATTTGAATTAAAAATAGTGATTTACTTAGGTTAAGAGGGGTTGGTTAAGGGTTAAGAAGGTTTAGGGGGTCTTTAAATGTTCCCAAAGCATTTAGTCATCAAAAACTATAAGTGTGTAGTTTTCTAGTGTCTATAGTAGTATTTAAGGACTCAATGTCACATTGAATCAAAGGATCACAATTTTGTATACAAGTCATGGAATACATTTGTGTGTGCTTACATTAACTATTCATGTCCTTACCATAGTTTTTTACACTAAATATAACAATCATCATAGACATATTGATGATATTATTCATCTTTAAAGGCTTCAAATAATTCATCCCAAGTTGGATCAAATTCATCTTTCGTCTGGTCTTTATCCCATAGAACGTGTGCTTGTCACCACTTATTGATATTTGAAAAAACTTTCAGAAGCATAATCTTAATATTCACTTCATCAAAAAAATCATGCATATAAAAATATAACTCTAATTAATCTAACCATTTATCTACTACATATACATTTATTCTCCCCTTAAACATAAATATGTCTAGATTTACTTGATACCTGAGGGGGACTCAACCATTAAAAAATTTACCTAACGTGTGAGCTAATGAAACCACCTATTCCAAGACTTCATCAAATTAGTTGAACATAAATGTATTTTATTTTTGAAGATATTTTGTAATCTCATTCTTAATTATTATCTGGACTTCATCTTGTGTTGCGTTATTTTTTTATCAAATTAGTAGATTAAGAGAGTTTTAATCCTAATTATAAAAAATATTGTGTAAAATTAGAATGATATAAATATGCAATAAATGAAACAGATTTATTTGGAACTTATTAAATGTATAAATATGCTAAATAGGGAAAGTACCAAATAAATATAACTTAGCTATAAATCAGATGTATAAGATTGTAAATGCAACTTTGAAACTGACTATGTGAATGTATGGTGGTGTTGTGAATCAAAAATATGGCTTCAATTGAATCTAGGACAAACCCACTGGAATAGAGGATGGTCACAAGTGCATTTTTTTATAAATAAAGGTTAATTTACATGTCTACATCCCCCCCCCCCTTTATTCTAGTAATGCATCAAAGTAAAAGTACTAGAGTAAAAGGAAAAATAATTATACCTAAACATACCTACAAAGAATAGTCTTGAACTTAGGCCATGCCTTGAATTGTGATTTATGAAAACCTAAAATGAAACATGTATATATTATTCCTTAATTAGAATAAAATATAAATGTAAAGATAATAAACTTATAAATCAAATAATAAGGAATGAATATACCCTATTGGGTATGCAAACTATTATGTTTTTTTACAAAATTGGTGACTGTAGAGGGTAAGACCCTTGGATATTTTAATTTTTTTAAAACACTTGAATTGGATTTTGTATGCCCCAATTCTTATTGAAAGGAAATATGATTAATAACTTGATGTGTGCTTGACTCCATCGTTGCATACCCATAGTAGAGTAACTTGGAATCTTTGTATGAATTTCAATAAATTATTCTGGTGAAAAAAGGTGAATCAACCACTACAAATAGAATAATATTTATTTATGGTGAAAAAATATCATAATATAAGTATGGTGTATATAACTTAGAGAATGACATGAATTATCATTCCTTTTGTGAAACTACTATTAAATTGAGCAAGGAGGTGGTCATGTGCCATTCACATGCCCCTAATCTGATATTTGAATGTATGTGGATTATGAAACTAAGTAATATTATGTGATTATCTAATCAAAATACATATTCTAATTCTAAAACACATATCACAAATGATGTCCCAAATATGAGAAAAAATCTTAAACAAACATGAGTATTCATTTTAAATTATTTTGTATACATGTAAAAAAATTGTAACTTCTTATGATTTTGAAAAAAAATTGAAATCACTATTTTATAACTATTAGGACAACAATGCACTACTTTAGACATGACCGACTTTCACCCTTTTTTAAATGGAGTGTTATTGTCTGAAATTGCTTTATAGGTAATTTCTAGGTATGCAATATGGTCAATTGAATTAAAATTACATTTTTCTATTTATGCAGTATGTTTTTTAGGTGAGTTGTGAGTCATATGCAATAACTTAACTCAAAATAATAAATCTATACAAATTATGTTATATAAAATATTGCAATCTAAAGTAGTAATGATAACATTAGATATATGTCATCATCATAGATAAACTAAGCAATAGAGTAACATAAGATGTATGTAGAACCAATAATACATAGTGTCATGTCTATATAGATGTTAGAAATGACAATCATAATGAACAATGATCATATACTAAGTATTTGAAAGTAAATATAAAAATTGAGGATGCATGATATCCATGATGGCATAAAAAAACTATAAATATGCATGATATCTATCATGGCACCAAAAATTGAGAAGTGTTATGGCCATGGTGCATATACAAAGAACACAAAAAAACACAAATCATGTAAAAGATAAAATTGGCCACATACAAGGTACATGTTTAATTGTCGCTTACACATATAGAAACACACAATGAAGGCTTAGAATCAAAAATAAGGACATGTTTAGATGTCCACAATCCAAACAAGATGAATACAAAAAGAACATGAATCAAGAAAGTAAACATGAAAAACATGAATCAATAAGTGAATTTGATATACATGAAAAAACTTGTAACATTAGTATATTCATCAAATCAAGTATCCAATAATTATTAAGGTGAAAGTAAGTGAGATGATAAATTGTACAATATAATGTACTAAAGTATGAATAAAATGGATAGTCATAATATAATGAAACTTATGTTAAAATATGCCCCTAGTGAGCTTGTTATGATAAATAAAAGTTATATATATCTTATGACTGGTTTAAATCTAGAAACTTGGAACATGTATTCACTCAGACAAGTCCATTAGAATTGTACATGAGATTCGTGTGTTACTATCTAGGAAGTAATAGTTTTATCTATGTAAAAAAATTGGATCTGAGATAGTATCACCACCTACAAGTGCATATATAAATGATAACATGTATGTTATTCAACTCACTCAAATATACTTGTGAATCATATTTTATATAAAACTATATATAGATAAGTACCATATATACTGAGAACAAATCAACAGGTCCTATTTTTTAAAATTTTCTAAAATATTATAATTTTTTTGTGTTTTTTAATATATGAAACTAAATAGGAAGATACTAACTAATAAATCATATGAGAGTCTCATAATCAATAAGTCATGTCTCAAAAATAGGAACTATGAGTTTTGAACAATGTGTTTTTGTAACCTTTGGTCTCATTTATAAATCTAAAATATGATCTATTATTATAAAATAATTGATTATATGTATGAGGATATGTTATAATATTATGTGTATGTTATATAGTACTATAACATTTATTATTTAATGTAACCATATGTGTATTATGAGAATCATTTAAGTGTTTTATTTGTGTATAACTCTCAATTGCTTTATTATCTCTAATTTTTTGGTTTGGATACTCATGGAAAGAATCAATAAATAATTTCACTATGGGATCTTAACTAGATTGTATCTTTGTATTTTTTGTAGATTTATCAACATTAATGATGTTTTTATCTATCAATTCATATATATTGTGCCTCAAATTAATGCATTTATTAGTAGTATGCCATGGAATTCTATGAAAATCACAAAAATCATTTTGACCAAATATTTTTAGAAAAGGTTTACTCATATCAACCTCTTTAATGGGAAGATTTTTGGAGAATTTTTAATAATGTCATGGAGGTGTCTTGGTAAGTGTATGAAGTTCTTTGATATCCTAAGTAATAATGACAAAGTGTGTAATGTACTTGTCCTCGTGTGCTTGAAGTTGGCTTGGTTGATCTTTAGTTTTGGTATGGCTAGAGATGAGTATGGAGTATTAAGCATGTGAAAAAGGTCACTAAGATGTTTTCTAATCTTTTAAATCTTGTGTGAATAAGTTTAATTCATTTGGTTGTCCATAGTTTTCATCTAGACACTTTGGGTGCAGTGGCAAAAAATTTGAGTAAGCAGTTTGATAATGTCACCATTGCCACGTGGGAATGAGTCAAGGGGAATTGGTCATATGGTTATGATCAAATTAGTCCATATTTATTATGTTCTATATCTCAAGTCATTATTTGAAGTTTGGTCAAAGATATGAGGGTGAAAATTTGGACTCTCAATCTTTTTTGACAATGTTTTCCCATACTTAGCCAAATTTGCAAAATGGCAAAGAAGAGCCGAGTAAGCATTTTGATGGTGGCATATCTCATACGTGTGGATGTTTCAAGAAAATTTGATCATATGGGTTTTTTTTTTTTATCCTAGTTTATTTTCACTTAATTTTATATCATTCACTAAATCATGTCAAAATATATACATGTTCAAATTTGGTCTCCTAGACAAGTTCTAAGCATAGTTGGCTCTGTGATAGAAGATTTTGAGAAGGAATTTTAATGGTGATATATCTCACATGTTCAAAGGTTTCATGAGTATTTTTTTATATGGATGGATTCTCCTATATGAGGAGATCATATGGTTAAAATTTGAGATCATGCATCTAAGTGTAGAATTTATTGAGGTCCAAAGTATGCTTTCCAGGGATATTGCAGTTGGTCCCCATAGTCAATTTGCATGATGTTAAAGTTATGGACCTAGTGGAGATCTAATAGTTTGTGGGAGTTAATATTTTAATATCCAATGATGAACATATATTCAAATGGCTTAATGTGATATATGTTTAGAAAATTTAAAGATTAGGACCAAATGAAGTTCCAATGGTGTATGGGCAATCGTACAAATCATGATCTAACGATGTGGATTGATCAAGATGGTAAGAAGTGTTCAAGGTTTAATGACTAAGCAAAGGTATAAGATAAGGATCTAAAATTGAGTTTTTTTTCATATATATTGATAAAACAATAATAATTTATAGTTAAACACCTGGTTGATCTGTAGAGATCGATGGTGCACGATAAAGTTAACATTGTAAGGGTGCACAAGATAAGGTCAAAGTGATAGAGGTTTAATGTTTGAGCCTTGGTGCCTATGTGTTAAATATAAAACAAGATATATGGTGTATGTTTTAATATAATCTAATAGGACACGATATAAAATCATTGTGTTTTAGGTTTAATTTTGGCTGTTGCCATTTGAATATTTGAATTTTACAAAGGCAAAAACTAGTCTGTAGTTTTTGGACCATATCTTTCGATCTAGATAGAATTTGATCATGTATTAAAAAAAAGTGGTAGATAACTCCAAGGTAATTTTTAAAATATTTATTTTAATATCTATAAGTGTGTACAAATAAATATATTGAGCTCCAAATTTTATTGTGTTCATGTTTATTCTGCAAGTAAACCCAAGAAGGGTAATTGAGTTTGTTTTAATATTATTTCAATATATCTTGATAAATTGGTAATTATGGAGTGTTGTATAATCCATAAAGATTATCGATGTGCATTATTAATTATTGATCAATTGATATTTTTTATGCACAAAAGTTAATAAGTTGATTATGTGTTTATTCATAGTGTTCTTATGTACCAGGTCAATGATTTAGTTGTTTGAGATACACAGAGGTGAGAATGAGTGACTATGATTCATTTAAAGATGTTCTAGGGAACATAATGAGTGGACCTATATATTTTAAAGTGGTCCTCTATTTATTTATTTTCTTGATGAAGTGTTAAATGGGTGAATAGGTCTCCATGAGACTTATAAGAGCTACAAGGGCCTTATTAAAAGGTGTAGCTGCTTAAGGGTGACCCGTAGGTGTTATGGCAAACCTATGAAGATTGTTTTGAGCCATGTATTGATGAGAGAGAAGACTTAAAGGTTAATTCAAATGTAATGGTTGACCTATAAGTTGTTATTCATGATTTCTCTATATATAATGAAATCAAATGAGATGGTTTCTATATTTTTTGGAGACTTATATGTGAAAGAGCTGGAGAGAGAACGAAAGGAGAGGAGAGTGAGAGTGCCCAAATATTGGGTTGATGAGAAGAGAAGATTAAGGACTGTGTGTATGATTTGTAGGTCATATTTCTTATGATAGTATAGTTTTCTTATAGATTGAAGTTGTATAAAGAGATTTGAGTGTGCATATTATTTTAGTGAAAAAGGAAAGAGTTTGTGACATGCCTCTATTAGAGGCTTCTTTAAGTAGAGATAAATTTTGTGAAAATTTTATAAAATAGAGATCCATTATCAGGTGTTGAATACATCATTTATAAGGTTTAAGTATTCATTTCAAGGAGGGTCTAAAGGACTTGATCTTCCTTAGGGGCAGTTACTTCTTGTGAAATAGGGTTTCACTAAAGACCTTTAGTTAGAAGGACTTGATCAAGGTTGTAGGTCAGAAGGACTTGATCAAACAAGTGGTCAGAAGGACTTGATCATCTTATGGGAAGGGGATCCTTATGGAACTATTGTTTCACTAAAGGCCTTAGGTCAGAAGGACTTGACCAAGGTTCTTGATCAAAAGGACTTAATCAGTGTCTTGTTTGTGATCATCATGTAGGATAGTAGTCCATGTGCTTATAGGCTTGAGAGTGGGTTTTATTCCCCAAGAGGGTTTCCCATGTATATCTTATGTTGTGTATGTGATCTTTCATTATATTTATTATTGACTGCTATGAATGATTTGTATGCTTCATGAATGATTGTATTGAATGCTTAAATATTTGCAATGGTTTGGAAATTTAATTGGATTATTTGCTACCACTAATTCATCCCCCCCTCAGTGGATTTTACCTCTAAAAAATGAGTGATATAAGGTCACATTCTAATAAATTTGGTAGAAGTTTATAAGGAGCTTTTGGTAAACTTGTAAATTATCTTCTTAGAGAAGTTGGTATCTTTTGAAACGGTTCTTGGTTTTGTTATTTTTTATCATATATAGGTGCAATTTTTTGTGAGTATAATAATTTGAAGGGATGGTATATACTATACATGTATTTATGTCCATCATTTATAACTATAATACATGTAGTGTAGAAGGTATTATCCCATGTCCCTTATCCAAGGTAGACCTAAATCAAATTTCAAGATGTGAAATGAATCATGAATTTAAATACAATAGGTGTTGTCTTAGGCCCTAATGTTATATTCGTTAAAATAGTACCAATTGATGGCCATAACCTTTACTCTAATATAGTAATTATTTTATTTTGTAATTTCATTGTATTCATATCAACTTTAATTATATGCAAAAAATGAAATATTACCAATATTTTATTTTTGAACAAATATTGACTAAAACCTTTTTAATCAGTGTATTTATCATTTGTACTAGTATAAATAATTTGGTAGTTTCCAATCTTCTATTGACTACTTTTATAGTGCACCATTTATTTGTTAACTAAATCATCCTAAGTTTATACCATTTATTTCACAAAATTTAAATGTGAATGCTTGTTTTGAACTAAAACTTTTTATTTAGGTATATATCCTAACCCCAGTTTGATTTTTTGAGTAGATACAACAATAGAGTGAAGAATGCCTTATGTATTTCATATAATCCATTGCATGTATATGCCATGGTATATAAATATGTTAATCCAAATACATGATTATAATAAACCCATTTTTTAATATTGAAATTCAAATCTTGGACATGTTTTTAAATATATTTCACTTAATTCATTATGACATTGTTAGAAATATTGTTTCCTGTATCATGAGCATATGTGAAGTAATCCTCATATCTATGAGGAATAAAAACAGAACTAGAATGATCCATTGAAGAAGATATATTAAGTATTTTAAATTTATTATTACTTTTAGAATTATTAAACCCTAAAAAAACTAGGAAATCAATCACACAAAAAAACAAAAACCCTAGTAACATGACTAGTTAGGGTTTGGTAATATTTCACAATAGGTATGTTCACTGGTATGTTTTATCAAATTAGTGGATTAAGAGATTTTTAGGCCTAATTAGACAAAATATTGCATAAAATCATAATATTTTAGATATGAAATAAATGACAAAGATTAATTTGGAATTTTTTAAATTTATATATATGCTAAAGAGGGAAAGTGTTAAAGAAATATAACATAACTAGAAATCATATGTACAGGGCTATGAAACTATGTGATTTTATATTGATGTTGTGAATCAAGAACAAGACTTCACTTGAATCTAGATAATTCCATTATAATAAGACAAGGGTGTCTTATGTTGGTGTCTTTAGGGAGTGTCAATGTCTAGTAGGGTTTTAGCAATTTGTGAAAGTTTGGACCTATGCACTTTCACTTGTTAACTTTAGCATGATTAGATTTATGTGATTTTTCAAAAAATCTGATGTATGCCTTTTTGTTCACTTAGAACTTTTAGTCATATAAAATGTAAAAATTGGTAACTTGAGCATGGCTAATGACACCCAACCCACAGGTCCCTCTTGCTTGCTCTCATGATCCTCATAGGCTTATTTTCACTGATTCCCAATCATTCATAGCCTTCCAAACTTGACCCTAGCAGATCCAAGACCCTCTCTCCATGAAAAATCCATCCCCCCAGTCCCATATACCCAAAATAATAGCACCCAACTAGGACCAGAGTATCAGTGCCACTATTGTCTGCTTTTGACACTATTATCCAAGCTCATTTCTAGCCCCAATGGTTAATTCCTTTTGGTTTCCCATACTTATCCTTATCAGCCTAATGTGAGAAAATTCAATCCATGACCAATATATCCCTATAAAATCCCATTTAAATATCATTTGTAAAAGGTTGGGAAATATTATCAATCAAGAAATAATATGAGTGAAACCACTCAGGCAATCTTCCCCATTCTTTACATACAATCATCCAGTACAGTCCTAAGCACCTCTAAATCTTTGCACTAGTCCCTAGTCATCTCAAGCACACCTAGTTATCATTTCCTTGAATTCTCATATCATAATTTCACCAATAACTTTCAAATGGAGAACTACATATGGCTTGATCCCTCTTCAAAGTATTGGTATGTAGGTAGTGTGCCTACACATGAGGTGTGAAGCACGTCTAGTGCATCTTACACATAGAAACCCCTTTTCCCTATTTTCCAAAGTTTTTTTCAAGTTCATTTAAGGCTTATAAATAAATAAAACCATCTCTATAGGGATCACTATTGACAATGAAGCTTTGTAATTTTAGAGATAGTGTCACACAGACCTACCAAAAAAAACTTAGAAAGCTCAAACTCTCAAGACAATAGCATCAGACAAGGACTATAGCACTAGTTCCACTCCTATCTACTTTCATCACTCTTCCAATCAAAAAAATTAAATCCAAAATCCTTTTTACGATAGTGTCCCAAGCTTGCATAGTAAATATCAGACCTTGTCTCAGTCAAATCAGCACAGTTTTAGCTAAGTCTTATTTTCTCCATCTTATTGTTATTTTTAGAAAATCTCTAATTATAAATAAAATTCACAAATTAGTAGCTTATTTATTGCATATTATTTACTTATTTATCAATCTATACCCTTTAAATAAATTAGGATTAAAACTCCAATATTCCCAAATCTATTAAATCATTTGGTGAACCTGACTTACTTTGTTTGCACATAAAAATCTTAGAAACCTTAGGTTAAAAAATTCCTATAGATTTTTCCTATAAATTTATAAATTTTTATTTGAATATTTAAATTAAAAATTCATTTCAAATTTTAAAATTTATTATTAAATTTTAAAATAATTTTTTTTCAAACCCTAGTTGCCCATACTAGGTCCCAGTATTTTCTAGTATTTTTCCACAATTTTCTAAATTTTTACTATCATATTAAAATCAAAAAACCCCTTAAAAATTCAAAATTAAATAGTAATTTCAAACAAAATATTTTTCTCAAAACCCTAGTTACACATACTTGGTCCTATTTAATCAAGTATTTTCTAATAATTTTCTAAAATTTTAGTTACATATTTAAATCAAAAATCTAATTTCATTTTCAAAATTCCATAGTATTTTGAAAAACTATCATTATCAAAACCCTAGTTGTATGTACTAGATCCTATTTTCTTCTTGAGGTATCACCTTACATTTATAATCAAATTTCAAAAATGAATCTCACTTATTTACAAATTCTTCTTACATTACTTGCAAATAACAAGGATACCATAATTGGTCCTATCATATACATGAATGATGAAGTTTATCATATGTTAGAACAAAGATTCATTATTTTATTCTCATGCTTAATTTTCATAATAAGAGATGATATTACAAAATTCATTTCCAAACATGCACAATATTTTGATATTCTTTTTGCATACTCCCTTTTGCTCATAGAGAATAATTGCCAACTCCATTTTGCTAAACACATTAAGAATATTATGTTACATGTCAAAAATTTCCATGCCTTTATGAAAAAATACATGTTATCTATCCTTTTATTTCTATTTCTCATGTGGAAAAAATTTCAATTTTATCATGTCAAACACATTATAAATGTTATGTTATATCTCAAAATTTTATATGCCTTCATGCACAATTTCATACTATTTATTTCTTACTTTATATATCTCATGTGGAAATATTTTTATAAACATATTTTTATATAAATTATAAATCCATTTTATCCCACATACATGGTTTCTACCTAGAGGATCCATTGCATAAACTAACAACCACCTATCAAGTTTCAATGTCATACCTTATGCACAGGAAGCAGTTTCCTTCTCCTCATCTCCTTGAAGAGGGTGATGGCTACTTTCCCTCTAACCAAGTCCTTGTTATCACCCCTCAAAAAGGTGAGGTGGCCCATAATATTGTTATTAATGCATACAATTAGCCTATAGTTTCTTCAAAACATCTTCAACATATGTGGTTACATGTTGAATCGAAAGCAACTAGGGTTTGCACTTATGAAACTCTAAGGGATCAAATCACTAGTACAAGCAAGTTAATGTCAAATTTAAAAATATAGAATTAAATATTACATGAAAATATAATAACATTGGAAAATCATATTATAATACAAAAACCTCAAAGGCACCCTAGTGTCAATCATGTATATACACCTTCACCTAGTTAATTAGTTGCAAGCAATGTTACATATCAAAACAAGAAATCACAAAAAAGTAACTCTACAACTAGTGATTCAAAAAGCATTCAATGATAAAATAAGAGTTCAAGTGAGGCACTAAGGGAAATTATTAAATCTAACTTGATCAAACTACCTCTTCTACATCCAATGAGAAGGTCTAGATATTATTGTGCATATCATAGAATGCATGGGCATCACACAGATTCATGTTAGCCATTAAATAAACATATACAACATATAATTGCTAATGAGGACCCTATACAAGGTAAATTAGTCAAGAAATCCATGGTGACATAGAAACACATTTACAAAGGATCAAATTTATAAATAGTACAAAAGTGGTTACCAAAGCATAACTCAAAACAACAAAGGGATTAAAAAAATCAGATCAAGAAACAATACCACAAGAATAGGTAAAGCATAAAAAATATGCAAATCTACCTCTCCAAAATGAGGCTCAAATTTCAAAGTAGTATGGATTTGGTCAAAAATATCTTTGATTATTAAGGTCAAGGGTTGGGAAAGCATGCTCAAGGAATCACTACTCCTATTCTAGTAATTGATAATGTTTGTCACCAAGGTTTGGGATTTATTGAACATCCTAAGGCAAATAATTCACAAAAAAAATTTGTCAAAATAAAATATCCAGATACAACAAAGGTCAACACTAGCATTCCATTGGTTCAAAATCAAGATGATAATAATGATTAGAATAATATAGGTTATTATGATTTCTAAGATATCAACAATTTAGAGTCATATTTGTAGCCATTCCCTCATGCTTCACAATCAATTCATGATTCCTTTGTTTGATAGAGGACACCATGATAGGGATTCTCCCATGAGACTCATCGATTAGTATCATCTCTTCTCAACCTCACTTGTATAGAGTTTCTTTTGTTTACTAGTACATAGTTTCTCAATATTTCTTATGCATAGTCTCCTATGCTTGATTGTCCATAATTTCCGTATGATTGATTGTACATAGATCAAATACGCTAAAAATAAAAAAATAATACAAAATTTCAAAATACAAAAACATTCAAATATGTTACAAAAACAAAAATATCTTGATTATATGCATCATCCATGATTTACATTTCTACTACTATTGTAGACTTACATTTTTTGTTTTATACTATTGTTTGTCGATTTATATACATTACCATACTTCACCTGATCTTATTTGAGTGTTTGTAGTGACATACATCTCTTTGATTACTTCACTCTACCCATTGAGGGGACATCCTACTTCCATATTTGAGAGATACATAGATATACATACCCACTAGGGGCATCTTCTAGATGACTACACCATCTAGGTTATGTCATTCTTACACCACACACTCTAGTTATCATGTTGATGTACATTATTTACTATCTTACATAGATTACTCTATTGACACTCACTAGTATTTATCACTTGTGTATTTTTTTGCATATACCTATTCTTGTGCTAACATGTCTTTCATACATTCACTTCTTTCTTTGATTAGTTAGATGTGTTTTTAATTTTGGTTTATTACAAGCTTTCTTGTCTTTCTTAGAATTAGCTTGATGTGATTGCATTTCTTAGTTCCTATTTATATCCTATATGTGCCTTAGTACATTTTCCACTATTTTTTGCTTCTATTCATGTGTGTGCCTTAAGACATTTTCCAATGCCCTTTGCTTGTACTCCTCTATGTGATTATCGCTTTCATGATAATTTACTTGTTTCAATTATATGTATATGTGGAATTTGAACATGCCTTGTATGATTTCTTTCCAATTTAAGTGACATGTTCCCATGTCCCTTATTTTATTGGCCCCTTGGCCACTCTTGTATGATGTTTTCTTCTTATCTTGTGTCCTTACTACTTTATTGCTTTCAATTATATGTAATGTCATGATCCATATCATGCATTATTCATGTTTTCTTGAATGCCATGATGGACATCATGATTCATCCCTTCAACTAATAACTAACTAGACTTTAAATTCTAGTTTAGTACATTACACATGCTATTACATTTTTATATCTATCTAGGCATACCCTTATTGATCTAATAACATCTCACTACAAACCATGCTATATCTTGAGATATCTTGTCAATTATCATTACTATATCATATATTTTGCAAAATAACACACTTGTAAGGCTCTTTATTTTGAAGGTAGTCATTTCATGGTCTCCATTCATACACTCAAAAGAGGGGGAAAAAAATAAGGGTTTTTTCACAGAGATCAAAGCTCTTAAATGATCAAAATAGTAGCATTTAAAACACTTAGAATAGTAACTAGACACCAAACCAGTCAGAACAAACTAGGCAAACAATCAAAAATCTAAAAATAGTCAATAGATTTGGCCCAAGACAATAGCACCGAGACTGGACTATAGTGTTAGTGGCACTAATGTCCATTTCTATCACTCCTATCCAAACAATAGAAAAACTAAATTTCCATAAATAGATAGAAAGGTGAGTTTACTTATAGTTTTGTCAGCTACAGTTTAGATCAGAGTCAGTAGTTTCAGTATAGTTTTGCTCAAAGAATCTAGATATAGGGGGAATAATGCACAACATGATGGATCTCACTTCCAGTTTCATATAGGGAAGTTGGTACAACTTCCAAATTAGAATCCATATTTTAGACACCAATGATTAGGGTTAATGTTTAGGGCACATTTGTTTTCTTTCTTTCTAAGTTTTACATTACCCAAATATTATAAGTAGTTGCATGCCTTACTCCACCTACAGTTGGTTGGAATCATTTGGTTTGGCTTTTATACAAGCCTAACTTCTAATTTCCCAAGTTCTTGAGTGGCTTCTACATAAGCTAGATTCTTAGTTTTAGAGTGGCTTTCATACAACCATAATCTCCATCTTTCAGAATGGCCATGATTATCCTAGTTTATAGCATACAATTGGCTAGCTATATCAATAATGTCAAATCATAGTACATTCATAGGCTTTAAGATCCATCTCATATGACACACATTCTATATTGATATCAGTTTACAGCTTTACTTCATGAGGCAATGATGGAACCAAAGGTCTAGCTAGCCTTTATATTCTTGAGCCACTTATTCAAAGAGATTGGATACATATTCCAAACATTGATCAACACACACATGACCACCTATCTTCATTTAGTAGGAAATGATGGAGCTAAATGGACAACTTTTACATTCTTGAGCCACTTTTTACGGAATTGAGCACTCATCTATGTTCATGATATTACTCTTGATACAGCATACATCTAGTATTACTCAACATCACAACAAGTTTTGTATTGGTCTGTGTACTTGATGAGGTGCATTCATTCCTTTCTCTTCCTCTATTTTACCTAACTTTATACATTATTATTTAGATATAGTGTATCTATTAAGAATTGATATACTCTTTGTTTTCTCTTGTAGATTTACATTTCACAACATGATCTCTCTATACACACCTAACATCACATAGCTTCATGAGATTCACCCTTACAGGTAAATTTAGGTACACTTTCTATTTTTTCTTTATCCTAGTATTTTGCTTTGTTACATCATTAAAATAAAGGGGGGGAGTGTATTCATATAAAATGCAAAAATTGGTAACTTCAGCATGGATAATGACACCCAACCCACATGTCCCTCTTACTTATTCTCATAGGCATGTTTTCACGGATTCCCAGTCATCTATAGCCTTCTATACTTGACCCTAGTAGATCTAGGACCCTCTATTCATGACCAATCTATCCTCCTAGGTCCCATCTACCCAATATAATATTTCCTAACTAGGACAAGAGCATCAGTGCCACTATTTTTTTATTTTATCACTATTATCCAAGCTCATTTATGGCCCCAACAGTCAATTCCTTTTGGTTTCCCATCCTTATCCTTGTCAGCCTAATGTGAGCAAATTAAATCCATGACTAATAAATCCCTATAAAATCCTATTCAAAGATCATTGAGAAAGGGTTGGAAAATATTATCAAGCAATCAAGAATACAAGTGAAATCACTTAGGAAATCTTCCCTATTCTCTGCATACAACCATCCAATATAGTCTTAAGCACCTCTAAATATTCACACCAATTCTTAGTAATCTCAAGCACACCTAGTTATCATTTCCTTACATTCTCATATCACAATTTCACCAAGCACTTCCAAATGGATAACTATATATGGCTTAATCCCTCTTCAGAGTATTGGTATGTAGGTAGAGTTCTCACACATAGGGTGTGAAGCACATCTAGTTCATATTACACACACTAACCCCTTTTACCTATTTCCCAAAGTTTTGTTCAAGTACATTAAAGGTTTATAAATGAATAAAATTAGCTCTATAAGGATCACTATTGATAGCAAAGCTTTGAAATTTTAGAGACAATGTCACACAGACCTATCAAACAAAACTTAGAAAGCTTAGACTCTCAGGACAATAGTGCTAGACAAGGACTACAATGTCAATGCCACTACTATCCACTTTTTATGCCCCTATCTAATTATAAAATCAAAGATATAATCTTATTTACAATAGTATCCCAAGCCTTCATAGTGAATATCAAACCTTGTCTCAGTCAGATCAACACAGTTTAAGCTAAGTCTTACATTCTCCATCTTATTATTATTTTTAGAAAATCTCTAATTACAAATAAAATTCATAAATTAGTAGATTATTTATTACATATTATTTATCAATTTCTCAATCTAGACACTTTAACTAAATTAGTAATAAAACCCCAATATTCCCAAAAATGTTAAATTAGAAGCCTAGCTAAATACATCATGAGGATAAAATGAAAAAAAGTTAAAAAAAGGGTAAGCAGTTGAAGTTGTGTTTGACCTCAACACCTCCTATGTTGAATGTTGCCTACACGTTAATATCTAAATAAGGATAAATTTTCATTTAGTTCTCTCATACTATGATGATGTGTGTGAAATAATAGTGTATTACTAAATATTAGTGCAATCTTGGCATGATTAAATGTTTTAACAATGATTTGTGACCTTGGAGATGTATTCAGACTTAACTTAGGACTATTAGGATGGTGTGTACTTAGAATCAGGAAGAATATATGTTTTTATCTCAACATACAGTTAGATATCCTAGTGATTTTCAATAATATGAGCCCCTAAGGAACAAAGGATTTATAGTGATCATTTTTTAACTCTTTTGAATGAGACTTTTGAAACATATGAGATGACCCCCTAGGTGAATTTAAATTTATGCAACTAGTTATTATTTGGAGGAGGACACTACCAAAAAATTTAGACACTACCCATGAGCAATATTTTCTTGAAAGAGAAACCTTATCTAATGAGTAAATACAACTAAGTTGTAATTATGGATCATTTAAAGGATAAGCTTGAGTTTTTTGAAATGAGAAGTATAGGAATTTTGAGATCATTAGTTGTTTGGAGGAATAGGTCTTCTGCATAGAAATGAAAGAATGATGATCAATGACCATAGAATTAGACATGATTTAAATGTGTATAAGGAGTGGTCATAAGTGCATTATTTTAGAAATAAATATTAATTTGTGTCTACAATTGTCTCTTTCCATATAAACTTTATGAAAATCAAATAGTTTGAGGGATATCATGGTTTAATGTCGAGCTTCAAATGTTCTGAACCTGTTCTATGGGACAATAAATATGAGCTTCTTTGATACCAATGCTTTGAATCTTGGAAGGTTTAGGGAAAAAAACTTTTAAATGAGGGTTTAGATAGGTTGTATGCATTTACAGAAGTAATATTTAATAAGATGGAGAATAGATAAATTAATAAAATTTGAATAAAAAATATTTTAATCTATGCATTTTTTATATGGCATACTCTTGAGAAAAATGTTTCATTGTCCACTTTACAATTTTTTGATTTCTAAATAATCATATAGACATGTATACATATATTACAATGCCACAAAGGCTAAGGAGTTATTATGGAATTTGAACTATTTTGGATTTCAGTATGACTCTTCATATTTTAATGCTTATGTGGATTGACTAATAGGTATGTGGTATTTTGGTAGATGTTGTGGCATAACATGAACTCTGTAACTTCCACTTAGCATGGAATATAGTGATGTAAAGAGTCTATGTGGATGATGTATAATATATAGTTTTTACCAAATGTTGAGTTATGTAGTATGTGTGAAGGTATTGCATCATTAGTCGATATTGTGTAGAGGTCCATGCATTAAGATAAATGGTGCAAGGTGTGCAAAGGCTTTGTTGTATGGACTATGGATCTTTATGGAATGATATTGAAGTTTATCCTACACTTTTTTACATGGGCTATTTCCCCTCAACTCCACACTAGTTAATCCTTGGACTTGTGGCATGGATCATGGTTTTATGTAGGATTCATGTGATAAAATGAGTTCCACAGTGGTTTTGTGGCATGTTATTAAGTGTTAGAAAAGAGGTACATAATGCAAAGAGTTGTGTAGAGTTTCATAAATAACCAAGATAGTTAGGGTAAGAATTTGAGGTGGCACAATTATGCATGGTGTTGTATAGTGGAGCCTGGTCTTATTATAATGCCCAATTCCCAATAAGGGGGATGCGGGGGAGGCAACACCCCTCATTAAGGTTTCCAAAGCCCCCCTAGTGAGGGTTTGGGGGAAACACCTTCTAAGCAATTTTTTTTTTAAATGCATTGTTAAATATTATAATTTAATAGTAAATTTGGACCGTCCACTATTAGGTCACATAAATAATTATATAAATTATGTTGTTGCATTTTTTCCCTAATATATAACCCTCCTTTGATATGAGGGCATTTTGTATTCATGGAGGCACATTGTGGATGAGTGAAGAGGATATTGTAGTGGATGTATTGTAAGTTTTTCCTTTAATTTTTTGGATTTAATAAGAGAAGAACTGATTGTTTCTATGTGGATGTACCCCATGTTAGGTGAACCATGTTAAATATGTGTCTCTATTGTATTGTGTTTTTTACATTTTATTTCTATTTTCATTTCATTAATATTGCTTTGCATTCTATATTCCTAACACATCGATAAAAATAAGTCATGAAATATGGAATGTATTTTATCTGACTAGTGTAACTTCAATTTGTAGGTCATGCACCCAATTTTAAGTGCACTATAAAATATTATAATTTTATAGTAAATATGGACCATTCACTCTGAGGTCACATATATAATGGTAGAAATTATGTTGCTGCATTGTTGCCTTAATATTTAATCATCCTTTGATATGAAGGCATTTTTTAATCATAGAGGCATAGTGTGGGTGAATGAAGAGGATATTGTAGTGGATATATTGTAGGTTTTCCCTTCATTTGTTGGACTAAAGAAGAGAAGAACTAGTTGCTTATGTGTGGACGTAGCCCATATTGGGTGAACCACATTAAATATATGTCTCTATTGTGTTTTGTTTTCTACATTTTATTTCCATTTTTATTTCAATAGTATTATTCTACATTTTATATTGCTAACACATGGATCAAAACAAGTCATATGAAAGATGGAATGTATTTTATTTGACTAATGTAACTTCAATTTGTAGGTCATGCACCCAATTTTTTTATGATTTGAAAAGGACCATAATACTTTGGTGATAATTTTTATCATTGTTTTATCATTTAAAATACATTTTTATATAGTTACAACCTGAGAAAATCTAATTGCCTACTTTAAAATACTTTTCACTATTGTGATGATGTGTTTGTTGTTTGATTCAGTTTTGTGCTATGACTAAGTTCTCCCTAAGACTAAATAGAGTACTCTTATTAGTTTTGAATGTGATCTTAAACTTCTCAAACTCTTAGTCTCACTTTTAAGGAAGAGGTGTGGATGGTTGAGGATATCCATACAATGGCCTAAAGGGGGACATCTTGGATGAAGTATGGGAAAAAATGCTATACTTTTTTATCAAAATTATGATTAAGAGAGTCTTTAATATTAATTAGACAAACTACTAAGTAAAATTAGATTGTAAGAAATACACTATAAACCACACAAATTGACTTGGATCTTGATAAATATATAAATATACTAAAAATGGAAAGTATTAAATAGAAACAACTTAACTAGAAATCAAACATGTAGGGCTATGCTGAAATTATGAAATTGACTGGGTAGCTAAGTAAGGTCATTATGAATCAAGAATAGGGTTTCACTTTATCTCTATATGAGGTCACACTATCTAGACTAGGTCATTTTGCAATATTACCTATAAAGTGTGTCAACATCTAGTGGGGTTTTTGCTTTCTATATAAAAATAAATTGGTGTGCCTTCCAATGTATGTCCTCAATGTGTGATTTGGGTTACTCAATTCACTATGAAAATTATTATGTTTCTTCTTCTTCACTTGGAAACCTAGCTTAATAAGAAATAATGAACAAACAAAATAAATGATAAAAAGGGGTTATTAGTTGAAATTGTGCTTGACCTCAACACCCCCCATGTTGAGTGATACCTACATACCAATACTTCAAAGAGGGATCAAACTCCATATAGCTCTCCCATGTTATGGTGATGTGTGTGAAAACTGATGTAATATTATATATTGGTATATTAATGATGAAATTATGTGCTTCAGTAATGATTTGTGACAGTGGAGATTTATTCAAACTTATCTCATGGCTACTAGGATTGTGTGGACTCAGAATTGGGAAGAATATATACTTTCCTCTCAATATGCATTCATATATTCTAGTATTTTTTAATTATATAATCCTCTAGTGAATAATAGTTAGAAAATGTAGCTTTATAGTGATCTTTTAGAAATTATTTAAATGATACTTTCAAAACATGTGGTGTAGTCTATTAGGTGAATTTTAATTTAAGCAACTATCCATTATTCGGTGAGAGGGCACATTTGATAAATTTAAACACTACCAATGAGTAGGATAGTCCTAAAGGAGCGGACTTATTTGAGGAAAAAAGATATCTAAGATAAAAGTTTAGATCAGACTAATAATAAGGTTATCTTGTTTATAATAAATAATATGAATGTTCTATATCATAGTTTGTTAGAGATTAATCTTATTTTAATTCACTTATTCATAAGTTTAGTTAGGTGTGTGTAGGATTTTATATTTAATAAATTTATAATTCATATAATTTGTATTTTGAGGTGTCACACTTTTTTTATCCTTTTGTATGGAATCTTAGAGTTACATTCACATGTAACTCACACCACACTTGTCATATAAATCCCCTTTATCCTTATGGAGATTAGGGACATTCAGCACACACTAAAAAGGTTGTGCAAATCATGATGGAATTTTTTGTAACTTCCTATGTATTCCTCTAGTTCTATTTATTGAGCTCTCATCTCTCATACTACTCATTTATTTATAATCATCTTGATATGCATTTTTATGGCTTAAAGTCATCATTATTTCTCCTTCTATTGTCTTACATTAAAAAGTGTACTTAGATATTTCTAATTTGCAAGATTTATAATAAATGTAGGGTTTTTATCCATTTAATGGTTTTCCTATGTGACAAATCTTGTCTATCATATTTTTTGACCTACTTCTTGTGAGGTAATATTATTTCATTTTATGCATTCATTTACTACTTTTTGTAATATTAATCTATTGATTTTGGCATAAATCCTAACATGGTATTGGAGCAAGTTACTTAAACATTGAATTTGAGTGTGTTCAGCGTTTTTGATGGATAAATTTGATTTTTTGACACTTTTTTTGTAAGGGTTTACACCCTTAAAAATCATTTTTAGTGTATTTTACCATTTCTCTTAACTGACAAACTAAATATTCTTATTTTTTTAGCCTATTTGCATTAGAGTGTGTCGAGGTTTAGTGGAGTTTTTATTTTATGTGTGAAAATCAATTGATGTGCCTTCCCCTATAGGTCAAATGTATGTGATATAGGTTACTTAATTCATTATTAAAACTATTATGTCTTCTTATTCACATGGAACCCTAGCTTAATAGGAAATAAGGGATAAATTAAAAAAATGAAAAAATGAGGTTAGTAGTTGAAGTTGTGCTTGACCTCAACACCTCTTGTGTTAAGCACTACCTACATACCAATACTTTAAAGAGGGATAAAATTCCATATAACTCTCATGTGTTATAGTGGTATGTGTAAAAATTGGTGTAATGTTATATGATGGTGCAATTCTAGTATAATTATATACTTCAACAATGACTTGTGATTTTGGACATGTATTCAAAATTTACTTAAGGCTACTAGAATTATGTGGAATCAAAATTAGGATTAATATATGATTTCCTCTCAATATGCAGTCATATTTTATAGTGTTTTTAAATCATATGAACCTATAGTGAACAATGGTTAGAAAATGTATCATTATAGTGATCTTTTGGAAATTCCCCAAATGAGACTTATGAAACATAGGATGGTTTGTTAAGTGAATTTTAATTTGAGAAATTAACCATTATTTGGCAGGTAGATGGGGTTGATGAATTTAGACAATATCATTAAGTGGGATAATCCTAAAGGAGTAGCCTTGTCTGAGAAGACAAGATAACTAAAATAAAAGCTTGGATCGATCTAATAATGTGGTTAGGTTATTTGGAAAGAAGAATATGATTTTTTTATATCATAGTTTGTTAAAGAATAATATTATTTGAATTCACTTATTCATAAGTTCAGTTAGGTGTGTGTAAGGTTTTGTATTGTGTGAATTTATAATTCACATAATCTAGATTTTATGAGGTGTCAGATCTCTTTTGTTATTTTGTATGGAATCTTAGTATTACATTCACATGTAACTCACACCAAACTTGTCACATAAATCCTGTTCACCTTTTATAGGAATTAGGGATATTTATCACACACTAATAAGGTTGTGCAAGTCATCATGGGATTTTTTCTAACTCCCTATTCATTCCTCTAGTTCTATTTATTGAATTCTCATCTCTCATTCTACTCATTTGTTTATGTTCATATTGATATTCTTGTTTATGTATTAAAGTTATCTTTTTTTATCCTTATCTTATCTTACATTAAAAATTCTAATTAAATATGTCTAATTTGTAAGCCTTCTAATAGATGTGTTTTTTTTTCCATTTGATGGTTTTCTCATGTGATAAATCTTGTCTCTCGTATTTTGTGACTTGGTTCTTGTGGAGGTAATATTGTTTCATTATCTAAGTTCATTTGTTAATTTTTAAATATTAATATATTGATTTTATCACAAATTCTATCATGGTATTAGAGTAAGTTATTTTTAAACATTGAATTTTAGTGTGTGCAAGGTTTTTGGTTGAGAAATTTGATTTTTTAATATTTTTAAGCAAGGGATTCCACCCTTGCAAACCACTTTTAGTGTATTTTACCATTTCTCTTAACCAATAGACTAAATATTCTTAGTTTTTTACCATTTTTTGCATTAGAACTTCAAGTTTTGGGTAACTCAATCAATTTTTTTTGAATTTTTTTTGTTTTTTGAGCTATCTTTTCACTATCGACCTGTTTAAACAAGGAGCCATATATTATTATTATTAGCAGACTAAATTTCTATAATTTTATGGGTTTTTTTAATTTATCATCTAAGATAACATTCTTAAAAATTATTAAAAAAAAAACCCAAATTATTATTTTTCATAAATTATTAAAAATGTACCTAAAGTTTTTTTACATAAAAAAGTCTTACTTGATATAGAATTTTTTCATGCTTTAAATATTTGGACATGCATCATAAAATATTGAATGTCTAAATTACCTTAAATTTTTTAGCATTTTTATTAAAGTAATATTTTTAAATGTTTTATTAAATTTTTTTTTTTCAAATCCACAATAAATAAGTAAAATCAAAATTTCCAAACTCTTAAAGTAGATACGTATTTTATTTTTTTAAGAATTTGGTTTCTTATGTAAACAAAACATTTGTTTTTTAATGCTTTAAAACCCATATTTAAATTTTTTTCTCAAATTTGTTTTTAAGATATATGTAAAAATAATTTCTTGCCATAAAGCAATTTTCTAATTTGGCTTTTAAATATTTTGTTAAAAAATGTTAATCTTTAGTAATAGTTTAAATTTTTGCTTCAAATTATTTTTCATGTAATATATTCCATAAATTGAAAACTTGTTTTTTAAAGTACATTTTGCTTTGTTATTGTAAGTTTATCTATTTTGCCTTAAAAATGTTTTCAATCCAACCTTTTAATATAAATTTTAAATTGGCTTTGGTTTTAGTCTTAAAAATTATAATGCATCAAATTTATTTTAAAAATGATGAATTATATGCTCTCAAATGTCAAATTGCATGTCAAAACATGATTTTTAATTCTTTACAATCCTCATTTAATGGTAAATTGACAAATCTGTAAACTCTTTTGATATAAACATGGAGAAAATGTATAATTTGATTGGCATGCTTAATGTAAAACTTGTGTTTTTTAGCCTTCATAATGACTTTAATATTAAATATTCTTATAATGTAAATTGCACTTATTTACATACTCATTCTTCTAATCATGGTTCAAAAATCATGCACTCAATAGGTTATAGTGGAGGTAATTTTGGAAAATATGAAAAGAACATTATGAACCTATTTTGATTATAACTAATGTAAATTTTACAGGGTTTAGTTTCAATACTTTAAATGATTTTAATGTTTATGTGAAGTCATATTTTCCCCTTCATCAAAAGTATTTTAACTTTCATAAGCCTTATTTTTCTTATCATGTTTCTCATACTCATACTTTGATTAAAAATTATAAGATTTGTAAGCATGTGGTAAACACGCCATCATATTTCAAAATGTTATAAATTAAATCCAATTAAATTTTGTGGTTAATCAACTCATGATATTTTACATTTTTATAAAACCACTAAAACATCTCATTCAAAGGTTAAACCAATTTAGATCCCTAAAGCTATGATATCTTCTAGAGACTTTGATGTTCGTTCTTTTGATAATTCTTCCATTGCCTCAAATATGATATAATTTATAAGTGGCACACATTTTTTTCTCCTTTTTTATAAGTTTAAAACTCATAATTTTATGCATTCCTTGTTTTAATGCTTACTTCTTGTAATTTGTCCAAAAATATGCTTTGATTGGAGCTCATTATTTTGACTAATTTATTTTTTATGCAAGATTTCATAATTTGTGATGGAATTTATATTTTATTCTATTTATCTTTATTAGATCTATTTTTTATTATATTTATTATATGTAGATTAGGTTTTATGAAATATTATTTACTTAACATGAAAATTGGTGTTGGCTTGTATTTTTGGTAGGTGTACTGAATTATATTTATCTTCTCCTTCTTTGTTGGTCCTTGTTGCATTTTAGATTGACCATCATGTCCTAAGGGGCTTCTTAGAAATCATTTCTGATCACACTTTTGTAAATTTATTGGTGACACCTTCTATTCTTCTACCTTCTCTTATCAATATAAACTTTGTAATTATTCTAAAAGTAAGTTTACTTTAAGGAAGAGTATTATGTAATGTCAACGCTCTTCCTTGTTTGTAAAAGGTTTTCTCTATTTTTTTAATCCAAAATTAAGTTTAAAAGGGATTTTTGGAGATTAATTTTTTTAGGTTCACTTATTCTTAAGTCTAGTTAGGTGTGTGTAGGATTTTCTATTATGTGAATTTATAATTTATATAATCCATATTTTGTGAGGTGTCACACATATATTGTTCTTTTTTTTGGGAATATTTAAGTTACATCACATATAAATCACTCCACACTTATGGAGTTTAGGGACATTTGGCACATAGTAAGAATATTATGTAGGACAAGACAAGATTCTTTATAACACTCTCTTCCTTTCTATAATTATATTTATTGAGTTTTCATCTTTCATTATATTCACTTGTTTATTCTCATTGTGAAATGTTTATTTATGGCTTGAATTCATTCATATTTATAATTATCTTGTCTTATATAAAATATTATACTTGAATATTTCTACTTTGAAAGCCTTATAATAGATGTGGGGTCTTTCTCTATTTAATAGTTTTTCCACTTGACAATTTTTATCTTTTACATTTTGTGACTTGGTTCTTGTAAGGTAATATTGTTTCATTTAATGCATTCATTTGATTTTTTTTAAATGTTAATCTATAGATCTTGGTATGAATCCTAACATATTTTCTCAGTGGGAATGGTTATCCACATAGTAGTAGAGGAATATCAACATAGAGTCATAATATTAGGCATCAGCTAAGTGTGTATAAGAGGATTGTCATAAATGTATATTTTTAGAAATAACTATTACTTTGTGTATACATTTTTCCTCATTTTACACTAGTAATGCAATAAAGTAAAAATACTAGAGTAAAAGAAAAATAGTTATACTTGAACTTACCTATGAAGAATAGTCTTGAACGTAGGCCACACATTGAACTGTGTTTCATGAAAACCTACAATAAAACATGTATTATTTAGTCTTTACTTAGAATATAAATCTAAATTAAAAGTAATAAATTTATAAATCAAATAACAAAGAATGAAATCACCTATTTAAGTACATAAAATGTCATGTTTTCTTGTGTAAAACTAGTTACTATAGAGGGTATAACCCTTGGATATTTTTTCTTCATTGAACCACTTAGATTGGATTGTGCATACCCCAATCCTTATTGGAAAGAGAGTGTTCTTAAGAACTCAAAGTGAACTTGACTCCATTATTGCATATCCAAGATAATAGAGTATCTTGGAATCCTTGTATGAATTTTAATAGATCATTCTGATGTAAAACTAGTACAAAAATGTTAATCAACTACTAAAAATAAAATAATATTAATTTTTGATATAAAATTGTATGATCTAGCTTTAATGCACACAACATAGAGAATGACATGCATTGTCATTCTTTACATGAAAATAGGTGAAAAACTAAGCAAGGAGGCAGTCATGTGTTTCTCACATGCCCCTAATCTGATATGCAAGTATATATATTTTGAAGTTGAATAATATCAAGTGACTATCTGAGTAAAAACATGTGTGATAACCTAGAACACATGTCGCACATGATGCCCCCAATCTAAATAAAATTAGAGGCAAACTTCATTATTCATCTAAAATGATTTTGGATATATATTTCAAACTACTTTGTAACTAATTATGATTATGATAAATTATAAAAAATATTATTTTCTAACTATTAGGATGACAACACATTATGATATGCATTATTTTGGATATGGCTGACCTATGCCCTTGTGAAAATTGAGCATTATTGTTTGAAAATAATTCTTGATCAAAATTTAAGTATAAATTATTAACAACTAGGTAAAATTTTAAAAATTTATATCTATGCAGTTTTTTATTTTTGCTTAGTCTCTAATACAAGACACTATGTATGCCCCCTCTTTTGAGGTGACCTATGAAACTTATCCAATAACTTATCTCAAAATAAGAAATATATGCGAAAAATGTTATAAAAAATATTAAAACCCAAATTAATAATGATAACATTGGAGATTTTTATCATCATAGATAAACTAAGTAATATTATAATGTAATATGCATGTAAAAATAAAAATACATAGTGTGTATACATAATATTTTCAAATTTTATCAATTACTGACACTTTATATCTTGTAGGAACCTGTCGAGACTCAATCTCTCTGAGTGCACACCCTAAGAGGTACACTGGAAAAGAGATGGGTAGACCTTTGGTGCTTCATAAGATTATTCTCCCTTATTGCCACATTATTACCAATCCAACCAGCTCCCAAAACCATTTCCTAAGCTATTTATCCTCCCTTAAATATTCCTCTAGTATTTTTCTTCTTTCTATCCCCCTATTTTGTCTTAAATTTCTTTTGGACTATTGATTGTACTAGGTTGACTGAGTGGACCCAGTACAATTTAGGGTTATTCTTTACTTTCTTAGCTTGTTAGCCCTTTAGCCAACCTAGCTCAGACTTAGTAAATTGTCCCTGAAAACACATTGGGTTGACTGGGTTGACCCTATACAACTAATGTTTCTAAAAATATTTAGGGCAAGATCTGGCTATATATATAATATCATTTTAGTTATTATTGATAAGTGCAATCAAGATTTATTATTTTCTCATACTTCTTCACAATCTTCTCCTCCACCATTCTACTTGAGGAGACTTAGCTTAGATTTTTTATTTGGAGAATCTAGTCTTGTGGATAAGTCTTGGATGCTTTGGCATTTCTTAGTGATCCTTACAAACCACAACAACCTCTTTCAAAGCCCATTTGGCCAAGAGAGAGATTGAGTCTTGATGGGTTCACATTCAAGTAAGTATATTCTAACTTTGTTCTCCTCTCTTTTATTAGAAAGAAGTAGCATAATTATTGGCTTGAATAATACTATATTTCATATTTTATGTATTAGGGTGTTACTCATAGTTACTTTAATTGAATTTCCCTATACATGTTTATTTTATTATTTCTAACCCCCACTTTGTTCCACAAGCTTTGGTGTGTACTAGATTATATTTTGATTTCTTGTTATTAGAATCAAGTGAATGTTTTAAACCTTAGGACTCCATTAGGTTTGTTGTGTAATTGTGTTATATTGTAGGCTTTGGAACCCTTCCTAGAATGATATGTTGTGATAAGTGATCCCCTAATTGGGTCTAGTGGATCCCCATATTATTCATGCTCCAACTTAACAAGTGTATCCCTAAATAGAAGTGTAGGTATGCTTTATCTTCTCTGAGCTAGGATTGATTTATAGACATGATGTATTTTTTATTGCATACATTTTGGTGAACCCGATGTGAACTAACCTTTATAGGATTTGTTCACTCTTACTTCATTTATTTTATTCTTTTTTATTATCATTTTTATCATATATTTTTGACATACTAGATCAATTATGTTGACCTAAATATTTTTCTCTATACATAGGTTTTTAAGAATAGGCAATTAGATCAACCCAATTGACCCAGTATAGGTTTCTAGCCTTTTAAACATCCAGTTTAACCTACTAAGTCAACCCAATTGACCCATTATAGTTTCATCACTTTTTAGCATGTTTTTATACAGCTTGATCGATTCAATTAACCCAATTTATAGGTTTCTTAAGCATACTTCAAGGTTATTCATCAAAAACCTTCCTTCATTGCATCTCTAATCCACCAAGGTTCCTTTCTACTTCTCTATTTCTCTCTTTTTCTTTATTTCCTTTCACAGTTTGTAGTCTTCAAAACTACCCTTACACAGTCAACTGGATCAACATTGTCGACCCAATTTTGCACTATGTGTGTTATTTTAAATAATTAGATTGACATTACTAACCCAGTTCATTTTTAGACCTTGCTTCTACAGTATAGTTTTGACCCTATCGACCCTTTTATATATTTTGTGCATATAGTGTCCACATTATACCTTGTTTTAAAGTTGGAATTAACATCATATTTGTTATTAATTAGCTCACACATTTCTTTTCTAGTTGTTTTCCTACTTAGAATAGTTCACATAGTCTAATTAGGGTATTTTTAACTACTTGATTAGTTTCATTATTTCTATTTTATGCACACATGACCAAATCACATAATCTAAACAAGCACTTTAATATTTTGTCTACCCTAGGCCAACCTACTTGGATTTCATCACCAAGGGGGAAGTTGACTTGATGTTCTGGTCAAGTATAAATCATGGTTAATAGTATATTCTAGCTAATCACCTAACACCCTTATCACTATGGTGTGTGAATTGAGGGGGTAGGCCCTAATACCAAACATGTATCATTGCCACTATAGTCCCTTTCAGTCCAAAATACCCAAAACTATCCTTAGAATATTATCTAGTACCTTTCTTATAGCCAACTTCCAATCACATTTAAAATCATTTTTAATAATTTAATAAACATTCAGGTTGACCAATTATCTATCACTTTACTTTTCAAGTTGATTGCTTGCTCTTTCCTCAATTATGTGTGCAAAAACTTGTATTATCCAATGAGAGTACAAGGTTTTGTTTTATGTGCCTCAATTGGATTGGACAACGTTGATCCAATTGACTATTTATTTCCCTTCAACTCTTATTTTCCTAGATTAGTTTTAAAAATTATCTTGTTTTAGCTCATAACTTATTATCATTTTTTTCTCCTTGTCTACTGTATTGAATCAACCCAATCAACATTGTACCTTTTTCAGCCCCTAAGCACTATACTATATCAACCCAATTAATCTTGTATAGTTTGTATCTCATTTTACCTCTTTTTATTATCTCTATTTACTATACTAGATCAACCCAGACAACCCTATACTATTTTTAAGCCCTATTTTCTATACTAGATCGATCTAGTCAACCTTATACTATTTTTTGCCTTCCCTATTCATCAATCTAACTTCCCATCTCTCCAATTTTGCATTCTATTCATCTCTCTTCAATCAAGATGAAATCTCCTATTAGAAGCTTCTTGGATAGTCTAAATCCATTTAAGTATTATATGGGATGTTCATTTCTTCCTTTCTTTTCCTCTTAAGAGAACCGTCACTCTTGGGGCACCTCTTCTCCTCATTCATTTGTGAACTATAACATGGTGCAAATAACACCTCAAGATGAAGTTGATGGATCTAATCCTTTATCTAATTACTAATAAACTTCTCATCTTCAAAACATTCAAACCAATGTGAGAGTGATTGATACAAGTTTACTTAACAATCCCACTGGTAATCCATCTTCTTCTAATCCTCTCCCCAATACCAATTCAAAAAGTTCTCCTACTGACACCAACCCACCACCTAATACGACTCAACTATTAGCCTAAGTTATTCAACAAATGAACACTATGCAAAATACTAACACCAACCAAATGATGCAACTTCAACATCTAATTAATGTAGCTAATCAACCTCCAACTATTCATCCTCAAGATAATCCTAATTATATTCTTCCACATATTAGGGATGCCTTAGTTAATGTTATTCTACAACCCATAATGAATAACAAGATGATTTAAACCATTCAACATGAACCTTTATCTCTCTTCATTATTTCCATTGATATTGGCAACATATCTCTAACTATCAAATATGATGGGACTAAAGACCCTACCTCATTTTTTCAAGCCTTTGACAACCTTTACAAAGAATGGATCCAAACTAATACCTTCGCCACTACTAAACTCTTAGTAAAAACTTTCATTGGTGATGTATTAGAATGGTATAATCAAATTCCCCAACATTTTATTCGGTAATTTTAAGATTTGGTTAATCCTTTGGTTAAAGAGTTTCAATACAATGATCTTCCCAAAAATTGTCTCAATCATTTCATCTTTACTAAACAATCTCTAACTAAATCAGCTCATGAATTTATTAAAAGAAGGAAATGTTTAGCATATAAATCCAATGATAACATTACTGGTGATAACTTATTCAAACTCTTTATCATGGCTTTCACTCCTACTCTTCAATATAAGGTTCAAACCTTTTCTCCCTAAACACTTAATGAAGATCTTGATCAAGATAAACATCAATACTTTCTTATGAAGCAATTCAAACCAAATCCTAAACTTCTTAATGGATATTTCCAAATATCTAATTCTATCACTAATAATGCTCTGCAAACTAGATAAGGAGTTGTCAAGACTAATATTCCTTCACCTTCTCATACACCTCTTTCAGTTCAACAAATGAAAGAATTTTTACCACCCTCAAAACCTTTCATCTATCCCAATGCTCCTCCTAAGTGGTATGACCCTGATCTATGTTGTTGGTTCCATGCCAACATTGGCCATTCTCATAAATATTATAGAGGGATCAATAAATTTTGTGTCTCCTATATGCTTGGTGATTAATTTAATCGTGAAGCTATGATCAATCTTCATCATAAAAAATACACTTTTGCCTCTCAAAAATATCAAACTTTGAAAACTTCTACCTCCAATAACCAAAACTTTTCTTCTAATAATCAATAAAATATCAAGGATGTTTGTGCCATTGATGCCAATTACAACCAATATTATAACAAGTCTCAATACCTCAACACTACCAAGGTTAATTATCATCATAAACTAGCTCACAAGGATCTCATTACCAAGCCTAAAAAATCTTCTTTAGAAGAACAAATTCTTAAAGACACTACCACCTTTAATGTTGATTCAAAATCACCTAAACAATAACTTCCTCCTTTTGATCCCCCAACCACATCTATTCCTTCCAAGAATACTTTACCTTCTAAAGCTCATGTTGGTTTTTCTAAATCTCATTGGAATTTTCTTGAAGAACTCAACTTTATGCCTTGGAATATTCCACTTATGGAGTTGGTTCACACTTCATCTTATCATCATAAATTCATTATGTAACAACTTCAATAAATTTAAGATACATCCTCCATAGATGAAGAACCACCTTCTATTGATTTTCAACCTAGTAATGTTAATACCATTGAAACATAGTGTCCTTATTTCAAGCCTTTCATTGAGTTTCTTTAACAGGACATGATTAATGATGAAATTCTTTTTCATGCCAATCATCTACCATTCTTTATTAAAATCATTATTAATACCACTCTTATCCATAAAGTCTTATTTGATGAAGGATTTGGTGTTAATGTAACATCCTTATGGATTATATAACAACTTGGGTATACAAAGGATCATCTCAAACAAACCCATCTCACTTGCCATGGTTTTGACAAGACTAATCAAAAACCACTTGGTTGTACCTAGCTTCCATTAACCATAGGACCTAAGACCATTTGAATCAAGCTTATGGTCTTTAATCTTAAATTATTCTTCTTGGTCATCTATGGACTCATCAAATGATAACCATTACTTCTTCTGTTAGTCAATGTATTAAATTCTTACATAATGAGAAATGGTACAAGCATGAAGCTAATCCCAATCTATGGACCATTTATCTTCCTAATCCTAGACCTTAATATTGTATTCCCATGAATCCTAATATTAACAATGACTCAAGTTCATCAACATGAGTCCTTAATTACAAGTTACTCATATGGATTATAATGATGATGAGCTAAATGAATTACAAAATACTTGCAATACTTCCAAGTTATCTCCATATATATTGCAATGGCTTCTTTCGTCTCTATTACCAAGAGACTGTATTATTCCTCTTATTGATGAGATTACCAGCTTTCCCCCTCCATACAATACTCAAGAGCCTTATTTATCAGAAGATGCCTTCAGTTATAATGATTTTGGAGTGGTTAAATTATTTCAAGATCCTCTCATCATGTCTCCTTGTACATTCAACAATATTGAGATTTTACCTTCTAAAACTCCCCCTAATTCTAAAGCTTGTATAGTTTCTCCAACATATGATGATAAATATATCATGTCCCAAGCTCAATCTAGAGACTTGGATGTCTAACATTGCCAAAAAACTTTATCCCAAATCCATGATTTTAATTAGGATGTACATACTATTTCTATGGATTATACCTTAGATCTTGAGGGTCATGTGCCTCCTTTCAATCCTCCTATTACTAATACTCCTTGGGTGGTATAGAAAATTTTGCCTTTTGAATGTCCATAAGTTCCTACACCTTTGGATCCAATCATTCCATCAGACCCTTCTCCCATCATTGAATCCACCAACACTCTGATCTCTTATATTCCATCTACTTCTTCTACTCTCAAAATTACACTTGATGCCAAGGATATTGATGTCCATCAGATTCATTTTGAGTATGATCTCCATGTAAATAAAATTCTTAATATTAAAGTATATGTCAATTATTTTGGTCCTCTTCCTACCTTGCCTAGTGATGAAGCTATTCTAGAGTTACTTCATGCCCAATAACCTCAACTTCCTTGACAGCATCATAAACTTGGAAAATTCAAAACCTTCAACAACTTCATTTCTAGCATTGATCCTAAAACAAATTCAATTTTAAATTTTCCTAATGCACCATACCACTTTCAAGATGGAAATGCCATGCTTATCGAAAAAACCACTCACATCGAATATGGTACCCTACCTTGTCCTCAGCCAATTATAATTTTTTGAGATATTTCACCTATTAAACATGATGACTTTAGCTTATTATTTGAAAACTATTATGAGGATTTCACTTGGTTTTATGAGTACATGCTTGACATTTACCCTAGCATTATGGTGCATAACATCATTACTTATCCTGATGCCAAGCCTATGCATCAAAAAAAACAAAAATTTCCACCAAAATTTTCAACTTTATGTCATAAAGAAATCATCAAATTACTCGATGCTAAATTTATAAAACTAGTGGATTATTTTAAATGGGTTTCCAACATTTTTCTCATTCAAAATGAAGTCACTATGGTTCCTCGCATTTGCGTTGATTTTTGCAATCTTAATCTTATTTTTCCTCAGGACAACTTCCCCTTACCTTCAATAAATGCCATCATTGATTCCATGGATGGTTACAAAATATTATCTCTTATAGATGGTTTCTCAAGATACAATCAGAGTCATATCACTTTTGAAGACCAACATAAGACTACTTTTACCATAGAATGGGGCATGTATTGCTATGTCAAAATGCCCTTCGGTCTCAAAATTGTTGAAACCACTTACCAACATGTAATGACTCACATATTTCATGATATAATTCCAAAAAGTGTTAAAACTTATGTGGATTATCTTATTATTAAATCCAAACATCATAAAAATCATCCTTCTAATTTTGCTATCATCTTTGACCATCTCCTTAAATATAGAGTTAGACTGAATCCTTAAAAAAGTGTCTTTAGAGTCATATCTAGTAAAATTATGACATTTTTAGTCTCTTTTCATGGTATTGACATTTATCTTACCAAAATTAGTGATATCATCAACATGCCCATTCCTTATTCTATTACTAACATTCTGACTTATTTAGGTAAGATTGGGGAAATTTGATAATTCATTCCAAAAATGGCATATCAAATTCACTTCATCAACTCCCTTTTCAAGAAAATTACTACTTTATAATGGATGGATATATGTCAAAAATCCTTTGATAACATTAAATATTCTTTACTTCATCCACCTACACTTCATTCTGTAGACACCTAAATCAGGCCACCGATAACCTCCAATTAGGGTTTTGGCCAATTTCCAATCAAAATACACAATTTGGCTTAAAAACACTAAAACATGCTAAATGATGTGAAATTAACATATTTAAGTACCAATTTTGGCTAGGGTAACCCTAAATGGGGCAATGCAATTTATGGGCCAGCTAACTTTGATCAGATCATTTCAAGTCAAAATGCAAATTTTGCACCTAGGTGCTCTAGATTACTCTTTCCTATCAAATATTATACACAAGATGCATGCCTTGGTTATTTTTTATTGGCAACATCCTAAATCTGAATACATATCCAATGCATCTAACATGGACTTCCAATTCTAATCCAGTCAAATTTAGGACCAATAACAAGGCATTCTGATCAATTTGAGTAATTTGTGCATAAGGTGCTTAATCATTCTTAAGAGTTAACTAACCCAAATCAAGGCCTCATCAAGAATTCCATGGAAACTTATTGAACACTAATTTTTGGAAATAGATATTTAATATTTACATCATCAATTGACCTCATTTCTTGGGAAGACATCACTAGGCTATAAATGCCATAAATATCAAGATTCATGCCTCTCATACCTCATAAATGCCTTCCATGATGCCCTTTATGCCTATTAATTACCCATTCTTCCAATGTCATGATGAGTATAACTACTAACTTAATTTCAAAAATTAAATTAATCCTCAACCACTCATCTCAATCTTGAGATGGATGGTTGAGGTTGATTCTGATCAAATCCAAAAATCTATAAATAGAGAGGCCATGAATATCATTTTTAAGCAATTTTGGTGAAAATTTATTATGCTCAAATATCTTCAAGGACTTGATTATGCAAAGTTATAATGCTAAAATTATTCCAAACCAATCCAATCCAAAGCCACAAGGTGCAAAAGAGAGATGGAGGTATCCAAGCTTCCATTACCAAGGACTTCATTAGCACAAGCCGAGCAAGCCACCACTACAAAGCCATTTGGAGCACTCAAGGAAGGTTAAGGAATTCATGTGTTTTCATTCATTGATTTTTAGTTGTGCTTGGTATTTTTTTTGTTAACTAAGCTCTCCCTAGTGTCTAGGCCTAGAGATGTTATGTTATTAGTGTATTTATTTTATTATGTTTTTATTTTGGAACTAACACCATACTAACCATCTTCTCTTGAGTCAAATTATTAGATCACATAATGGCATGCTTGGTGGGACCAGATGCCTCTCACACTTGAAGGAGATATTTTTACAACTCTAAAATATTTATTTGAGCCTTTAAAACTCTTGAAAATTGATTTTTTAGCTTTATTTTGCCATTTTTGCTTGCCACAGTTTTACATAGTAGCCAATGTCGGCAAGTAATACCAACATCGGTTACCTAACATAAATGACATTGGTTAAAAAAACCAACATTGGTTAGATATCGGTTAGCCAGAGTAACCGATGTCGGTGGTAATAATCGATGTCGGTCACTGTGTTTTTCTAAAAACATAGACCTGAGAGTTACTTTTTCAAAGTTCATTATTCTAAGCTAAAAAATTCTTCAAAGCTAAAGGACATGATAACAATTTTTCTATAGGACCAAGCTTAATATTTGTTCAAAACATGTTTAAATCACCTTTGCATGCTTAAAAATAAATTAGGAACCTTGTTTTGGGTATTTAACAAGGAATTTAGATGTTTTTGGTGAATGTTTTCAAAGTTGGCAACTAAGACTAAGGGGTCAAATGAACACCACCAAATCTTTCATTTTGGATTTAAAATTAAAAAAACTTATCAATTACTATTTTTAATAGTTATTTAATCAAATTTTTGTTTGGAAAAAAGAGGGATGTTGCCTGTATGCTCTTCTATTTTTCCCCTATAGGGAACCCTTGGAATCGAAAGTGTCATTCCTATTGCAAGTATCCTAGTCTAAGGCTTAGAAAGAAATTAATCTAAAGCACTCCCCAAAAACTCATCAAAGTTTAGGTGACCTTGAAAATGACCCTAAAGTCTTTTTACTTTCATTATTTTTTTATTTTTTATGCATCTTGTCTTGTGATGGGGACTTCATCACCTCCCACAAGTTCTTTAAGGAAGCTTTAACTCCAAGTTTCATCTCCCAGCATTGACTTAATTTGCATCTTTTAGAGTTATAAAGGGGACATAGTGGCACTTTAGACATCGCACTACACTGAGTGAATAGTAGGATGTAGTGGTTACAAAAAAGACTAGACCTTTTTGCAACAAGCCAATTGATATGAACCCAAAATCCATACTTTTCTTTTGTATTGTTTGGCATGAAATTCATTGTGAAATTGATTCCTCTAGATCATTTGGAAACTTGTTAGATCTTAGACAAATCCACACTTGTCATAGAAGTATTATTAGTGCAAGGTGCACCTTAAGGTCCATGTCATAATACTATCATTTGAGAGAAGGGGGGTGTAAAAACCCTAATATATAATTTGCATTTAATTTTGGATGAACACTTAAAAATCCTCTCAGATGATGTATATTGATAGATTCCAAAAATACTAAGAAAATTTGTCAATTTAGGATCTAAGGGAGATTAATTAGTTGGTCTTATCTTAGTTTAAAGTCTAGTTTAGAGTCAAAACTTGGTGTAAACAAACAATCCAAACCAAACACATAGTCCAAATTTTCTTTTGAACAAAGAGGCGTTATGTTTCCCACGTGAGATCATCAATTTGCCTTGTTCAAAAGTTCATCAAAAAATATTGAGAGTCATATCATCTACTTTAGTGTATTTATGTTGCCCAATTAAGTCTAGACCTTTACCAACACTGTTTAAGTCCTTCACTTACAATCTAAATTCAAAATTACACCTTTATAAGTTTATAGGGTTGATGTGTTAAGTGGGTTCACCATTTGCACTAAACTTGAGGGAACTTAGGTTTAATTTCTAATTTGGGTTTAAGTCCATTTAAAGACTCATAATCATTATCATCACTTGATAGACTTAAGCCATTTTGTGTTAAACACTTGCACTTTGATTCTATACACCACAACATGTTGATTCAAGGAAGATAGCGTTATGTTGTCAAAATTGTGAGAAATTGTCTTTTTCTTAAAGAGTTTTTGAAACAAACTTTTTTGTCACACCCTTTTGGTAGTATAGCATCATTACGATGTTCAAATCATTTCAAATATTTTTTCATAGATCCTCTTGCATAGAGTTCTAAATTTTTTCCTTGTTGTTCCCAAAATCCATCACTTTTTTTTGTGGACAACATGTCAACCATTTGGTCCTATAGGCCAAAATGGTCTCTTTATTTCTCAAAATGTTCTGAGTAGTCAAGTTATTCAATCTCACAAGCCTTTTCAGCTAAGGAAATCATAGGTTCAAAAGGCAGGCTTTCACAAGGAAAAATCTCAAAACACTTAAGGCATTTCCTAAAAAATTGTAAGGACAGTTCAACGCCAAGGTTCAATCAAAGGTTCAACAATGGGGTTTAATAATATGGAATGAACCATTGAACTCCACCTCTGAAATGTTTAAAGAGTTCAAAGGTTCAATGAGTTCAAAGCTTTAATGCATTCAAAGGGTTTAAAGATTCAAAGTTCAAAGTTTGAGCGAATAGTTCAAATGGAAGATTATAGAAAAAGGTTCAACCAAATAGTTCAACTGAATGGTTCAAATAATTGGTTTAATAATACATTGAACTCCTAAAGAAGACTAAGTGAATGTGGCTCTTTACAAAACACTGAACCGCTGAATTACCAAACTATTGAACCTTTGAACTAGTGAACTCTGAAAGGTTCAAAGGTTCAAGGTTCAAAATGTTTCAGGTGACTAATGACATCCCCACAAATGTCAAATTTAGGGTAATGAAATAACCACTGATTTTCAAATAACATAGACCTAAGGACAAACTCAATGACCAGCCAAGGAAGGAGCTAAAGGAGCCAGTAAAAAGTGAGAAGATAGCCCCGAGAGCTCGAATTAGTAGGAAGAGACAAAATATAGCAAGGAAAGAGGGAATAAAATAGAGAATCTAGAAATATCTGTAGGAGAATTATTTTAGTAGGTGGAACAGTCTACCAGATAGACCTCAGAGAGTGTAAGAATTTAATGGCACGGCCTATTTTTCTTTATTGAGTAAAGGCGAATGGATATCCATGTAAACATCATAAATAAGACCATGCAACCCATGCTTCAAAGGAGACATTTGAAATGATTTAGAATGCCAAAATTTAAGGTTGATGACCTATTCTAGCATGGCCCCTTCACAAAATTTCTAATACATTTAATGTAGCATGGGCCATTCCATAAAAATAAGCACCCAAGTATTTCTTTAAATGTTATATATTGTAATCTCTCATTTTAAAGAATAGGATATTTCTCTATTATTAGAAGTGAAACTCTACCCAAATTGAAAGGCAATCCTGAGACTGAGCTCAGACTGTTAATCATATTTTATCAAGTGAATGAGAAAGTAAGTGACCTTTCAAACTTTGTGTTGAAATAGCTTGTGTTATCTAGGAAATCATTCTTATGTATTTTTCCTAAATATAGTCTTGTCCATTTAATCAAATAAGTAGAACAAGTGAAAATAATATGAAAGATGTCTTGAAGTCGATTGTGGGAGACTTTGTGCTACCATAATTGTCTTTAGTTTGTATGTTTTATGTTTCAAGATATTGGAGAGACTTTGAGCTCCCCTTATCCCTCGTAATATTTTACTTTGTTGTAGTTTTCAGTGGAGACTTTGTGTTGCACTTCATACTACTGTGTTACTTTGTCCTAAATTAGTAGGAGAAACAATGAAAGACTTTGTACTTTCATGGGTTTCTTGTGGATCCAGTTACTACCCAAAAAGAATCCCTATTGTTTGTTGAACATCATTTCTAAAAGAAGAGAAATGCCTTTAGTAATTACATAAGAATTCTCCTTTATTTTTTGAACATCATCTCTAAAAAAAGAGAGATGGATGGTATGATTTCAACCCTAAGTCTATTTTTAGTTTATATTAGTATATTATAGTTTATAGAGAACCTCCCCTTACTAAGAGAAGAGATTTATCTCATTATGATGTGGTAACCACACCTATTTTGTCATATAAATCTCATTGTGTTGTGGTTGATATACCCATTTTTCCATCAGTTAGTTGATGACAAAATATTCACCCAACAGTTTTTGTTGACTCTGTTAGGGAAGAACAAGCAATTTGAAACCTCAAGCCTCAAAATTGAAGCATTTCTAGTTCTTTTCCATTCTACACTCTAGCATATCCATGGTAGACATGAATCCAAAGAGCTCAAGGTATTTTTGATCCTATGTTTGAGTTTGTGTAGTGAAATAATTTTGGCCTGTCTCCTCCACAATCTCACCTTCAATGAACCAAGAGTTTTCCTCCTATCAACGTCAGGTCCCAAATACCAAGCAAATCTTCTCTTTCCTCTACTAGCAGAGCTTTATCTATACGTACCCTAAAGAGGTTTGTTATCCCTCCTTTCAATCATCATATCATGGCAGCCCAAGGCCCTTGGAGTAACATTTTTGGCCCTCTGAATCTAACCCCACCTTTACATGAACTACCCCGTAGTTCAAAAAGAATTTTTCCAAGTTTTATGATGATGGGAGAGTTTATCTTGATGAGCATACTGTATCTTTCTACATATCCTGTGGTATGATAGGTGTTGAATTTTAAGATATAACAGTCAGACTATTTGTAGAAATGTTGTAAGGCACTGCCACAGACTAGTTTTATCATCTACAAGCACAAACATTAACTGATTGGAACACTCTCAAGGCCAAGTTTGAGGCTAGGTTCAAACCCGTAGAAGATGCACATGCCCTATTAGCCCAGATTATGCAAATTAATAAGGAGCCTCATGAACTCATGCCAGACTTCATCACTAAATTTGACAAGCTGAGGAATAGGATTCCTACAATTGCTCAGCCGATGCCAAAAAATCTTAAGTGTTTCTTCATCAATTTTCAACTTCCTGAAGTGAGTTTCCTATTGAGGCAAGATGGCCACATAGACCTTGATATAGCTTAGATTTTGGCCACTGAGGTTGAAGATGATATTATCTTGGCAAGAAAGATAAGAAGAGATCCTAATAGAAATAAATCTTCTTTATCTTTTGAAAATTTCTCTACAGGCACCACTGGTCCTATGGTGCAAAAGCTAGCAAATGAATTGCTAGATCTAAAAAAGAAAATGGCACAAGGGATGTCTACTCCTCCTTATTATTGGGATATACCAAGGAGGACATTTCCCAACTAGTCATATCAAGGCAATGCTACCAGAAATTAAGGGCAACTAAATCATCTCCCTCCCCCACAAGGGAAGCTTGCCATTGAAGCAACACTAGCTAACTCATTAGTAGGTTATCATGAAGTTGAACATGATTTCTATTTCCAACCTAAGTTAGCCAAAGAAGATGATGTTGATCTCTTTGTAGAAAGTGAAGAAGAATTAACTGGAAACTCTAACATTGGTTTCTTAAATTACTAAGATGAAGCTAGAAGTAAGAGAGAAATGTTTGATAGATCATACGTTATTTTTAATAGGTCTCAGAACTAGTCAACTCAAAAATTTGATAAGGGAAAAGTAAGAGAAGAACCTTAACCAGTAATTTCAATTGCTAAATGGGTGACTTCACTACCTTTCCAATCAAAGGACTCGGTGATCAATAAGAAAGTAAGTACCTCAAACAACCCTGCACCTTCTACTTTAATTTCTCAGACTAGTACCACACCCAACCAAATCTAGAATGATGGACTTTCTTCCTCTATTCCTAGTTTTTTTTAGTCATTTGATATAATTGACCATACTAGGAAGACCAAGATCCAAATGTCTGAGTTTGAATACTTGCAAGCCAATCTTGAGCAATTGGATAGGCTAGTTGATGCATCAAAAGTAAAACTATCCTTACAGGACAAAATATTTCAAAGATGACTCATGATCCCCCAAAGAACAAAGCCACCTAAAATAATCTTGTCATTACTCCTCCTATTTCCCTTGGTAAAATAGAACCTTTCTATGTTTCCATTTTGATTAATGGTCATAAGTTGAGCAACTATATAATAGACTCTGGAGCCTCTAACAATGTTATGCTTGCCAAGGTAACAGACTCTCTCAGTCTTATCTTAACTAAAAATTTTGAGAGGTGTTTCTCCATGGAAAATAAGCAAGTCTCAATTTTGGGTCAGATCAAAGATGCCCAATTTTCATTCACGACCTTCCCAAAAAAAAGGATTAAAATGACAATTTTGGTGGCTGACATTCCAACTTCCTATGGCATTCTACTTGGATGAAATTTTTGTAAGGATGTTGGTGGAGAATTAAACATGGACCTATCTAAGGTGAGGATACCTGTCAAGGGCATCATGCAAAGGCTACTTCCTAGGAAGGAGTCAAAATACATTGTCACCTAAACATCAACCCCTGAAGCTCAAATTTTGTTTGAGTCCTTAGGAATAGGTAACTATTTTCTGTCCATAGAAGATGTTTCTATTTCATCAAATGAAAGTTCTATAAGTGACAATCCAAAAAATTTAGACAAGATGTTAGAAGAATTATTGAAGCACAATTCAGATAAAAAAGGATCTTCCCTCTATAATGAAGAGAAGTTTGAAAGGAGGTCAAATTCTAATGATGTCTAGATTCTAGAATTTGATGGCAGTAATTCTTCTACTGGTTCTGAAGCTAGAATTGTTTTGATATCTCTTCAAAGAGATATTTTCCCCTATTCATATAAGTTGTAGTTCAACAATACCAACAACACCACTAAGTATGAATCCTTATTGCTCAGATTGAAAGCTGCTAAAGCTAAAGATGTTAAGCTTCTTCACGCTCAAAGAGATGCCAAACTAGTGGTTTTTTAGGTGATAAACCTGTATCAAACCAATAATAGAAGATTGTAACATTATCGTAATATGGTGTGGGACTACCTTGAAAGTTTTGAGGCTTTCAGTATTTCTACGGTGCCTAGAGAATTCAACGATCAAGTAGATTCCTTGGCCATCTCTGCAACTCTCATGGTTCCTCACCAAGATTTTAAAGGGCACAAGTACACTATTAAACTAGTCTTTTGACCAAGTGTACCTGATAATGCCAACCATTGGTAAGTGTTTAATGAGGACAACCAATTCATCACTTTTCTAGAATAGATGGATAGATTTGAGGAGCTTTATTTTAAAGGTAGTACATCTCTATTGTAGGAATCAGCTCCCCAAACAAATTTAAAAATTGGTGGAGAATTCCTTCAGCTCAAAGGGAATGAAATTCCTAAAGGATTAATTTTTCTTAAGAAACTATTTGATAAGCATGATAGGTTTATCAAGAAGTGACTAATGGATTCAAGTTCCTCCAAAGATTTTGATCAAATAAATTTGAGTACAGAAGATAATCTCAAAATGGTCAGCATTGAGAATTATTGCACTCCTGATGAAAAACTCAAATTCATTACTCTACTTCACCATTACATTAATGTTTTGGCATACTTTTATGATGATCTTAAATCTCTCAAGCTTAAAAAAATTTGGTACAAAATTCCTCTCAAGGTTAGGTCATTGCCTCACAAGTAGAAACAAAGGTAGTACAACCCTAAGATATCAGGTACTATTCTTTCTAAGATCCAAAAAATATTATATGTGAGGATAATTTTTCCAATCCATCATTCCACTTGGATTGCAAATATAGTCCCTGTGAGAAAAAAGAATGAATAAATTTACCTCTATGTTGATTTCAAAAATCTAAATCAATCCTTTTTAAAAGATAACTACCCCTGATTATCATCGATCAACTACTATAGACAGTGACTGGCTTTGAGATGTTATCAATGTTAGATAGTTTCTTGGGGTATAATCAAGTGGAAGTTGGTGAAGTAGACCAACATAAGACCACTTTCACTACACCTTGGGGTACCTCTGCATATCATAGAATGTCTTTTGGTTTGATCAATGCTGGCACCACCTTCTAGAGAGTGATGGATCTTGCCTTCAGAAGTGAAATAGGGAAGTTTATTGTGGTCTATCTTGATGACTTGACTATCTTTTACAAACACCATTTTGATCATGTGCATCATTTACAATAAGTGCTAGAATGATGGCGATAAAATGTCATTTCTCTCAATCCTAAGAAATCAATTTTTGGGGTTACAAAAGGTAAACTTCTCGGTCACACTATATCCTGAGAAGGCATAAATATTGACCCAAAAAGAGTCAAATCCATCCACATTCCCAAAAAGAGTGAATTTTCTATGAAAGTTCATTCTTGATTTTGTAGAGAAGACTCGCCACATTGTCAACATGATGAAGGGTAAAGTTACTTTCTGTTGGACTGAAGAAGGCAAGTCAGCATTTCAAGATATCAAGAAAGCTATCACCCATGCCCCAATCTTGGTTTGTCTAGATTATACCAAAGACTCATAATATATAGTTATGCTTTTGAACACACTCTTTTAGCCATTTTGGTTCAGCATAACAAAAAAGGTGTGGAGTCCCCCATATCTTTCATGAGTTATCCTCTCAAAGCTCATGAGCTGAAATATTCAAACATAGAGAAGCATGCTTATGTTGTGGTTAAGGTAGTAAAACACTTCTATTTTTACATCTTGAACTCACACATTGTTGCTCTAGTTCTAACTCAATAGGATTTTGAAACTAAAAGGGGCAATTGAATTGCTAAAATTCAAGAGTTTGATCTTGTTATCAAACTTACAAAGCTTGTGTAGGAAAGAAGTCTCTACCAATTAATTAGTGATAATATACTAAAAGAAACAAAAATTGAAGACATGCCTACAATTCTCTTTGTCACCACTACGAATGAGTGGTATTCTAATATTGTTCATTTCCTTACCTATGGTGAGTGTCCTACCCACCTGTCTTGTAAAGAAAAGAGGACTGTTAAGTTGAAAGCTACTAACTTTGTCCTGTAGGACAACAATTTATACAAGAGGAGCCTTGATGGGGTATTTCTTCATTACATGGATAAAGTGAAACAGAGCAAAATTTTGAAGTCTTTCCACAATTTGGCTTGTGGAGGAAATTTTTTTGCACCTGCGACTACCCATAAGATTTTACGATCCAAGTACTATTGGCCTACTCTATTTTGAGTTTCTTACACTTGGGTGCGTAGATGTGAGCAATGTCAATATTTCATTGGGAAACCCAAGTTGACCGCATTACCTCTCAAGCCATTGGTGATCAAAGAGTTGTTTTAACAATGGGGTATTAATTTCATTGGCACTTTAAACCCATCTTCGATTGTTGGACATGACTATGTTCTCACAGCCATAGACTATTTTACCAAGTAGGAGGAAGTCATTCTAGTTAAGCATGCTACTTCAAAAGTGGTATGTAATTTCCTCAAAGAAAATATTATTTCATTATTTGGAGTCCCAACCAAGATTGTAAAAGATAATATAGACTATTTCTCTTCTCATGACATTACCCAATTCTGATACCATTATGGGATTATCCTCTCCCACTCTTTTGACTATTATCTGCAAGGAAATGGTCAAGTAGAATCAAGCAACAAGACCCTGGTGACCATTATCAAAAAGATAGTAGATGAAAATCAAAGAACTTAGCATAAAACATTGTTTGACACTTTATGAGCAGATAGGATTACACCTAAAAGGGTGATAGGTATGTCACCATTTCAACTTTTGTATGGTTTGAATGCAGAGATACTAGTCACCCCAGAACTACCAGCATTAAAGTTGGCAAAGGTAATTAAAGATCAAACATTTGAAGATTCTATCAACAAGAGGATCATGTGCTTGACTAAACTAAATGAGAAATGAACTATGGTGGTGGGCTATATTGCTACACATCAAAGTCTGGTAAAGAAACTCTTCAACTAGAAATCAAGGATTCATGATTTTCAGATTCAAAATCAATTCTTGTTGTGGGACAAGAGGAGAGAACCAAAAGGAATGCATAGAAAATTGGATTTCTTATGGAGAGGTCCATTTTCCATTCATTGATTAAATGGTGAAAATAGTTTCTTACTAAAATATCAAGATGGAACACCATTTTCATTGCCTCACAGTGGGCAGCATCTAAAGCACTTCAATCATTGAAGTATTAGATAAGTCTAGTTGTACATTTGTATAGTCTTTGTTTGTTTTGTATTTTTCATTTGGTTTTTGGCACCTTTCTCTTTTTGGATGGCATGACTCTGTAGCCCAATGGCATAGATGAAGGCTCTTAGAGTCTAGATTCTACTCCCTTTGATTGTTTTAAAATACAATCGATGGAAGTTCCCCAACTAGAGCCAGTTATTGTTCCCAAAATCCATCACTTATTTTTGTGGACAACATGTCAACCATTTCAATCCTATAGGCCAAAATGGTCTCCTTATTTCTCAAAATATTTGAAGGAGTCAAGTTATTCAATCGCATAAGCCTTTTCAGCTAAGGAAATCATAGGTTCAAAAGGTGGGCTTTTGCAAGGAAAAATCTCAAAACACTTAAGGCATTTCCTAAAAAATTGTAAGAATGGTTCAACGGCAAGGTTCAATCAAAGATTTAATGACATGGTTTAATAATATGGAATGAACCATTGAATCGTTGAACCATTGAAATCCACCTCTGAAAGGTTCAAAGAGTTCAAAGGTTCAATGAGTTCAAAGCTTCAACGGATTCAAAGGGTTTAAAGATTCAAAGTTTAAAGTTTAAGCAAATGGTTCAAATGGAAGATTCTAGAAAAAGGTTCAACCAAATGGTTTAACCAAATGGTTCAAACAATTGTTTCAATGATACATTGAAATCTTAAAGAAGACTAAGTGAATGTGGCCCTTTATAAAACACTGAACTGTCAAACTACAAAACTGTTGAACCATTAAACTGGTGAACTCCAAAAGGTTCAAAGGTTTAAAATAGTTCAAGTGACCAATGACATCCCTATGAATGTCAAATTTAGGGTAATGAAATAACTATTGATTTTTAAATAACATAGACTTGAGGACAAACTCAGCGACTAGCCAAGGAAGGAGTTGAAGGAGCCAGTAGAAAGTGAGAAGATATCCCTGAGAGCTCAAATCAGCAGGAAGAAACAAAATATAGCAAGGAAAGAGGGAATCAAATAAAGAATCTAGAAATATCTGTAGAAGAGTTATTATAGGTGGAGTAGTCTACCAGATGGACCTCAGAGAGTGTAAGCATTCAATGGTGCGGCCTATTTTTCTTCATTGAGTAAAGGTGAATGGACAACCGTGTAAATATCATAAAGAAGACCAGGCAACCCATGATTTGGAGGAGACATTTAAGATGATTTAGAATGCCAAAAGTTAAGGTTGATGACCTATTCTAGCATGGCCCCTTCATATAATTTCTAATACATTCAATGTAACATGGGCCATTTCATGAAAACAAGTGCCCAAGTCTTTATTTAGATGTTATATATTGTAATCTCTCATTTTAAAGAAAAGGAGATCTCTCTGTTATTAAAAGTGAAACTCTACCCAAATTGAAAGGCATTCCTAAGACTTTGAGCTCAAATTGTTAATCATATTTTATCAAGTGAATGAGAAAGCAAGTGACCCATCAGACTTTGTGTTGAAATAGCTTGTGTTATCTAATAAATCATTCTTATGTCTTTTTCTTAAATATAGTCTCATCCATTTAATCAAATAAGTAGAACAAGTGGAAATAATCTGAAAGATATCCTGAAGTTGACTATGAGAGACTTTGTGCTGCCATAATTGTGTTTAGTTTGTGTGTTTTATGTTTTAAGATGTTGGAGAGACTTTGAGTTCCATTTATCTTTTGTAATCTTTTATTTTGTTGTAGTTTTTGGTGGAGACTTTGTGCTGCACTTCATACTAATGTGTTACTTTGTCCTAAATCAATAGGAGAAACAATGAAAGACCTTGTGCTTTTGTGGGTTTCTTGTGGATCTACTTACTACCCAGAAAGAATCCCTATTGTTTATTGAACATCATTTCTAAAAGAAGAGAAAAGCCTTCAGTAATTACACAAGAATTTTCCTTTATTTTGTAAACATCATCTCTAAAAAAAAGAGATGGATGGTATGATTTCACCCCTGAGTCTATTTTCAATTTATATTAGTATATTATAGTTTATAGGGAACCTCCCCTTGCTGAGAGGAGAGATTTATCTCATTGTGCTATGGTAACCACACCCATTTTCTATATAAATCTCATTATGTTGTGGTTGATATACCCATTTTGCCATCAGTTAGTTGATGACAAAATATTCACCCAACATTCCTACAATTTTATACTAATCCAAGTGTACTTTTATGATCCTTTGTCTAAAACATAGTTATAAAATTCACTTTTGTCTAGCTTATTTGTCAAATATAGCCAAGTTTTAAACCATTTTTTGTGAGAAAGTAAATTATTGCTAAAGTGTGTTGTATTTCATACCTTATACATAGTTGATCAAGTTCATGACCAAGAATCAAATGCCTAGTGTTTGTTAGAAGTGTTTCAAATCCATTAGGTTAAAAAAAATTATCTATTTTCAAATTCTATCTTTTGATGTTGTTTAGCCAAGAGTCCTAGCACATGCCTTGTTTGAGTTTAGCTTTTGATGTCACGTTTGGCCAAAAGACTTAGCAACTTTTTAATTCTTAGGTTAGACTAATTTGAAACACTTCAACCTTAAATTTTAGCATTTTGATTTTTAGACCATTTACTTGCTTAATTTTTTGTGAATAGTGAAATGTTAGATACTTCATGCTAGCTTGTTTCCTCACAAACCTTTGCATAAACCTATTGATCCTTTTGACAAATCTAGACCAAGTTGGAACATTTCTTGTTTTAGACATTGTCCTTTTTAGAGTTTATAGAACTCTTTGACCTATTATCACAAAGCATTGACTATGGATCCCAATATGTATTCCTACACTCGTAGTAGACTCATATACAATCCAGGGATTAGTAATGTAGTTGCATAGGAAGAAATGGTGTAAAACCCCTATGTGGATAGTGTTGCTTATGAGATGGATTCTTATCCCTCATATAATACTCAATCAGGGGCACAAATCCAAGATCCATTGGCCAACTATCTCATTAACACACCACCTTACATATAATAGGACCAAGAGCAAACCGTGTAATACCTAGCTATAATACCTATAGTGGACGAGCCAGTTCCTCAACAGTGATATTTTACTACTATAGATTCCATGTATGATCCATTTTTGTTTGAGAGACATTTGTTAGAGAAAAAATATGAGATTTTGGTTAGATCCATCGAGGTAGTAGCCAAGTTTCCAACATACTTTCCCCATGAAAATTTAGCAAGTCTAGTAAGAGTGCCCCACAATATCATTTATGATCAATAGGCTTCTTCTATCAATCATATGGCTCTAGTCCAAATAATGTATCAAGACCCTAATATATCCAATAGAGGCAAAAACATCATGGAAGAGCACTTTAAATAAATGTAAATAGAATATCAAACATATATAAATCTATCACATGATTTCAATCAAATGAACATGGTAACTAAGCCTCTCATTGACCTAGGTCTTTTAATAGGAGTATTGATGGAGTTAACTAGACAAGAGAATCTGAGTTTTGACCCATTTTTACAAATTGCTTCAATACATAACTTGATGTATATACCCATTATTGAATAAGAGTCTTTGGCCTCTATAATGAATAGTGAGCCAAACGTAGTAGACAATGTACAAATAGAATCCAATCTCGATCAAAGTGGTACTCAACTATTTGCTTCCTCAAATGTACAACCTATGGGATTAGGTAATCAAATAATGGCTAATGTCACACCTCAATGACAGAATGTGACAAACCCTATTCCCCCTCAATAGGTGATGAGTAATATTCCACAATAGCAGACACAATCTAGTGTACCAATGCAATAGAGGAAAAATACATTACCACCTTAATCAAGGGCAATAAATATTCCACCTCATCAGGTAATGACAAACATACCTCTTCAGTTGTAGACTAATATGCCAATTTAAAACCAAGCAATGACTAGTCAACAACATGCAAATATTGGTTGAAGATAGATGCCAAATCTGCAACTCGCTTTCACTTCTTCATAGGTATTCATGCAACAAAGAGGTCCCCATGTTTCTCAAGTACCTACTAGATAATTATTGGTTTAAAATGTGCCACAAATCTAGAGACAGGGTCTTGGTCCACAAGTTCCCACTCAATAGTAAGGTTTGATTAGTCGGAAGCATGTCCCTTTTTAGCCACAGTAGGCATAGTAAAGTTATATCCCTCCATCTCAACCAAAAAATCCCCTAAGTCAAACCTTTATCACTAACGTAAACCAGAATATCCTACAACCAAATGTGCAATTTCATGTACATCCTAATCCATGTATATGCATTCCTGGTCCATTCCCCAAGTAAGTCAACATACTCCAATAGGTATTTCCATCAACCTTGGTTAAAATGTTCCACTTTTAACCTCACAACCATCTATCCAAACCCAAATTCTTCCTCAAACCAATATTCCACCCAGTTTCCTATCCCAAGAATTGTAACAGATGAAGGATGTAATTGATGCCATTCAAGCTGAGAAGCAGACAAAAAAATTCAAATTGGATGACAGATGTTCCTATCCATTCAACATGGATTATTTTTAGATACCATTTCCTCTAGGATATGAACCACCAAAATTTGATATATACAAAGGGAAAGGTGGCCCTAAGGCTCATTTGATCAAATTCTTTGTCGCATGTCAACTAGTGGCCTATAACAACATATAATTTTTTCTATTGTTTTTAAGGAGCTTAGTTGGACAAGCCTTGGAACGGTTTTTAAAGTTTCCCAAGAATTAAATAACGGACTTTGATGATATTTTTGATAAATTTGTATAGCACTTTTCCTATAATCTTGAGCACAAGATTTTATTAGTGGACCTAACACAAGCAAAACAAAAATATGGTGAGAGTTTTGCAAGTTATTTATAGTGATGGAGAGCCCTTTCAAGCCATTTCACCCATAGTTTACTAGATAAACAATTAGTCACTATGTTTACCAAAAATTTACATAGTTAGATAGCCTATCATCTGGAATTGTAATGTGCACATATGTTTAAGGAGATCATTGATAAAGGTTTTTTTATCAAGAGGGCACTCATCAATAAAGGAGTCATCAAGATCAATTCAAATAATCAAAATCAAGGTACCAATCAAGGAAATGAGAAACATCCTAATCAAGCACAAGCATTGTAACTGACACAAGCTAATAACCATGAAAAACCAAATCGATTCAATTGCAATAGGAATATTGTGGGAAATGGAGTAACTAAGTCCCATCATGTGTGAACTATGCAGACATCATCTACACCACCTTTTTAGCTTAATCTTACCCAAAAACCTCTCAAATTGATGCCATAAGCATAACAACCAAGACCTACACAACAAATACAATAACCTTTACCATTATAAACCCCTCCTCCTAAGAGAACCATGCCTACACGTCATGTCTTTAGTGACCTAGGAGATCCTATTGAATCTATATTCTACAAGCTTGTTGTTGCTAATATAATTAGTTTGCCTATACCAAATCATTATCTATAAGGCATTCTTTATCTTGATTGGTATCGTGAAAATGAATTCTATGACTATCATCGGGTCAATGGGCATAATCTATGAAGATGTGTCCAAATCAATTATTTAATTGAGAATATGTTGGAGAATGGGGAGATAAAATTGGATAATGGTACTTTCACTTCTAATCAAACTCTTGGGATCTATCAAAACCCCTTTCCCTGATATAACAATCAATAGCAAAATAACAATCATCAACAACAATAACAATTAGTGTAGCAACAATATCAATAATATCAAAATCAAAGGCTAAACCAGCAGAATCAATAAAATTAATAGCAAAACCCACAATGACAGAATAATAGACAAAACCAAGGTCAGAATGGTAATAACCAAAAAACCTACCATGCAAATTCACATGACTACAACAAGATTGTAGGTCATATTATAGGGGGTAGCGTTAATACCATCTCCATTAATCCTAGACCAAACACTAACCAATCTAGACCATTACTAAATAACAACATTCAACCAAATTACATGGATAATCCTTCTTTGATTTGGGAATGCATACAAGCAAACTAGAAAATTAGGACTTCCCCTTTTGGACCTTATATTGACAACTCATTATTGCCACGTGACCACATGCAAGTGTACTAGCAACTGAGACTTGTCCTTTCTAGTCCCACACCATTTCTAACATCGATTAGCAATAATGGTCCAATATTTATTCTTGATTATGTAATCACAACTCAAAGGTCAAATATTACTATCTTAGGCTCATAACCATCCACCACTTTGCCTATCATCTAACCAACCGTTCAGGCTTGGAATAAACCATTCACTACTGACCAAGACAAGAAGTTTGATATTATGGAATAATTATAGAAGACACCAACACAAATTTCTATTTTAGATTTTTTACGGATGTCAATAATCCACAAGAATATCTTGAATTATTTTTTGACCCAATCCACTATTTCTAGTGACATTTCCCCTGATAACTTTCAAGCTTTGGTTGGACACCTAGCTCTAGCCCAACAAGTCACATTCAACCAAAGCAATATGTCTTCCCTTGGCCCACACCATAATAATCCATTATACATAGAATTTTATATAAAGTGGCATAAAGTGAAATGTGTTCTTAGCAACAATAGATCCAATCTTAACATAGTGTCTCTAAAACTCATCAAGCTTTTTGGGTACACAATGGTAGATCTCTAACCAAAAATAATAACCATCAAATATTATGATAATTATGAAAGAGAATCATAAGTCACCATTAGTTTTCCAATTATCATTGGGCCTTTGACCCATGATATACTTTTCCATGTGATCGATATAGAGTTATCATACAATATGCTTCTAGGTAGGCCTTGGTTACATGAGATTAGTGCAATACCATCAACATTGCACCAATGTATCAATTTTTCCCACTCAAGAATGGAAGTGAACTTTCCAAGAGATTTACATCCATATGAGCACTGCAAGCATCTTGAGGTTGAATTTCAAAGCTATAATTATCAGTATGGTATGAATCCAAGTTCTAAATAGGATAAATAAAAGTCCATACTTATTGATTTTCCATCAGATAATTACATAGATCCTAATACCTTGGATTCCCTTTCCCACATGCTACCTCCTAAAGCTTCTAATCATTTCACCATTTTAGATCATGGATCAGGAGAGTATGTGACCCATGATACATTTCATATTACCAATCTTCTTTAGAATTCAAAAACCTTTGGGTGACCTTAATTCATCCCACATATGCATTGGCAACAAAAGCAAAAAATAAGGGACTTGTCACATTTGTACTAGCATCTGGCCTAAGATCTAACCCTCTTAAAGGGGATGAATCATGGTTATACAATGACAACCAAGCTGATTGTTATAAAATAACCAAGTATCCTATTCCTAATAGGATCATGGAGCATCACAATTATGAAAGAAGAGGCCTCAAACTAAATCAGCAAGGAACCATCGAGCCAATTTCCATGACTAAGTATGAAAGGCCTTCAACTACCTAGGGTTGACCCCACATATCTTATTCAAACTCCATCACCAACGACTAGTGATGATGATGCCAACATCAAAATAGAGTCTGATCATAGCCTCACCTTTGATAACCTAGATAAAACCAACCTGTTTGATAACAATGCCATTTATACCCTTACCCTAGCCATTTTTCACAACCCTTTGCCATTATATTATCCCCAACTAATATATTAGGACCAACAAGAATCTAGTCTACCAATTGATGAGCTCCACAATGATGAGGCATTTTGTGATTTCTTAGGCCTTAGAGATAATGTTTCATTGAGAGATCACAAATCAGGATTCTCAATCACATTAGATCCTATAGCCTATTTTAAAGAGAAAGTGAACACCCTTACCCAAAAACAAATAAATAAAACATTGAGTTCATAAAGTGAAAACTTCTTTGAGGCACTTTCTAACTAGGGAAAAAGTAAAGATAAAGGCTAGTCTAGTGGTGAAAACCTGTTTTAGGTACTATTAGATGAGGGTGTTCATTCTTCTTTGAATTTAGACTAGGAGACCACCAAAGATGAATGTGCATGTGGATCTAAGTTAAATTTTAATAAACAAAAAGTATTTGATCAAATTCTTCAATAAATTATAAATATTTTTGTCACATGGCCAGATCTTCCATTAGGGGATTTAGATTCATCATGCATAGGAGAAGCTGAGGAGCAAGTCCTAACAAAGGACCCTAACATAATCCAATAGTTCAAGTCATTACCTACTATGCTAGAAGATAGTTTGACCCTTATATTTAAAGATATAATATAGGTAAATATCAAGACTCCATTAGACTTGAAATGTATAAAATTAGGAGTGTCCCTCACTAAGGAGGAACATGATGTCTTTACAGCTCTATTGAGAGAATTTGTAGATATCTTTGCATGGGCCTATTCTGACATGCCAAGTTTATATTTTGCCTTGGTTTTACACCACCGTGTGGTTAATCCTAATGCCAAACTAGTAAAACATAGTTTACATAAGATGCATCTTCACATTTTTGTATTAGTAAAGAAACAGTTGGAAAAAATCTTAGAACTAAGATGTATATGATCCATTGATTACTTAGAATAGATATCTAATGTGGTGCCTATTAGTAAAAAGCTTGAAGGGATTAAAATTTGTATTGATTTTCAAAACATCAAAAAGCTTGTCCTAAAAATGGTTTTTCCTTACCTAATATTGACATGATCATTGAGTCCATGACCGATTATGAAATGCTTTCACTCATGGATGGATTTTTAGGATATAACCAGATCAAAATCACACCAGAAGATCAATATAAAATAGTTTTCACCACTCCATGGGGAACATTTTGTTATCAAGTAATGCCATTTGGCCTTAATAATGTCAGAGCTACATATAAAAGGGCCATTAATATCATATTCTATGATATGATGCTTGATATTATTGAAGATTATGTCGATGACATATTAGAAAAATCCAAAACCAAAGTTGACCATCTAGCACTGTTGCATAAGATATTTGAAAGATTATGGGAGTACAAAGTTAGACTCAATCCAAAGAAATGTGTGTTCAGTGTAAATTCAGTGTAAATGTGTGTTGTGTGTTCATCATGTCTCATAGAGGTATTGAAGTTGATCTAGATAAATTCCATGTTATAACTGAGATGCTTCCACCAACCAATTTAAAGCAACTCCATAGTTTATAGTGTAAGATCTAGTTAATCCAATGCTTCATCTCTTAGTTAGCAGATAAGTGCCATCTATTTACACACCTTTTGAATAAGGGAGTTAAATTTCACTGGAATGAAGACTGTCAAATAGCTTTTTAACTACTCAAAGACTATCTTGTTAATCTACCTATTTTATTACCTCCTATGCCAAGAAATCCATTTTTATTATACCTATCAGCTATTGATCATGCTCTAGGGGCACTCTTGGCTCAACATGATGACAATGGAAAATATCATGTTGTATACTACCTAAGCCATACCCTAGTTACATATGAACATAAATATGCACCTATTAAAAAATCTTGTCTAGCCATGGTTTTTGTAGCTCAAAAACTGCATCATTACATGTTGAATAATAAAACCATGGTTGTTTCAAAAGTAGATCCACTCAATTATCTACTATCTAAAATATATTTGCAAGGATGAATGGCTAAATGGATCATTCTTCTCAATGAGTTTGATATGGAGTATGTCAATTAAAAGGTAATCAAAGGATAAGTTCTTGCAAATCAACTTGTTGAAGTACCTCTCACAGACACCTAGCCACTCATGTTTCAATTTTTTGATGAATCTATCATGACCATCATTGACACACCCCTTGAGGAGAATCCTTGGAAACTATATTTTGATGGTTTATTTACTACACATGGATCAGGGGCAAGCTTATTATTTATTACACCACTAGGGGATGTAATCCCTAAATCATTCAAAATTAGTTTTCCTTGTACAAATAACATGGCTGAGTATGAAGCACTTGTTAAAAGACTTCGATAATCAATGCATTGGAATATATCTCATCTCTAAGTTTATGGTGATTCTTAGTTAATCATAAATTAGGTCATAAATCATTTTTAAACTAAAGATGATGAGCTGGTTCTATATAAAGTCATAGTCGACACTCTTAAGTGACAAATTACCAATATTCAGTTTGAGCACATACCAAGGGTTATTAATAAAAATGCAGATACCATGGTTAATATTAGCTCTTTGATTTGACAAATAGATAAAGATAGAGAGTATTAATTCCTCATCAATAATTTTTTAGCACCAGCTCATGAACCTTCAATCATTGCATGATTTGTGATATTATTGGTCCTAATTCTATCTAGTACTTAGACATTTATAAGTACCTTTATGACTAAGTTTTGTCATCTAACCTATCTCAAAAACAAACCAAACCCTTCATTCATCATTCCACTCATTATACTTTGCTTGGATCCATCCTTTATCACTGTAGTTTTGATGGAACTTTGATTCGTTGTTTAACTTTGGCAAAGTCTATGCTAGCATTAAGAGAAGTTCACGAAGGAGTATGTGGACCCATTCTAGCGGGGTACTCCTATCCAAAATTGTCTTGCATACTAATTATTATTGGCCCACAATGGATGTAGATACCACTACATATGTAAAAAAGTGTGACAAATGTCAATGGCATGCTAATTTGATTCATGCCCTAGCAAAAACTCTAAAACCAATGTTGACACCATGGCCATTTTCTATATGGGGACTTGACATCATTAGGAAGATTAACCCCACTTCATCTGATGGCCATAAGCATATCCTTACTACCATTGAGTATTTCACTAAGTGGGTTGAAGCTATACCCCTCACTTATGTGACTAGAAAGCAAATTTCTAAATTCATCTTTAACCATCTCATTTTTTGCTATAGTATCCCTTCTAGAATTGTATCTGATAATGGAGGATCATTCAAGAACAAGGATATAGAACAACTATGTACTAAATACAACATGACATAACATTTTTCTATAGCATATTACCCTCAAGGTAATGGCCAAGCTGAGACATCCAATAAAATAATTGTTAACATCTTCAAAAATATTTTCAATGATGTCAATCATGATTGGCACCTCTAGATATTTCATACCCTTTGGGTATACTGTACCAATCATCATACCCCCACAAGAGCCACTCCATACTCACTTATTTATGGTATTGAAGCAATCCTTTCGATTAAGGTTGAATTACCTTCACTATGCATCTCTTTTAAGCATGTTTTGGATGATCATGATTATCAAGTAGCTCACTAGTAAGAGCTAGATCTACTTGATGAGAAATTCATAGATGCACTCAATAATCTTCAAGCATATTAGAACTAACTCAAAGGACACTATAATTAGCATGTTAAGTATATAACATTTAAACTTGGTGATCTTTTTTTTAAATAAAACCAAAAGAATACCATGGCTAAGAAGAAACATAAAGGGAAATTCAAACTAAACTAGATAGGGCCTTTCATCATCACTATAGATTATGGATCAAGAACATACAAGCTTACCACACCAAATGGCGATGAGCTTCCAGAATCAATGAATATTATTCATCTCAAGTGGTACTATGCTTGAGTACTAAGGTGTATTGTTTGTAAGGACTATTTTAGTTATGTTATTTTGTCACTATTCTTATTTATACAAATGCCATCCTTATCTGCCTCTTCATTGTATCCACTTTTCACTACTATCCTACCGACCTAGTGTGTCCTAAAGCCTACCCTATTTGACCTTGGTTTTTTCCATTCATTATGTAGTTTTAGCATTGAGGTATATGATCATTTCATTATTTTATTCAAATACTTTAGATAGGGAGTGTATTTTTGGATAGTGTGATAGAAGTTTCAACGGTTGCATCTTTTATTTGTTAGTCCTTTCTTATCACCGGTCTTGCTACTAATTATAACCACCTTTGGGAAAATTAGTACAATTGATCTATACCATTGTGTCTTGGTTATAACCACCTATGGAAAAATTAAGGTAAACATTAAGCTTTGATGTACCAACTTGCCACTTCCTATGCCATGTTGTGCCTTTTTACCAACTGTGCTTGTTTTGTTTGAATTGACTGCTACACTAGTTGAGTTCCTCTATTGTAAGGGTAGAACTATATTGATTTGACCTATTTATACAAATACCATCCTTATCTACCTCTTCATTGTATCCACTTTTCACTACTATCCTACCGACCTAGTGTGTCCTAAAGCCTACCCTATTTGACCTTGATTTTTGCCATTCATTATGTAGTTTTAGCATTGAGGTATATGATCAGTTCATTATTTCATTCAAATACTTTAGATATGGAGTGTATTTTTGGATAGTGTGATATAAGTTTCAACAGTTGCATCTTCTATTTGTTAGTCCTTTTTTATCACTGGTCTTTCTACTAATTATAACCACCTTTGGGAAAATTAGTACTATTGATCTATACCATTGTGTCTTGGTTATAACCACCTATGGGAAAATTAAGGTAAACATTAAGCTTTGACGTACCAACTTGCAACTTCCTATGCCATGTTGTGCCTTTTTACCAACTGTGCTTGTTTTTTTTGAATTGACTACTACACTAGTTGAGTTCCTCTATTGTAAGGGTAGAACTATATTGACTTGACCTATTTATACAAATACCATCCTTATCTGCCTCTTCATTGTATCCACTTTTCACTACTATCCTACCGACCTAGTGTGTCCTAAATCCTACCCTATTTGACCTTGGTTTTTTCCATTCATTATGTAGTTTTAGCATTGAGGTATATGATCAGTTCATTATTTCATTCAAATATTTTATATAGGGAGTGTATTTTTGGATAGTGTGATAGAAGTTTCAATAGTTGCATCTTTTATTTGTTAGTCCTTTCTTATCACCGGTCTTACTACTAATTATAACCACCTTTGGGAAAATTAGTACTATTGATTTATACCATTGTGTCTTGGTTATAACCACCTATGGAAAAATTAAGGTAAACATTAAGCTTTGACGTACTAACTTGCCACTTCTTATGCCATGTTGTGCCTTTTTACCAACTGTGCTTGTTTGTTTGAATTGACTACTACACTAGTTTAGTTCCTCTATTGTAAGGGTAGAACTATATTGACTTCAGGTCCTACTCTGGGAATACGTAGGTAGTGCTCAATACTTGGTAAAGTCAACTCTGCCACCCTTCTCCACTATGCTCTCACCATTTTGTGAACAATCTAAGCCATGCTCTTGCCATTTTGTGAGAAACTTAAGTTTGAATGCTCTTACTATTTTGTGAGCTTGAACCATTTGGTGTCTCATCATTCTTGATTGAGTTGAGATACTTCCAAAATTCCAAAAACATTTGTAAAATCATTAGAAAAAACCAAAAACATTTGACCATTTCTTTGCCTTAAAGATTTTGGGAAACCTTACTAAGTTGTAAGCAAACCACTTTTCACTAAGTTTCCCCATCCTTTTTGGCCTTTTCTCCCAAGCACTTGCCATTTTACAAGACCATTCATATTCTTCCATCATAGCAATTCTATTTTTTTAATCAATTATCACATTCTTCCCATTCCCTAGGAGAACTACATTTGGCCTGAAGTTTTTTATTAGATATTACATCTATAGAATTATATAGATAACATCCACTTACCTAGTGCATATGGAGATAGCTCAACCACCCCCTTCCCTTTATTTTATTTTCCCATTTTTTTAATTTGTTATCACCTATTTTCTAGGGGCAATGTTTATAGGGTTTTTTTGTTTATTTCTACTTTTTTTTTATTTGCTTTCATCAATGTTTCCTTGATTCATTTTATGTGTGTTGATTGGGTGATTCCTTTCCCACACTTATACTCAAATCCATCCATATTCATATGTTTACATTGTCATCATATCCCAAATAGAGTAATTAAACATGAAAGAATTTAAATTTTATTAGTTAAGATGAGAATCTCTCTACTAGTAAGTTATTCTAATTCATCATTACCCTCTATCTTAAGTTATCATCATCCTTGGCCAAGTTTATTATGTTTTCCATAATCAGTGTCCAATGATTATAACTACCTATCGGCAAATCACTATACACAATCCCACCTGCATTTCTTAATGATTATAACCACCTTTGACAAAATCATTGTGTTATCACCACTTTTTTTTTCCATACATGGGCATGTTATTATCTTATTTATCTATCCTAACTGGGGCATCTCCATCTTCTCAATGATTATAATCACCTTTGGTCAAATCATTGTGTTATCATACCACATTGCCACTATCAGGGTATAATGCTTATAACCACCTTTGGGCAAACCATTATGCACCATCCCACTTGCATTCTCAATGATTTTAAATACTTTTTTAGTATCATTATATTTTCACCCCATCATCTTTTCTTTCTTTGGTCCCCTCATTTCACTTCTTTCTTTTTGAGGGACCATTTGTTGACATGCTTATGTCAACCATTCCATTGAGGGGGCATCATATAGTTAGTTTATCATCATTACAATTATAGGCATATAGGACCTTTTCATTGTTTGAGAATATGTTACTATGCTTATAGCTTTCAACACCTTCTCAAATAGGGGAAAACTGTAAACACTTAAATCTAGCCACTAATAACCTCCAATCAGGTTTTTGGCTAATTTCCACTCAAAATGCACAATTTAGCTTAAAAATACTAAAACATGATAAATGATGTGAAACTAACATATTTAAGTGTCAATTTTGGCCAAGGTATCTCTAAATGAGACAATGCAATTTATGGGCCATCTAACTTTGATCAAATCATTTTGAGTCAAAATGTTAATTTTGCATCTAGGTGCTCTAGATTGCTCTTTCCTATCAAATATTCTACATAAGATGTGTGCCTTGGTTATTTTTTATTGGTAACATCCTAAATTAGAATACAAATCCAATGCATCTAATGTGGACTTCCAATTCCAATCGAGTCAAATTTAAGACCAATAACAAGGCATTCTGATCAATTTGAGTAATTTGTGCATAAGGTGCTTAATCATGCATAAGATCTAATTAACCCAAATCAAGGCCTAATCAATAATTCTATGAAAAATTTTTGAATACATATTTTTTTAAATGTATATTGAATATTTACATCATCAATTGACCTCATTTCTTGAGAAGACATCACTAGGCCATAAATGCCACAAATATCAGGATTCATGCCTCTCATGCCTCATAAATGCCTTTCATGATACCCTTCATGCCTCTTAATTTCCCCTCATTCCAATGTCATGATGAGGATAATTATAAACTTAATTCTAAAAATTTAATTAATTCTAAACCACACATCTCAATTTTGAGATGGATGGTTGAGGTTGATTCTGATCAAATCTAAAAATCTATAAATAGAGAGGCCATGAACATCATTTCTAAGCTATTTTGGTGCAAAGTTATTATGCTCAAATATCTTTAAATACTTTATTATACAAATTTATAATTCCAAATTGATGCTAAGCCAAGGCAAGCTAAAGCCATAAGGTGCCAAGGAGAGATGGAGGTAGCCAAGCTTCTATTGCCAAGGACTTCATGAGCACAAACTGAGCAAGTGACCACTAAAAAGGCATTTGGAGCATCCAAGGAAGGTGAAAGAATTAATTTGTTTTCATTCCTTGATTTATAGTTGTGTTTAGCATTTAATTTTGTTAACTAAGCTCTCCCTAGTGTCTAGGCCTAGATATGTTATGCTATTAGTGTGTTTATTTCATTTTGTTTTCATTTTGGAACTAACACCATACTAACTATCCTCTCTTGAGTCAAATTTCTAGATCACACGTCCTCATTCCAATGATAAAACTTTGATTCTATATACACTTCCACAATTATTTTAGTTTGGACAATACTTTCCCAACACAATGATACTAGAAGAGAGTATGTTATCTACTATATTAGTCAAGGCCTCATCAACTATGAAACACATTATACCAAAATTGAGCAATATTGCATTGTTATCTATTTTTTGGTTGAAAAGATTCATCACTACATTATTTTCCAAACTACTTATGTTATTATTCATTCTGACCCCTTCATCATTTCTTCTCTAAAGCCTTTCTTATTAGAGATAGAATTGGTAAATAGATGGTCCTCCTTATGAAATTCAACCTTCGCATTGTCACTCAAAAAGTTTTTAAAGGGCAAGTCATAACTGATCAACTTATTGAAACTCCCATTCCATCCACTTCCTCCCTTTAATATGACCTTCCATATGATAATATCCTTTACATTGAAGGTCTTAATCAAGCTATCTCTCTCAAATATTATTTTTATAGCTTTACCACTCATCTTAAATCCAATCAATTTGATGAATCTTCCACTCCCTCTGGTACTACTAAACCAAAGGTAGTTACTGAGGAGCTCCTTAAAATCAATGTTGACTTGTATGAGGATACTTGGACCCTTCACTTTGATGGTGTTAAATGCCTTCAAAGAGCTAGGGCAAGTTACATTCTCATAAGTCCTCTTGGTAAAATCATTCCTTTAACTTTTCATTTCACCTTTTATGTCACCAATAATATGGCCAAGTACAAATCTGTTATATTAGGCATGAGATATTTTCTTGATTTAAACATTCAATATCTTCATGCTTTAGGTGATTCTCAACTTATGTGTCATTAATTTAGTGGTGATTATCAATGTAAAAGTAAAAACCTCATTACTTATCATCAAATTAAAACCAATCTTGCTAAGGATTTTATCTCTTTCACTATTGAGCCTATTCCTAGAGATCAAAGTTCCATTAATGATTTTCTAGCCTCTTCAACTTCTCTGCTTCATCCACATGAAGTTCCTTTTTATCCTTCTTTTCTAATACAAATATTGAAATCTCCATATTCAACTCAATCACTAGATTTTATTATTTTCCATATTGAAGCTATTACCATTTGATAAAGCCTTTGGTATAAATACATCATTCCATTCTTAGAACATCAAACTTATCCTCTTAATTTAGACTCTCATTAAACGGCATGCATTCGTAAACAAGCTTTCAAGTATGTATTTTGACACAACATCCTTTATTGTCATAATTTTGAAGGTACCTTGCTCTATTTTTTTATGCAAGATGAGGTCCCTCCTCTTCTTGAACAATCACATAAGGGCATTTGTGGTGGTTAATGTAGCGGACATTCTACAACATGCAAATGCCTATGTATGGGTTATTTTTGGCTTACTCTTGAAAATGATCCAATTGAATATGATAAAAAAGTGTAATTTTTATTATATTCATAATAATCTTATCCATTAACTTCCTTTTAAAGTTCAAACCATTGAATCTTTTTGGCCATTTTCCAGATGAGGATTCAATCTCATTGGTAAACTTCCTTGCTCCCAAGATGGGCATGTCTTTATCATCATCACTACTAAATATTTTACCAAGTGGGTAGAAGCCATGCCCCTCATTAACATCACTAGTCTTACCATTTCTAAATTTATTTTTAACCAAATTATTTTCTATTTTGGCATTCCCCATACCATCATTTCAAACAATGGTGGTAATGTTAAAAATAAACATGTTAAACAACTTTGCAACAAATTCAAAATTAATCACAAATTTTCCACACCTTATCATCCATAATGTAATGGTCAAGCTAATGCCACTAATAAAATTCTCAATAAAATCCTTCAAAAGACAATTCATGAAACCCACATGGATTGGCACATTTATATTTACCCTTCACTTTGGGCCTATCAAACTAGCATACATGCTACCACTAGGTCAACTCCATTCTCGTTAGTCTATGGTTTTGAGTTGATTTTTCCTTTAAAATTTGAGTTTCCCTTTCTTTATATATCTCTTCATGGTATAAATCCCAATGAAGAATTGCATGAAGCTTATCTTCATGCCCTTGATCTTCTTGATGAACATCATCTTTTTGCCTTGCAACATAACCGTCAATACACGGCTCATATCGTCTAACAACATAGCAAACATGTTAAAGTCTGCCTTTTTAATGTTGGTGATCATATCCTTAAATTAGACTAAACCCATGATAAAGAAGGTAAATATACGCAAAAATGGTGGGTCCCATAGTTAATTAAATATATTCTTGATCTAAGCACCTACCATCTTCAAACCAATGAAGTCCATGTTTTTAAAGAGCCTACCAACACTCAATTCCTTAAAAAGTACTTTGCCTAAACATTTACTTCTTGTCATGTTTTCTATCTATATCTATCTAACACTTTTTATGGGTTACTTAAGCATGGATCTCTCCCTCTATATTAGTTCTCTCTTTTTCATATTCTTTTAGTCCTCCCTTTTGGTCTTTTGGTTTCTTGATGTACCATAGTTTAATTTATCTTCTTGTAATTTCTCTTATTTTTTGTACCTTTTTGGGTTTTTCTTTTATGAGTTGCTTTGTAAGACCATGGATAAGACCTAATGTTCCTCACAAAACCACCATCTTTTAATCATTTCTTTCTTTTTTTATTGCTTTTCAATGTTTTTTTGGCATTCTTTGTTTTTTTTTTGGTGAGTTGCTTTGTAAGAAGGCTCCCTCACTTTGCTTTTATTTTTCTTGTTAACACCCTCATGGGTTTCTATTTTATGAGTTGTTTTGTAAAACCGTAGATAGGACCTATCCCTCCTCATAAAATTACCACCTTTTCATGTTCTTGATCCTTTTTTTCAAATTTAGCTTTTATTTTATTTGTTGAATGAAATCTACATAATAATCTATGTTAGCATGTTTTCCTCCATTTCTCTCATTCTTATGATCAGAAATCACATTTTACTATCATTATATCCCTCTTTTTGTCCTTTGTCACATTTTTTACAATTTGAATTATTCCATGTTTCATTCTTCTTGATTTACCCCTTCTTTGCATCTCCACATTGGATAAAACAAGGTTGAAGTGAAGATATCACTTTTATTTCACCTAGATTTATGAGACTCTTAGACCCCATGCTCTTTGAAGTTTCTCTTTCTTAGAAACCATGTCGCAAGTATTCAAATGAAAGTCATATATAGCACCCATGTTTGGTTTTCCAAATCTGTATGGAGGAGGAATATAAAAATCTATCAAGAAATTTAAAATATAAATCATTTGAAACAAAAGGAAATGATATCTAAAAGGCAACATACAAATCTCAAAATTCAAATTCACACCAAAATATATGTGATTACAAGCACATCTCCTATCTCTAATCAAATCTCAAACTCCAAAGTCAGCCTCACATAGAGCCGAGGTCTTTTGGAGTATGGTAGGCCAATAGATTGGAATAAGGGATTTTAAAAAACTCTGTGGTGCTACCTACTTTCTCACACAAGTACCCAATCTTTGCAATAGACAATTGGCTCTATAAGGGGTCCTAAGAATGGGGAACATGTCATGGGGAGGTTGGTCCATTTTGACTTTCATGCATATAGCCTTCATAGGATGATCTATATACTCCATTTTTTGACCTAAGACTTGTGTAGTTAAGAGAAGTTCTTCAAAATTATTAAGGTAGAAAGTCCTCTTATTTTGACAAACCTATTTTGAGTGTCTTGACTTAGATAAAGAGTTCTTCTACCTTATTTTTTCCTTCATTCTCCCCTTCACCCATTTCATTTTCCCCCTTGATATATAAATTGTGATTCCAAATCTATTTTCTCTCTTCTTTATTTCCTTCTTCTTCACCTCTTAAAAACATGCTATCACTATTTTGTTTCAATTTTATCTATCCTTAGAGTGAAACGACATGTTTGAGCAACTTTGGATTCTTCTTTCTTTACACCATGATTTACATTACAAGACTTACTATACTTTCCTTTTACCATTTATCATGATTTTAATATCTTGTTATTATGAACACCTGATTTCATACCGTTTTTCCATTATTGAGTGAGGATGGCTTGTTACTTCTCACTCAACAATGTTGTTTTCCCTTTTATGCACCTTTTTCCATTGTTGAGTGAGATGTGGATTGTTACTTGATCTAAATTTTAATGCAAAAAAGGTCCTAAAGTAGATCTAAACCTAAAACATTGTATAGGTCCTATTGAGACCTTTCCAATGGCATGTAGAATGCAAAAAATGGAGCTCATATGCTCCTTGTATAGCTAGTAAAAGTTCCAATCAAAGTTTGTCAAATTATAGAAAGTGACCATTATGGAATAATTTTAAAATATATCCACTATGAATATCTCATCTTGAGCTTTCCATCACAATTTATGGTTTATGAAACAGAGTCTATATGCAAAAGATATGGCCAGTCAAAGTTGTGGTCAAACTTGGTCAACAGTATGATGTGGCAAAATATGGTCCAATAAGAACATGACACATGGCACGAGATGTGATAAAAATATGTGTGGTTTTTATCATGTATCTTTCATAGGCAAATATAGTCATTTTTGACAATCGGTAAAAAATTAGGGTTTAGATGGAACATCCACTTGGGCATCAACAAGTGGCATGATGAGTGGTCGACAAGTGGCGTGGCAAGTGGTCGACAAGTGACATGGTGAGATTAGACCATGTGGTGGGTCCTCAAGCCACCACATGGATTGCCACCAATTAACTACCATGGTCCAATTTCATTTTTTAAATGTTCTAAACAAACCATATTTAATTATCCACGTAACCTTATATACCTACCACATTTCATATCCCAACATTCATATTCATGTCTCAATATTCCATGTGAAACCCAATGAGACCCATCCATGTCATCATGTGACATCTAAAATATACCACATGCCACATCCAAATTCCTAAAAAATTACCATGAGTCCACCAAAATCCTCACTAAATATGTGCCAATGCCAATTACTTGGCACATTAAACCTTAAACCTCATGGTACATAAGTTATCATAAAGTCCCCCACTTACCAAATTTGGGACAAAGATATGCTTTGCCCACTGAAACCAATGAGATGGGGATTTTAACCATACTATGTTGGGAAAAAATATAAGCTCCCAACTAATTGAGACATTAGTAGAAGCACTATATAAAGTGCTCAAATTTGTATTTGAAGGAAATCGAAGAAGCCAAGTAGCCATAGAATAAGAGCTAGGAAGTTTTGATGAGTTGCAGAGAGAGCCAAAGGAATAATTAGAGAAAAGTTTGAAAATGGACTGATATTATTTTTCTCCAAAAAACAACTTTGTAGTTTATCATTTTTCATTTTGATGACTTCTGAAGAAATTGTAAAGCCTTAAAAGCAATCCATTGTGTTAAGGCATAAGGACTACTTTTACTCTTCCTCCCATTTTAGGCATCTAGAGTCATTTTTGGACTTTGAGGTAAACTATTGAAATATTCTAGTTTTGAGATGGTTCCATTGATATACTAAGTATCTGAATTTGAGGCCTTTTATTGCCATTTTTAATGCTCAAAAGTGATATTTTTTAGTAGAAGACGTCTAGAGGTGTGTTTCAAGAAGGTGAAGAATCTGTTCATGGATACCAAGATTCTTCAAAGGTCTGTAACACTTGGATTCATTATTGTTCTATAAGGGTTGCCCTTTTTCTTGCAAACATATTATAAATAATTAGTTTAGCTAGTTAGTGAACCTGAGGACGTAGGCATTATTGAACTATGTAATCAACTCTTATGTAGTGTGGTGTGTATTTTCTTGCATTGCATTTCCTTAAGTTGATTGTTTTATGGTATAATTAATATTTTTCTCACAAAGTATCCAAAGTAAAAATTTTGCATGGAATTCAATGTTAGTTTACAGATCAGTTTGGTATCAGAGCGATTAGTGTGTTGGGTTAACTTTTGTTAAGGCATTATTCTGGTGCATCAAATTTGATATCAAAACTAAATTTGTTGGTGAATTTGTGATTTAACCATAATCAATTTTTTTTTAACAAAGGATCCAATGCTAGCCTAGATTTAGTTATTATTGAATTATATTATCACTATGATAATGCAATTCCTACAAGCTCAAGAATAAAGTTGACAAGTGGTAGAGCAATGACAAGAGAAAAAAAATTGAGAGGTTCTAACAAAGCATTGATGCATTATGATAAGAATTATAATAGGAATGTTGACAAAAGAAGAGGATTCATGGAGATACATAGACTTGTGGACATTGTGCTCGGTAAGGTCATACTACCAAGTAATGTTGGTTACTACATCCCAGTTAGGCTCCATTATGGTTCAAGAAGTAGAATAAGTAGATATGTAAAGCAAAGGGGAAGACACTTATCAAAAAATATACAAATCCCATTTCTCCTAAGAATCAAGCAGTAGATGAAGGATTCATCCAAAAAATGTTTCCAAGCTAGACTACAAAGGTACATTATGGTTATAGCAATGATTCTTCTATTATTCTTGCTAGTCCTATTAATGAGAATAATGTTGTAATTTTGAAATAAAATAATTCTCTAATTATTAATAAATATTTTGATGTACATACTGAAGATGAAAATAAAGAAATCAACTCTTCTAGCTATATTGACAATGTTAGAGAAACTGAATGTACTAACCCTAAATATTTATCAAAGTCATTTGAAAAGTAAACAAAGGGAATAGGTTCTAAACTGCTCACAAAAATGGGATTCAAAGGAAAAGGCCTTGGCATTAATGGTCAAGTAATTGTTTAGCCTATCCAAGTGGTAAAGTGACTGCTCCATGCAGGATTAAGATATGGAGGCAAAGGAAAATCTTCCCAAGAAGCTAAGTTAAAGGATTACTCAAGAATTAAGCTAGAATATCTTAAAGAGATGGAAGAAATACTCACTAAAGATGCAACAGTTACATTGGATGAAGAATATTCAAATGACTCGTCAAGGTATGTAAATAAGAAATACTCGAATGTATTTTTTGATGCACAAGAGAGTCTTAAAAGAAATTTTAAGAAGACTAATGAAAATAATTTACCTAAGAAAGACATGAAGTTTGGTTTTTACTTCAATACTAAGGGGAAAATGCTGAAAGAAGATAAGCAAAGTTATCCACAACCTCAAGGAAAGGTTGTAACTACATCTTCAATCAAGCAGAAGCTAGAGTCTTGTCAGTCAGAACCTGAGACAACATCATCAAAGGAGATGATAGTCAATGAGAAGCTGACAGTTTAAAAATTATAACCCTAAAAAGGTAAGCAACATTTCTTCAAAAGAATAATTGTCAAGAATTCTAAAATAGATGTTATTTTTGATAAAAATTATCAAAATAATTTGATCTCAGAAGATGTTGTAGAAGCCCTAGGTTTAGAAACTAAGCCACATTTCCAACCCTATTCTCTGGATAGAATAGATGGTGGTAATAATGTACATGTAATTAAAACCTATAAATTATGGTTTGTAATTACCACCAACTTCTTAGATGAAGTTGAATTAGATGTGGTTTCACTTTAATTTAGTGGCATTATCTTAGGTAAACCATATTTATCTCTAAAAAAAGTAACTTTTTCCAAAAAATAAAATTAGTAAAGTATTGTAAAATATGGGATAGAATGTTACAATTAAATGGTACCTTCAGTGTTATTTTACTCATCTAAGTTGTACATAGGAACACTACAGGGTAATAAAAGATGCCATCATGAGAAGTATTAGGAATAACTCAGAAAATAGGTTGTATAATTTACTTTATATGAGTGTGTAAATATGCATATATTTTCCTTATATTTATAAGACCTAAATATAGGCATTGTTTATAAGACCCAAGTATGGGCAATGTTTGTAATCATTACAGTGTTTGAAAAGACCCAAGAAGGGCAATGTTTGTAAACTGTGTTGCTAGGTAAAAACCCTAAAAAGACAATTATAAATGGTTATTGTTATAGCACTAGATGTCCTAATATATTTTCATAGTTTCAGATCTAAAGACCCATTGGAGCACGTCCAAAATTGACTGACATTAAGGAAATCATTTGAGCTAGAGCTGAGAGTTAGAGTCATGTAAAGATGTTCATATGGAGTACAAAGTCTAGTACCAGCTTTTTTAGGATAAAAAGCCTTCTTAGTTGGGAGGATTAATTTAAAGTTCAATGTAAAAAATGCCCTAAATTATACTAAAACCTAAAATATTGTGTAGGTCTTATTGAGACCTTTCCAATGACATGTAGAAAATGGAGCTCATATGCTCCTTGTGCAGCTAGTCAAACTGATTAAAGCAAGTCAAAGTTGGTCAAATTATAAAAAATGTTATGGAATAATTTAAAAATAGTTCCACTAAAAAGAGATCATCGTGATCTTTCTAACATAATTAATGGTTCATGAAATGGAATTCATATGCGAAAGATATGGCCAGTCAAAGTTGTGGTCAAACTTGGTCAACAGCATGACATGGAAAATTTTGGATCAATAAGAACCTAACACATGGTACAAGATGCAAGAAAAATATGTGGTTTTTATCATTTGTATTTGACAAGTGAATATATTCATCTTCAATAATTGGTAAAAAATTTGAGGTTTAGATGGAACATCTAGTTGGACATCGACAAGTGGTGTGATGAGTGGTCGACAAGTAGTGTGGCAAGTGGTTGACAAGTGACGTGGAAAGATTGGACCACATGGTGGGTCCTCAAACCACCACATGGATTGCCACCAATTAACTACCATGGTCCAATTTCATTTTTTGAATGCTCCAAAAAAACCATATTTAATTACGTTGGAAGGTGTCTTTTCCCTTTTGAATGTAATTTTGGAAGTCTCAGTATCTTTGCATATTATTTCATAATTGAATTCAACAAAGTATGTTTTTAGTCTGTATCATAATAGTTTGTAAATTATCCTATTTTATAAGTTTATTTTTAGTGGTGACTCCTATTATATCATCTAGTTTCCAAAAAGATTATTGCCTATTTTGAATATTTAATAACTTTCAGTTTTGAGCATCTCTTTGTTCATAAAGATAGAAGGACTGAGATCATCTTTCAAAGGTGACCCATCTAAGTGAATTTGTTCCACCCTTAGGTCTTCCTCAAAGAAGAAATGGATAAGTCTAGAGGCCTCTTGAAGGCCAAAATTTAACTATTCAGGACTTTTGAGAGCTTGATAATCTTGAAATATTTGTTAACCCCCCATTATTGAGGACTATCATAGCTCTTCTATTGATTTTGAGATACGTAGTCCTATATATTTTCTAGCTCCATCTCAACTAGTTGAATCCCCTCCCAAGTTTGATCCACCAAGTCTATCTTATTCACCCCCTTGTGTCCCTTTGCCATTTATTCTTGAACCTAATATTGAACAAATGATGAGGCATAAGGACTAAGATGACAATGCATGTCTTGCATTTTGCATTCCTAGATTCAAGGCTATAAACTTTGATGAGATGGAAGGATATCCTAATGAAGTCCCAAATGAAGTTATAAAATACCTCCCAATATTCTAAGGGAATAATGCAATGAGTGGTGATCAGCACTTGAGGGCTTTTTAAAATATCATTGAAGATTATGAGGTTGAGTATGAGGATGTGTGTATAAAATTATTTATGTACACTCTTAAGGAGGACACTCATGAATGGTTTTACTCCATTCTTACTGGATGAATTGACTCATGGGAAGAGATGTAAAATGTTTTTATAATTCAGTATGATGCTAGGATTGATCCAAGGTTTCTCTTGGTTGAATTTGAAAATATCAAGAAGAATCCTGTAGGACTTTAACACAAAGTTCAACAAGACTATGATGTGGTTATCTGAGAACATCAAACCCAACAATATAGTATGCTTGATAAATTATTGTGATGCATTTGATAAGAAGGCTACATATTTATTGAGGGACAAGGCCCCTACTAACCTACGATTGGCATTCAATATGGCCATCTAGATTGAGAAGAACATCAAGGCTATGGGAAATCCCTTAAACAAATGGCTTGATATGAAGTTGGTCAATCTAGAAAAAATGCAGCCCATAAAGATAGCCAACTTGGAAGAAACTATTAAAACTTTGGCATCTACTATCAAAAAAATGTCATATAAGTTGGCTAAAGCTGAAAAGGGAGTCCCTTAGGTTTCTACTAGTTCCTCAAGTGTCTACCAGTTACGAAAGGGCTCCAACTCTGAATTAAGCACAAACAGGGCCTACTTTCCACAATCGAGATAATGATAGAGTGAAGAGGCCTACACATGAAGATAGAATGGAAAGGAATTGGAATAGAGGGGTTGGAAAGGAAGTGCTTGATCCTTTAAATGCTAAGGTAAATGCTATAAATTTTGATTTGGACATTGATTGGTGTGATAAAATCTTCCTTCCACACCCTCCACGTGATATTTATGAATAAGTTGATGAAGAGATGGATGAACATGAATATTCATCATTTGACTATGAGATTTTTATGTTTGATTATCAAATACCATAGAGTGAATCGACTGCCTCCATAGAATTATTGAATGATGCTATGATTGATATGTTTTGAAGTGCTATTGAAATGGAGAGTATCCCAACTTTTGACTTTTATTGTGATGCTAATGTGGCATAAGCATATGAATTGTCCATACATGATTTTAATATTTTGTGCTCTATGATGATCAAGAAATATCTTGGGGGCAATCCATCAGTTGAGGATAGGCAACTGTTAATTAATGCAATCATTGTGTAAAAGAATGAATATAACTTGAGAAGTAAGAAACTATGTGCTGCTCCTAAAGATAATGCCCCTAAAAATCCAAAGGTAGGGAATGCAAGTAAGGAAGTAAAGAAAACTACAGTAGTCCAAAAAGCTTCTAAGATGGCACCTGTAACCCAAGTTGTTAAGCCTAGATGTGCTCCTACTAGGAGTAACAAAATACCTATATTGTCTAGCATCCCTAAGGGTGCAAATGAGCTTAAATAAGATCCGCCTTTGAAGGCTATTGTAAAAAATATTAATCTATCCCAACCTACTCCACTTTAGACCTTGAATGATTATATTATAGCTAAAGGTGGCATTACCCTTCCACCAAACACACCTCTTACTCCGTATAATGTGTGTGATATGGCTCAAGTGTTGAGTCAAATAAAGATCATTATACCACTTGTTGAGTTATTGTGAATACCTAAACATAGGAAGATGGCCATTAAATATTTATAATTTGGTGAAAGGTCAGTGGAAAATGAATTTGAGTTATTCCAAGCACCCTTAGAAGAAGATGAAGAATTAGAAGAGGTTTTTAAACCTACTCCAGAGGTCTATTTGGGGACTACACTTGTAAAAGGTTAGTTGAATGTGGACTCATTTTATACAACTCTACTAATCAATGGTCTAGTTGTTCACAATTGTATGTTTGAATCTGGTGCTTCTTTCAATGTGATGCTCTTGGGTGTACTCAATGAGCTTAGAGTGAATATCACGTCAGCCTTTGGCAAGTGTTATGCCATGGACTCATGAGAGGTTCTAATTGTTAGACAAGTTAAAGGATTGATGGTACAATTGGTAGTTCATCTTGGAAAGTACTTAAACATGAATGTGGTGGTTTTGGACTACCCACCTAAATGGGGGATGTTTATGTCATGTAAATAGGTTGTTAGCATGGGTAGAAGTGTGTAGATGGACCTTTCCTATGCCACCATTCCTTTGGAGGGTAAGATGGTCAGACTTCATAGAGATCCAAAGATGTTAGATTTGATTTAAGATATGAAATATTCTCTTAATGAAGTGTTATACATGGATGTTGACCTTGGAAACTTTATTGGGAATGTTGATATTAATAAATAGTCTACTATTTTTGATGTAGATCATGACAAAGAAAATGTAGTTTGAAAGATGTGTTTTGATGGGGCTTGCTCCAATCTTTGAAAGGGAGTTGGGGTTATCTTGTATGCCCATAATGGTAAATTTTATATGTTTTCTTTTCAAATTTATTTTGAGTGCACTAAAAATACTGTTGAGTATGATTCACTCTTGCTTGGTCTGAAGATTGCTCATGAATATGGAATCAAGTGATTTATTGTTAAGGGTGATTTCAAGTCGGTGGTAAAACAAGTTCGTAGTGCTTTTGCCATGAAAAATAAAAGGTTGAAACAATATCAGAATGTTATTTGGGACTTGTTGGAGTTCTTTGATGCATTCAATATTTTTTATCATGATAGGAGTTTCAACTAAGAAGCTGATAGACTTGTAGGACTAGGTGTTAAATTTGACATTGCAAATATGATCCCTCATTGTCAGTATCAAGTGGAGGTGCTTGTCAAGCCTTCAATCCTAGATAATATTCATCATTGATAGGTCTTTGATAATGATGAACAAATTAGAGGTTTCTAAACTGTGAGGCTGAGTTCTATGATCAACTCATAGACTTGGAATCTATAGTCCAAGTTTGTGTTGGGTAGGAGACCTTGTTTATAAGAGACATTATTCAGCTGATGATAAACACTATCCCAAGAGGACTAGTCAATTTAGAAGCATATTTTGATGGAGCTAATAGGATCAAGTTGAGAGACTCATTCATTTCAAAAGATGTAATGGAGTGCAACTTGGGTTCTCATGAGAACCCAAGGAAGGTTTGGTTGGGTACTCACTTAAGTGCAGTTGAGAAGAAAGCTTACATGCAACTACTAAGGAAGTACCAATATTACTTAGCATGGTCTTATTTTGAGCTAAAAGCATATAGAAAATACTTTTTCTATTACATCATCCCATTGCATTCTGATAGCAAACCTTTAAATAAGAAATAGAGGCCCATTAATCCCATCTTAGCCACCAAGATGAGGGAGGAGTTAAAGAAGCTAAGCAATGGTGGTATCATTCAACCCATCAATTATTCATCATGGGTTACAAATCTAGTCCCTATACAGAATAAGAATTGTGATATTCACTTGTGTGTGGATTTTTAGAATCTAAACAAAACTTATTTGTGTGATCTAGGAAATTTACTCAAGAGAAGATGGTTAGTATGGTGTTAGTTCCAAAATAAAAACAAAATGAAATAAACACACTAATATCATAACATCTCTAGGCCTAGACACTAGGGAGATCTTAGTTAACAATATTGAATGAAACACATAACTAAAATACAAAAGAAAACTAATTTACCTTCCTTAGATGTTCTAAAATGTTTGTTGTGGTGGCTTGCTCAACTTGTGCTCATGAAGTCCTTGGCAATGGAAACTTGACAACCTCCATCTCTCCTTGGCACCTTTGGATTGTGGCTTGGCTTGGCTTGGAATCAATTTAGCATTATAACACTAGTTTCTTTAAGCTTTTTGAAACCAATCCTACATTATAACTTTGCACTAATTAAGCTTAGAAATGATGTTGTGAGGCCTCCTATTTATAGATTTTTGGATTTGATCAGAATCAACCTCAACCATCCATCTCAAGATTGAGATGCATGGTTGAGGATTAATTCAAATTTTGGAATTAAATTTTTAATTATCCTAATCATGTCATTGGAATAAGGGGCAATTAAGAGGCATGGAGGGCATCATGGAAGGTAGTGATGAGGCATAGGAGGCATGAATTCTGATATTTGTGGTATTTATGGCCTAGAGATGTCTTCCCAAGAAATGAGGTCACTTAATGATGTAAATATTTAATATTCATTTTCAAAACAAATTATACAACAAGTTTCCATGTAATTTTTGATTAGGCCTTGATTTGGGTTAATTAGCTCCTAAGCATAATTAAGCACATTATGCATAAATTACCCAAATTGATCAGAATGCCTTGTTATTCATCCTAAATTTGACTGGATTGGAATTGGAAGTCCACATTAGATGAATTGGATGTGTATTTCAATTTATAATTTTTCCAATAATAAATAATAAAATCACAAGTCTTGTGAAAAATATTTGATAAGATAGAGTAGTCTAGAGCACACGGGTGCAAATTTGGCATTTTGATTGAAAATGAACTGATCAAAGTTAACTAGCCCATAAATTACATTACCCCATTTAGGGATACCTTGGCCAAAATTGGCACTTGAATATGTCAGTTTCACATCATTTAGTGTGCTTTAGTGTTTTTTGGCCAAATTGTGCATTTTGGGTAGAAATTGGTCAAAAGCTTAGTTGGAGGTTATCGGTGGCTAGTTTTAAGTGTCTACAGTTTTCCCCTATTTGGGAAGGCATTAAAAGCTATAAGCATAGTAACATCTTCTAAAATAATGAAAAGGTCTTATATGCCTATGACTACAATGATGATAAACTAACTATAGGATGCCCCCTTAAGGGAACGATTGGCACAAGCAGGTCAGTAAATGGTCCCTCAAAAAGAAAGAAGTGAAATGAGGGGACCAAAAAATAGAAAGATGATGGGGTGAAAACATATTGATATTGAAAAATTAATAAAAATCATTGAGAATGCAAGTGGGATGGTGCACAATGGTTTTCCCATAGGTGGTTATAAGCATTGTACTCTGATAGTTGTAACATGGTATGATAACACAATGATTTGCCTAAAGGTAGTTATAATCATTGGGAAGATGGAGCTTCCCTAGTTAGGATAGATAAACAAGATAATAAAATGCCCCTGTATAAGCAAAAAAAGTAAAGTGGTGACAACATAATGATTTGTCTAAAGGTGGTTATAATCATTGAGAAATGTAGGTGGGAAGGTGTGCAATGATTTAACCATAGGCAGTTATAATCATTGGACCCTAATTATGGAAAACATGATAAAATTGACTGAGGATGATGATAACTTGACATAGAGGGTAATGATTAATTAGAAAAACCTACTAGTAGGGAGATGCTCATCTAAACTAATAAAGATTGAAATTCTTTCATGGTTAATTACTTTGTTTGGGATATGATCAGGATGGAATCAAGATGTCGGTGTCAAAGAGATGACACCATTGTTAAATAGACTCCTTGAAGCTAAGGTTTTTTATAGCATGTGATGGTAGGATTCATGATAGAATACCATAAAGACTTGGCCAAAATATGCATAAGGACTGACTCCTATAATTCAATACTCAAATAGAAAACAATGCACCAAAGATAGAAACCATGATGACAATGTAAACATATGAATAGGGATAGATTCAAGTATAAGTGTGGGTAAGGAATCACCCAATGAACACACATAAACTAAATCAATGAAACAATGCTGAAAGTAAATAAATAGACAAACAAAAAAAAATAAGTAGAAATAAACAAACAAAGAAATAAAAACCCTGTGAACATTACCCCTAGAAAATAGGTGACAACTTAAGAAATGAATAAAATGGGGGAATAGAAGAAAAGGAAGGGGGTAGCTAATCTCTATCCATATGTACTAGGCAAGTGGGGACTACCTACATAGTTTCATGGATGTAATATCTAATAAAAAACTTTAGGCCAAATGTAGTTCTCCTAAGGAATGGGAAGAGTATGATAACTGAAGAAAACAAACATAATGGATGTGATAGAAGAATAGGAATGGTCTTGAAAAATGGAAAGTGCATGAGAGAAAAGGCTAAAAATGATGGGAAAACTAAATGATAAGTGATTTGATTGTAACTTAGTAAGGGTTCCCATAATCCTTAAGGCAAAGAAGTGGTCAATATTTTTGTTCTTTTCTAATGATTTTCAAATATTTTTGGAAGTGTTTTAGAGTGTCACAACTCAATCTAGAATGATGAGACACTAAATGGTTCAAACTCACAAATTGTCAAGAGAGTTCATACTTAAGTTGATTGCAAAATGGAAAGAGTGTTCAAACTTAGGTTACTCATAAAATGATGAGAGCGTTTAAACTTAGATTGCTCACAAAATAGTGAGAGAATTCAAACTTAGGTTGCTCATAAAATAGTGAGAGAATTCAAACTTAGATTGATCACAAAATGGTGAGAGCTTTAGGAAAAGAGTTACTAAGCTGACCTCAATAAGTATTGAGCATTACCTACATAGTCCTAAAATAGGACTGCAAGTCACTGTAATTCTACCCTTACAATAGAGGAATTTGACTAGTGCAATAATCAATCTAAACAAAATAGGCATAGTTGGTAAAAAGACACAATATGGCTTATTAAGTGGAAATTTGGTACATCAAGGCTTAGTATTTCCCCTAGTTTTCCCATAGGTGGTTATAACTAGGACATAACATCATAGATCAATGGTACTAATTTGCCAAAAGGTGGTTATAATTAGAAACAAGATCGGTGGTAAGAAAGAATAACAAATGAAGGATGTAAATACTAAAACTTCTATCACACTATCCCAAAATATGATCTTTGTCTGAAGTTCTTGAACAAAATGATGAACTAATTAGATACTTTGATGCTGAAATTGCATAATGAATGACAACAACCAAGGTCAAATAGGCTAGGTTTTAAAACATGTTGGGTCGATAGGTCAGAAGCAAAAAGTGGATATGGAAAAGAGGATAGATAATAATGGTATGTTTATAAAGAATAATAGTGATAAAATGGCACAACTAAAATAGTCCATATAGATAATACACCTTAGCATTCAAGCATAGTACCGCTTGAGATGAATAATATTCATTAGCTCTATAAGTTTATCACCATCTAGTGTGGCAAGCCTGTATGCTCTTGATCCATAATATGTATTGATGATGAAAGGCCATATCTAGTTTGGTTTGAATTTCCCTTTATGTTTCTTCTTAGCCATGGTGATCTTTTGGTTCTCTTTAAGAATAGAATCACCAAGTTCAAATGTTCTATACTTCACTCACCAATTATAATGGCCTTTGATTTGATTCTGATATGCTTGAAGATTGTTAAGCACAGTCGTGTATTTCTCATCTAGTAGGTCCAGCTCCTATAGGCTAGCTACTCAATAGTCATGATCATTTAAGACATGCTTGAAAGAGATGCATAGTGAAGGCAATTTGACCTCAATGAGAAGGATGGCTCTAGTACCATAAACAATTGAGTATGGGGTGGCTCCTGTGGGGGTATGATGATTGGTACAATATGCCCAAAGGGTAGGAAATATCTAGAGGTGCCAATTATGACTGGCATCATTGGAAATCTTTTTGAGAATGTTGACAATGGTTTTTTTGGATGCCTTAGCCTGGCCATTACCTTGAGGGTAATATGTTGTAGAAAAATATTGGGTGATGTTGTATTCAGTACATAACTAGTTTACATATTTGTTCTTGAATGATCCTCCATTATTGGATATAATGTCAGAGGGGATACCATAGTAGCAGATGAGATGATTGAAGATGAATTTGGAAATTTTATTTCTAGTCACGTAAGTGAGGGGTATAGCTTCAACCCACTTAGTGAAATATTCAGTGGTGATAAGGATATGTTTATGGCCATTAGATGAAGTGGGTTTAATTTTCCCAATGAGGTCAAATCCCTATGTATAAAATGGCCCATGGTGTTAACATCAATTTCAAAGTTTTTTCTGGGGCATGAATCAAATTAGCTTGCCATTGACATTTGTCACATTTATTTACATATGTAGTGGCATCTGTGTCCATTGTGGGCCAATAATAACTATTATGTAAGAGATTTTTGGATAGGATTACCCCACTAGAATGGGCCCCACATACTCCTTCATGAACTTCTTTTAATGCTAATGTAGACTCTATCAAAGTTAAACAATGAAGTAGAGTTCCATTAAAACTATGATGGTAAAGGGTGGATCCAAGTAAAGTATAACAAGTGGAATGATGAGTGAAGGCTTTGGTTTGTTTTTGAGATAGGTTAGGTGGTAGAACTTGGTCATGAAGGTATTTTTAAAGGTCTAAGTACTAGATAGAATTAGGACCAATAATATCACAAATCATGGCAATGATTGAAGGTTCATGAGCTGATGCTAAAAAAAATTTAACAAGGAATTGATACTCTTTAGGTTTATCTATTTGTCAAATCAGAGAGCCAATAATAGCCATGGCATTTGTATTTTTGTTACTAGCCCTTGGTATATGGTCAATCTGAATGTTGGCAATTTGCTTTTCATGAGTGTCAACCATGGCTTTATATGGAACTAGCTTGTCATCTTTAGTCTAAAAATGATTTGTGACCTGATTGATGATTAACTGAGAATCACCATAAACTTGAAGATGAGATATATTGTAATGCACTTCTTGTCAAAGTCCTGCAACAAGTGCTTCATACTCGGCCATGTTGTTTGTATAAGTAAACCTGATTCTAAATGATTTACGGATTAGATCCCCCTATGGTGTAATAAATAATAGGCCTACCCCCAATCTATGTGCAGTGAATGAATCATCAAATTATAGCTTCTAAGGCTACTCTTCAAAGAGTGAATCAATAAATATCATGATGTATTCATCAAGAAATGGAAACGTGAGTGTCTATGTGTCTATGAGAGTTGCTTCAACAAGTTAATTTACAATAACTTGTCCCTTGATTGTTTTTTGATTGACATACCCTATGTCAGATTTACTAAGAAGCATGATCCATTTAGCCATTATGCCTTACAAAGTTGTTTTAGATAGTAGATACTTGAGTGGATCTACTTTTGAAATGACCATGGTTTTATTATTCAACATGTAATGGCACAGTTTTTGAGTTATGAAAACCATGGATACATAAGCTTTTTTTTCAACAGGTGCATAGTTATGTTCATATATAACCAAGCTATGGATTAGGTAGTATTGGGCATGCTCCTTTCCATTATCATCATGTTGAGCCAAGACTGCCCTCAGGGCATAATCAGTAGCTGATAGGTATAACAAGAATGGCTTTCCTAGTATAGGAGGTAATAAAATAGGTGGATTGACAAGATAATCTTTGAGTTATTGAAAAGTTGTTTGGCAGTGATCATCCTAGTGAAATGCAACTCCTTTATTAAAAAGGTGTGTAAATAGATGGTACTTGTCTACTAAACAAGAGATGAAGCATTGAATGGATTGGATCTTACCCTGCAAACTATGGAGTTACTTTAAATTGGTTAGTGGTGGCATCTCAGTTATAGCATGGACTTTATCTAAATCGACTTCAATACCACTACACGACAAGATGAAGCTAATTAATTTTCTTGAAGTTACACCAAATACATATTTTTTTGGATTTAGTCTAACTTTGTACTCTTATAGTATTTCAAATATCTTACATAGCACTGTTGGATGGTCATCCCTAGTCTTGGATTTTCCTAATATGTTATTGGCATAGTCTTTAACAATATCATGGAATATGATAGTCATGGCTCTTTGATATGTAGCTCCCATATTCTTAAGTCCAAATGGCATCACTTGATAGCAAAATGTTCCCCATGGAGTGGTGAAAATTGTTTCATGTTGATCTTTTGGTGTTAGTTTGATCTGATTATATCTTGAAAAGCCATCCATGAGTGAAAGCACTTCATAACCTACCATGGAGTCAATGATCATGTTGATATTAGGCAATGTAAAATCATCTTTAGGATAAGCTTTATTGATGTCTTGAAAATCAATACAAATTTTGATTCCTTTAGAATTTTTGCTAACAGGTACTACGTTAGAGATCCATTCTGAGTAGTCAATAGATCGGATACATCCTGCTTCCAAGCATTTTTCCAACTCTTTCTTTACCAATACAAAAATGTGAGGATGTATCTTATGTAGCTTTTATTTTACCAATTTGGCATCAGGATTAACTATAAGATGTTGTAGAACTAAGGTGGGGTCTAATATTGGTATGTTAGAATAGGCCCATGCAAATATATCCACAAAATCTCTCAATAGAGCTATAAAAACATCGCATTTCTTCTTAGTGAGGGACACACTTAATTTTATCCATTTTAGGTCTGATAGAGTCTCAATGTTTACCTCTATTGTATCTTTGACTAGAAGTGTTGAACTATCTTTTAGGATAGTAGGTAGTGACTTGAATTGTTGGACTGTGTTAGGGTCCTCTGTTAGGACTTGCTCTTCAACTTCTCTTACGCATGATAAATCTGAGTCTCCTAATGGGATATTTGGCTATGTAAAAAAAATGGTTGGAAATTCTTGGAGAATTTGATCAAATACTTGTTTTTGCTCAAAATTAAACTCAGATCCATAAACAAGTTCATTATTGGTGGTCTCCTAGTCTAAATTTGAAGAAGAATGAACACCCCCATCTAATGTGCCTAAAACAGGTTTTCACCACTAAACTGGCCTTTATCTTTATTTTTTCCCTAGTCAAAAAGTGCCTCAAAGAGGTTTTCACTTTAGGACCTCAATGTTTTACTTTTTTTTTTTGGCTAAGGGTGTTCACTTTCTCTTTAAAATAGGCTACAGTATCTAATGTGATTGATAATCTTGATTTGTGATCTCACAATGGAACATCGTCTCTAAGGCCTAGGAAATCATAGAATGCCTCATCATTCTAGAACTCATTAATTGGTAGATTAGATTATTTTTGGTCCTAATCTATTAGTTAGGGATAATATAATGGCAATGGATGGTGATGAATGGATTGGGTAAGGGCATAAATGGCATTGTTATAAAACAAGTTGGTTTTAACTAGGTTATCAAAGTTAAGGCTATGATTGGACTCCACTTTGTTGTCAGCATCATCATAACTAGTCACTAGTGATGGAGTTTGAATAAAATATGTGGGATTACCCCCAGGTGGTTTAAATCCAAGTCCATAAGGTCTTTCATACTTAGTCATGGAAATTGGCTCAATAGTTATTTGTTGATTTGGTCTAAGGCCTCTTCCTTTATAATTGTGATGCTCCATGATCCTATTGGGAATAGCATACTTTGAATTTTTATAATAATCAGCTTGGTCATCATTGTATAACCATGATTCATCTCCTTTAAAAGGGTTAGGTTTTTGGCCAAATGCTGGTACAAATGTGACAGGTCCCTTATCTTTATTTTTTTGTTGCTAATGAATATGTGGAATTACCTTAGGTCACCTAAAGGTTTTCATATTCTCAAGAATATTGGCAATATGAAACATGTCATGGGTCACATATTCTTCTAGTCTATTATCTAAAATGGTGAAATGATTGGAAGCTTTATGAGGTGACATGTGGGAAAGGGAATCCAAGGTATTAGGATCTATGCAATTATCCGATGAAGGATCAATAAGTATAGTTTTTCATTTATCTTGCTTGGAACTAGGATTCATATCATACTGATAATTATAACTTTGAAATTTGGCCTCAAGATGCTTTCAATGTTCATACAGGTGTAAATCTCTTAGAATACTCACCTCCATCCCTAAGTGGGAAAACTTGATACATTGGTGTAGTGTTGATGGGACTACATGAATCTTATGTAACCAAGGCCTACTTAGAAGCATGTTGTATGATAACTCAAGATCCAACACATGACAAAGAATATCATGGGTCAAAGGCCCAATGATAACTAGGAAACTAATGGTGCCCTGTGATTCTCTTCCTAATTATCATAAGCTTTGATAGTTATTGTTTCTAGTTAGAGATCTATCATCATGTACCCAAGAAGCTTGATGAGATTGAGGGACGCTATGTTGAGGTTGGATCCATTGTCTATAAGGATACATTTCACTTTATGACATTTGATATAAACTTCTATGTAGAATGGTTTATTATAGAGTGGGCCAAGGGAAGACATATCGCTTTGGTTGAATGTTACTTGTTGGGCTAGAGCTAAGTGTCCAACCAAAGCTTGAAATTTATCATAGGATATGTCACTAGCAATAATAGATTAGGTTAAAAACTCATTCAAGATATTTTTTTGGATTATTGACATCTATAGTAAATCTAAAATAGAAATTTTTGTTAGTGTCTTCTAAAATTATTCCACAATATCAAACTTCTTGTCTTGGTCAATAATGAATGGTTTATTCTAAGGCTGAATGGTTGGTTGGATGATAGGTAAAGTGGCAGATGGTTGTGGTCCTAGGATAGTAATCTTTGACCTCTAAGTTTTGATTGGACAATTAGGATTAAATACTAGACTATTATTGCTAACTAATGTTTGAAATGGTGTGGGACCAGATAGGACAAGTCTCAATTTCTAATGCACTTGCATGTGGTCACATGGCAAGAATGAATTATCACTATAAGATCCAAAAGTGGTATTCCTAGTTTTTTGGTTTGCCTGTATGCACTCCTCGGTCAAAGAAGGATTATCCTTGTGATTTGACTAAATATTTTTTTTTAGTAATGGTCTAGGATTAATGGAGATGGTATTAATGCTAACCCCTACAATATGACCTACAATCCTATTGTAGTCATGTGCAACTGCATGGTAGGTTTGTTGGTTGTTACCATTTTGACTTTGGTTTTGTCCATTGTTTTGTCATTGTGGATTATGTTGCTAATTTTATTTGTTCTACTAGTTCAGCCTTTGATTTTGATACTGTTGATTTTGTTATTGCATTAGCTATTATTTTTATTACTAATTGTTCTACTACTATTGATTGTTATGTCAGGGAAAGGGGTTTTCATAAATCCTAAGAGTTTAATTAGAAGTGGAAGTATCAATATCTAATTTTACCTCCCCATCCTCCAACATATTCTTGATTAAATACTTGATTTGGACACATCTTTGTAGATTATGCCCATTAACCTGATGATAGTCACAAAATTCATTTTCTGATACCAATCAGGGTAAGGAATGCCTTACAGATAATGTTTGGATATGGGCCAACTAATCAGATTAATGGTGGAAAGCTTGTAAAATATATATTCAATGGGTTCTCCTAGGTCACTAAAGACATGATATGCAGGAACGATTCTCCTAGGAGGGGTTTACAATGGTAAAGGCTACTATATTTATTGTGCAAGTCTTGGTTGTTGCACTTGTGGCATTGGTTAAAGAGGTTACTAGGTAGGAGTAAGCTAAAAAGGTGGTATATATGATGTCTGCATAGTTTGGACATTATGAGATTTGGTTACTCCATTTCCCATAACATTCCTATTACAGTTGAATTGCTTCAGTCTTTCATGATTACTATCATGTGCTAGTTATGATGCTTGTATTTGATTGGGGTGTTGGTCATTTCCTTAATTGGTACCTTGATTTGATTATTTTGAATTAAAATTGATGACCCCTTTATTAATGAGCACTCATTCGATCAACAAACCTTTATGAATGATATCTTTGAATGTATGTGCACATTGTAGTTCTGGATGATAGGCCATCTCACTAAGCAATTTTTTAGTAAACATAGTAGCTAATTGTTTATCTACTAAAATATGGGTAAAATGACTTTCAAGGGCCCTCTATCACTACAGATAACTTGCAAAACTCTCCCCATCTTTCTATTTTTCTTATTTCAGGTCTACTAATGAAATCTCATGTTTAAGATTATAGGAAAAGTGCTACACAAATTTATCAAAAAGATCATCAAAGTCTGTTACTAAATTCTTGGGAAAATTTAAAAGCCATTCCAAGGCTTGTCCAGCCAAGCTCCTTGAAAATAATAGAAAGAGGTATATGTCACTATATGCCACTAGTTGACATGGGATAAAGAATTCTATCAAATGGGTCTTAGGGTCACCTTTCCCTTTGTACTTATCAAATTTCAGTGGTTCATATCCTTGAGGAAATGGTATCTATAAATACTCCATATTGAATAGATAGGAACATACATCATCTAATTTGAACTTCTTAGTCTGCTTCCCTACCTAAATGGTAACAATTACATCCTTCATCTATTACAATTCTTGATATAAGAAACTGGAAGGGATATTGGTTTGAGGGAGAATATTAGTTTGGATAGATGGTTGGGAAGTCACAAGTGGAATACTTGGCCAGGGTATGATGGAGACACCTATTAGGTTAGATTGGTTTGGTTGAGGAATAGACTAGGAATATGCATATGTAGATTGGGATGTATTTGAAATTACACATTTAGTTGCATGATATTCTAGTTTGGGTTGGCAATAAAGGTTTGACTTGGAGGATTTTGTGGTTGGGATGGTGGGATATAATTATACTATGCCTACTATGGTTGAAAAGGGACATGTTACCAACTAATCAAATCTTGTTGTTGAGTGGGAACTTGTGAAACAAGACCCTGTCTCTAGATTTGTGACACATTTTGAACCAATGGTTATCTAGTAGGTACTTGAGAAACATGGGGACCTCCTTGTTGAAAGAATCCCTATAAAGAAGTAAAAGCATGTTACAAATTTGGTATCTGTCATTGACCAATATTTACATGTTGTTGACTAGTCATTACTTATTTTAGACTGGCATATTATTTATGGTTGAAGAGGTATGTTTGTCGTTACTTGGTGAGGTGGAATATTAGTTGCCCCTGGCTGAGGTGATAATGTATTGATCTTCTTTTGTGTTGATACACTATATTGTGTTTACTATTGTGAAATACCACTTGCTACTTATTGAGGGGGAGTAGGATTCATCATATTCTATCATCGAGGTATAACATTAGCCATTGTTTGATTATCTCATCTTGTAGGTTGTACAGTTGAGGAAGCAGTTGCTTGAGGTTGGGGTATAGAAACTCATATTCCTTGGTATGATGATCTGCTCATGAGATTAACTATAAGCACATGTTGTTGGCTAGTTTTTTGTGCATTAATACCACTTTGTTCAAGATTGGATGTTGTTTGCATAGTGTTTACTATGTTTGGCTCACTATTCAATTAAAATCTAAAGGCACTTCTTCAATAATGGGCATATGTATCAAGTTATCTATCAAAGTGGTTTATTTAAATGAGTCAAAACTTAGATTCTCTTGTCCAGTTAACTCCATCAACACCCCTATTGAAGGAACTAGGTCAATGAGAGGCTTACTTACCATGTTCATCTGATTGAAATCATGTGCTAAATTTAGGTAGTTTTGGTATGTTGTTTGCATTTGGTTAAATTGATCTTCCATGATGTTTTTTCCTTGATTTGATATACTAAGGTCATGGTACATTTTTTGGACTAGAGCCATAAGATTACTAGAAGAATCTTGTTGATCGTAAATGATATTGGGGGGCACTCTTACTAGACTTGGTAAATTTTCATCAGGGAAGTTTTCTATAAACTTAGCCCCTACCTCTATGGCCCTAACCAAAATCTCATCTTTATTCTCTAAAAAATGTCACTCAAACAAAAATGGATCATATATGGAAGCCAAATTAGTAGAATATGGATGTTGAAGTATTGGCTCATCCATCATGGGTATTTTAGCTAAGTATTACATGGTTTGTTCTTGGTCCTATTCTATGTAAGGTGGTGTGTTAACCAAATAGTTATCCAATGGATCTTGGCTTTGTACCCCTGATTGAGTATTATAAGAGGGATAAGAATCCATCTCATAATCAATGTTATCCACATAGTGGTCTTACACCATTTCTTCCTACACAACTACATTATTAATCCCTAGATTGTACATGAGTCCACTACAAGTGTAGGAATACATGGATCCATAGTCAATGCTTGGTGATAAAAGGTTAAAGAGTTCTAAAAAATCTAAAAAGGATAGAATCTAAAACAAATTATGCCTTCAACTTTGTCTATATTTTTCAAAAGGATCAAAAGGTTTATGCAAATATTTGTGAGGAAACAAGCTATCATAAAATACCTAACGTTTCCCTATTCACACAAAGATGAGCAAGTAAATGGATCAAAAAATTGAAATGACAAACTCTAAGGTTGAAGTGTTTCAAATCAGTCTAACCTAGGAAATTAAAAGTTGCTAGGTCTTTTGGCCAAATGCAAAATCAAAAGCTAGGCTCAAAAAAGTCATATGTTAGGACTCTTGGCCAAATGATGTCAAAATCTAGACTTTGAAAATAGATGAAAGTGTTAATCTAATGGATTTGAAACACTTATAACAAATTCTAGGCATTTGATTCTTGACATGAACTTGGTCAACTAGGTATAAGGTATGAAACAAAAATTACTTTAGAAATAGTTTATTTTCTCATAAATAATGGTATAAAACTTGATTTTTTTTACAAATAATCTAGACAAAGGTTAATAGTATAACTATTCTTTCGACAAAGGATCAAAATTACACTTGGATCAATCTGAATATGTAGGAACAAATTTGGAATTCTATGTAAGAGGGTCCCTGAAACAAAGTTTGAAATGATTTGGGTAGCGTAATGATTCTATAATACCCAAAAGGTGTCACAAAAAATTTTATTTTAAAAACTCTCTAAGGCAGAGACATTTCTCCACAATTTTGATAGCATAACACTACCCTTCTTAACTCAAAATGTTGTGGTGTATAGACTTAAAGTGAAATTTTTTAGCACAAAATAGCTTAATTCTATCAAGTGATGATAATGATTATGAGTCTAAAATAACCTTCAACCTAAATTAGAAATTAAACCTAAGTTCCCTCAAGTTTAGTGTAAATGGAGAACCCACTTAACACATCAACCCTATGAACTTGTAAAGGTGTAATTTAACATTTAAATTATAAGTGAAGGACTTAAACAACTTTGGTAAATTTATAGACTCAATTGGGCAGCATAACTATGCCAAAGTAGATGATATGACTCTCAAGATTTTGATGCACTTTTGAACAAGGTAAATGGATGATCTCACATGGGTAGCATAATGCCTCTTTGTTCAAAGTAAAATTTAGACTATGCATTTGGTTTGGATTATTTGTTTACACCAAGTTTTGACTCTAAACAAGACTTTAATCTAGGACAAGACCAACTAACTAATCTCCCTTAGATCATAAACTGACAAGGTTACTTGGTATTATTGGAATCCATCAATATACGTCATTTTGAGAGGATTTTAAGTGTTCATCCAAAATTAAATGTGAATTATATAGTAGGGTTTTTACACCCCTCTTCTCTCAAATGATATTACTATGACATGGACCTTGAATTGCACCTTGTGCCAATAATACTTATGTGGCAAATGGGTATTTGTCTAAAATCTAACAAGTTTTTGAAAGATCTAGGGGAATCAATTGCACAATGACTTTCATGCCAAACAATGCAAAATAAACTCATAGATTTTGGGTCCATATCATTTGGCTTGTTGTAAAAAGGTCTAGTCTTTTTTGTAATCACTACATCATATTGTTCACTCAGTGTAGTGTGATGTCCAAAGTGTCACTATGTCCTATGTTTAACTCCAAAGGAGCCAAATGAAGTCAATGTCAAGAGATGAAACCCTAGGTCAAAGCTTCCCTAAAGAAATGTTAAGAGGTGATTAAGTCCCCCTCACAAGACAAGATGCATAAACAAATAAATCATGTATGTAGAAAGAATTTAGGGTCATTTTCAAGATCACCCAAACTTTGATGAGTTTTTGAGGAGTGTTTTAGATGACTTTCTTTCTAAGCCTTGGACTAGGCTACTTGCAATAAGAATGGTGTTTTTGATTCCAAGTTTTATCTATAGGGGATAAATGGAAGAGCATACATGTAACATTCCTCTCTTTTCCAAAAAAAACTAATTAAACAACTATTGCAAGCAAAAATTGACAAGTGTGTTCAATTTTAAAACCAAATAAAGTGTTTGGTGGTGTTCTTTTGACCCCTTGGTCTTAGTTTCAAACTTTGAAAAACATTCACCAAAAACACCTAAAAAATCTTTGTTAAACACCAAAACAAAATTCTTAATTGATTTTTAAGCATGTAAAAGTAATTTAAACATGTTTTGATCAAATATCTCACTTGGTCTTATAGTAAAATTGTTAGCATGTCTTTTAACTTTAAAGCCCTTTTGAATTTGAAACAAGAAACTTTGGAAAATTAGCTCTTAGGTCTATGTTTTTTAAAAAACATAATGACTGATGTCAAAAAATACCACCAACATCAGTTAGGACCAACTGAGATCTGATGGATGTCGATTATATTGACCGACATTAGTTAAGCCAAGTAATCGATGTCAATATTTCTACTGACGTTAGTTAGTATGTAAAAATTGTGGCAACTAAAACAAGCAAAATAAAATTAGAAAATCAATTTTCAAGAGTTTTAAGAGCTCAAATAAATATTTTAAAGTTGTAAAAGGATCTCCTTCAAGTTTAGTATGTGTCTAGTCCCACCGAATGTGCCATTATGTGATCTAGGAATTTGACTCAAGAGAGGATGGTTAGTATGGTGTTAGTTCCAAAATGAAAACAAAATGAAATAAATATATTAATAACATAACATCTCTAGGCCTAAACACTAGGGAGAGTTTAATTAATAATCATGAACAAAACACAAAACTAAAATTCAAAATAAAACTCTTTTACCTTTCTTAGATGTTCCAAAATGCTTGTTATGGTGGCTTAATCAGCTTGTGCTCATAAAGTCCTTGGCAATGAAAGCCTAACAACCTTCATCTCTCCTCAGCACCTTTGGATTATGGTTTGTCTTGGCTTGGAATCAATTTGGCATTATAATACTAGTTTCTTAAAGCTTTTTGGAACCAATCTTGCATTATAACTTACACTAATTAAGCTTAGAAATGATGTTGTGAGGCCCCTTATGTATAGATTTTTAGATTTGATCAGAATAAACCTCAACCATCAATCTCAAGATTGTGATGTGTGGTTGAAGATTAATTCAATTTTTGGAATTAAGTTTGTAATTATCCTCATCATATAATTAGAAGAAGGGGAAATTAATAGGCATGGAGGGCATCATAGAAGGCATTGATGAGGCATGGGAGGCATGAATCCTGATATTTGTGGTATTTATGGCTTAGGGATGTCTTCCCAAGAAATGAGGTTACTTGATGATACATATATTCAATATTCATTTCCAAAACAAATTATTCAACAAGTTTTCATGGAATTTTTTATTAGGCCTTGATTTGGGTTAACTAGATCCTAACCATGATTAAGCACATTATGCACAAATTACCTAAATTGATCAAAATGTCTTGTTATTGGTCCTAAATTTGATTGGATCAGAATTGGAAGTCCATGTTAGATATCTTGGATGCATATTCTCATTTAGAATTTTGTCAATAACAAATAACAAAGGCACAAGTCTTGTGTAAAAGATTTGATAGGAAAGAGCAGTCTAGAGCACGTAGATACAAATTTGGCATTTTGACTCAAAATGAATTGATCAGATTTAGTTGGCCCATAAATTGCATTGCCCCATTTAGGGATACCTTGGCCAAAATTAGTGCCTTAATATGTCAGTTTCACATCATTTAGCATGATTTAGTGTTTTTAGGCCAAATTGTGCATTTTGGGTAGAAATTGGTCAAAAGCCTAATTGGAGGTTATTGGTGGCCAATTTTAGGTGTCTAAAATTTGAAATATAATTACCTTGCCCCATATAGACAACCTGCTATAACATGTTACAAGATCAGAAATGTTGTCCACATTGGATGGCTTCTCAGGTTACAATTAGGTTATGGTTAAAGAATTTGAGAGGTCCAAGACTATGTTCACAACACCATGGGGAACTTATGTATATATGAGGATGCCTTTAGGGTTAATGAATGTTGGTGAAACATTCCAGTGAGCTATGGATGTTGCCTTCGTAGGGATAATTAACCAATTTATTGTTGTGTATCAGGATGACATTATTGTGTACTCCAAAACAAGAGAAGAGCATTTGAAGCATCTTAAAAAGGTGTTGATCAGGTGTATGGAGTTTGGTATTTTGCTTAATATTAATAAGTGCCACTTTGGAGTATAAAAGACTAAGTTTTTGGGACATATAGTGTTTAAATAGGGTGTTATAATTGATCCTGAAAGGGTTGAAGCCATTGACAAAGTGCCTATCCCATAGTCCAAGAAAGGAATTCAGTGTTTCTTTGGAAAAATTAACTTTGTACATAGGTTTGTATCTAGATTTGTATAGATTAATCTACCTATTAATTTCATGTTCAATAAGGACCAAACCATCAAATGGGAGGAGAAGTCTGTGAAACTATTTAATGACATCAAGGGCACTTTGAATTCTGCTCCTGTCTTGGCCAGTCCTATTACACAAAGTCATTCCAAGTATTCTCTTTTACAATACTATTGATGATGTCTTATTGAAAAAGAATGAAGATGGTCATGACCAGCCCATAACTTTCTTTATTAAAGTTATGTAAGGTCCTAAACTAAAATACACTATTATATAGAAACAAGCTTTCACTCTTTTGAAGGTTGTTAAAATGTTCAAGGCGTATATTCTAAGTTTAAAGATTATTGCCTTCATCCCACACACCATGGTAAAGAAAATTTTAACTCAAACTAAAGTATCCAGTAAGAGGTGTAGGTGGGTCAACAAGTTATAGGAGTATGACATGGATATCTAGACCACCAAGTTATAACGAGGGATGGGTCTAGCCAAGCTTATGGCTAAGACTAATTTACAAGTTGTTGAGGTAAACACTACTATTTTTAATGTTAAATATTCTTTGAGTAAATTTAACATGTCTCTATGGTATAAGGACATTATTTACTATTTACAAAATCTAAATTTTCCCCCTGACTTGGATAAAAATCAAATGATAACTCTCAAACTGGTCTCCAAAAAATACCTCTAGATTGAAAATGGACTTACATGGAAGAATCTAAATGGGTTTCTCCTAAGATGTGTATTATAAGAATAGACTGTTGTCTTGATTGAAGACTTCTATAGTGGAGTGTGTGGTGGCCATTTTTCACCTAAATTTATAGCTCATAAAATTCTAAGAGCTAGTTATTAGTGGCCATCATTATTTACGGATGTTGCTCAGACAATCAGAAGGTGTGAGAAATGCCAATGCTTTGCTGAGAGGATGAAAGCTTTAGGTTTTCTTCTCTTACAACTTGTGATGATTGAGGGCTCATTCATACAATGGGGAATGGATTTCATTAGATAAATTATTGATTCATCAAACATTGGGCATAGGTGGATACTAGTTGTGATTTATTACTTCACCAAATGCGTTGAAGCAATCCCTACAAAGAGAGCAACAACCAGGTAGTCATGGATTTCTTACTAAATTAGATTATTTGTAGATTTGGTATGCCTATTAAGATAATTATTAATAATTTCATGAGATTCAAAGCTAAACCTTTGGTGGCATTATGCATAGACTATGGGATTGAACTGACTTATGCTTCTAACTGCAATCCTTAAGAGAACGGATAAGCAAAATCAAGTAATAAGAACTTGCTCAGTATTATAAGAAATTTGGAAGAAAATAAGAAGAGTTGGGGTAAAAAATTTAAGTTTACCTTATGGGTTGATAGGATTATGCCTAAGAGAGATACATACAGAAGCCTTTTTGAGCTTGTTTATGGATCTCAAGCAGTTTTGCCTATGAATTTATGGTTACCAACCTATCATCTCATGCAACAACTAATAGATGATGAGAAAATAAACCACTATGAAAGTAGGGTTAACTAGATTATTGAGCTTGATGAAATTCAAATATAAGCTCATGAAAGACACCTCAAGTTCAAGGAAAAGCTGAATAAAATATTTGATAGAAAGGTCATTCCAAGAACTTTTCAAGTAGGCGATCCAGTTCTACTTTGAGACAATAGACATAAGGAGAAAGGTAATCATGGCAAGTTCGATGCCTTGCTGATGGGTACCTATTCCATTGACTGTCAGCTTGGGGAACATACCTTCTTTTTTGAGAGACCTAGATTGTGAAAAACTAGATCTGCCAATCAATGACAAGAATCTGAAGCACTTCTTTGACTAAGTTTGTAATCTATGTACCATATTGTATAGTGTACAGTTTTGCCCTTATGTTGTGTCATTCCTTTATTACCCCTTTGTTTTGGGTCTTGTTTGTAAAATTTATCTTTAGATCCTCCTAATCTATTTTTGTTAAGTTTGTCATGTTTTATTGAGCCTTCATGGGTGTTTGTGCAAAAATTGTTAATTTTTGACTCCATATCCCAATAGATTAGCACTTGATCTAGTATTATGTGGTTTTTTGCACACCTACAAGGGGTATACATCCCCAAGTGAGAGATAGTGTTAGTTACCAAAATTATGCTAGAGCAATTGGGCCCTTATCTATATCAAAGTTTATGTCCTTAGCCAAATTTTTATCTCTATGTATTCCTTTATAAGGTCAAGTTCATGTACATAATTTTCTAAGTCCTTTGTCTTATCTTTGCTTGGTGAAGGTGTTCTTTCCCTTAGATTGTTTAGGCCTTTTGTATAAACACAATGTTTAATGGAAATAGGTCTTCAAATTTTTTATCTCGAACAAAAATTCCAAAGACTTATTTCCGTCCGACATTTTGTTCGCTACAAAAGATATAAAGGAATTCAATGTCTTATCACTTTCAGGCTAAGTGTTTTACAAAAGTTCTGAAGGGCTATTTCATTGGTTTCAGGTCATTTGTTTTAGAATTTTTATCCATATAAAATATTCCAAAAGGCACTTACCCTTCATAAATTTTGCCTACACAAAAAGCCCAAAGAAATTGTAAAGTCATTCGTTTCGAATAAAGGTACTTTACATAAATCCTGAAGGGTCAATTTGCCTTTGCAAAATGTTTGAAGGATTATTTCTTTCGAGAATTTTTCCCTTGTAAAATTATCGAAGGGTACCTTTGAAGGGTGAAGGACACTTGTAAAAAAACTTGAAGGACACTTTTGAAGGGCCATTTTGCCTTTATAAAATGTCCAAAGGATTATTTCTTTCAAGCATTTTACCCTTAAAATTTTCCCAAAGGGTGTCTACAAAATGTCCAAAAGATAATTCTGGATCTAGAGGGCACTTATACAAATCCTGAAGAGTACTTTCAAAAATTCCAAAGGAAATTTTTTTAGGGTAGGTACCCTTAAAAAAAAAATTAAAGATATGTTCAAGTACTCAAAATATTCTTTCAGCGAATTATTGTGAGGCAGAGGTCCATTTCCTTCGTACATTTTTCCCAAGCAAAAAGTCTGAAGGATAATTCTGGATGGGGAAGGACATTTTCAAAAAACTTGAAGGGAACTTTTAAGAGATCGAAGGACCTTTTAGAAAATATGAAGGGTATTTTTGTTAGGCAAATTCCCTTAACAAAAATTTTGAAGGATATTTTTAAAATCTTGAAAGGTACTTTTGGAAAAATTATTGTGGGGCAGAGGTATATTTCCTTTAGAGATTTTGCCTGAGCAAAGATATTGAAGAAATTGTGTTTCTTCAAGATAAGTACAAAAGTCAATTGCTGTGAGGAAATTATTTCAGACAAATTATTCGAAACAATTATCTCAATAAAGGTAAAAGAGCCAAGTGCCAAATTCTTTTAGCAAAAAGTGCAGAGGTTCAATTCCTTCAAAAGAATTGATTGGACACATTTATTATGAGACAATAGTGTCAAAGAAAATAGGGAGGCCAAAGACAAAGACTCAGACAAAATTGCCACAAAATAAAGCCCCAAAAGAATATTTCCAAGTTGTAGGTGATGGTCTTGTGGACATTTTTGACTGGTGCATAGACATCAACTTTAAGCCATAAAAGGTATTCATTGGGATTTAAATGTTAATAATGGTCATGTGAGCATCATTTTTTGACCATGTGAAGTAGATATTTATTTTCAAATAGGGTAGATCTAATAGCATGCATTTATTCAAATTAGGATGATCTAATGGTGCAGATCAAATTTGAATAGTCAAAGGGACTCAAAAATCCCATAAGGCTTCCAAGTGGCATACCTTTAAGACTAAATAAGAAGTAGTATCCAATCATGCTCCACCCCTTAGATCATGATCTGATGGATCATGTTTGCTTTCTCACCTAGATCTGATAGTGCATAGGCAAGGTTGAAAAGTCAGAGATCCTACAAGCAAACATAAGAATGATAGGTGGCACAACTGCATGCCACAAGGTTATATCTTGAGCATCTAATTATAGGATCAATGGATCATGTGTGTTTAGGAGATGAAAATATAACAGTGTGAGCTAGGACAAAATTTTCAAAGGGCTAAGATTTCACAAGGAAGTGAGAAGTTTTGAGACTAGATCCATTAGTCACTCTTAGAGCTATGTAGATGCCCAATTAGATCCAAGGTGGAAAGTCAAGTGTAAATATATGGTAAGATTTGTTTTAAAAGCTAAAATTGGTGATTATTTCATAGATGTGTCAATGGTTTGAGGAGTAAAAGAATGTTTAACTACCAATTTAAAAGTGAATATTTCTAATCATGATCATGTATCATTTTAATTTCATGTCACAATTGGATTCACTCCTGAGTCATCATTGTAGGTAATGGGATTTCCCTTTAGTGTGCACAAAGAAGAGATTCATGTCCAAAAAGGTCTATGATTTGAATTTGAGTAAAAGGAAAGCATTTCCAAATAAGTTACATATGAGGATAAAATATGTTTGGCTTTCAAATGATTTTCTTCCTCTAGTTGTGCGAGTGAGTGATTAAGGGATCTTCAAGTGGTTTCACATCAAGACAAAGTCCATTTTTCTCCTCAAGCAAATATCCTCCTTCTAGGATCATGTTTAAGGAATTTTTCAACCAAAAGATCAAATGATGTAATCTAGGTGGTTGCAATTCCTCATCATTCTTTGTGAAGGTAGTTACAATAATGATTTGTCTTGAAAATCAATGAATATCTTAGGCATAGTAAAAGTCATTTTTTGGATGGGAGCATCTTGACGGGACTAGAAAAATTCATTATGTAATTTTTGAAATTTGTAGCCCATGGTCCCATTTTTGGGAAGGATTGAAAAGGTATAAATAAAAATCTTGTCTTCTATTTTCAAGGTTGGCTGGCCATTATGTTGGTCTATGTTTTCTTTAGTATAGGATTTTCACATTTTGGGATCACTGTTGTGTGTGTTTTATCTCTCTTGCTAAGGTGGTTGTAGTTGTATAGCCATTAGCAAGATTTGAAAGCATCTCTATATGACTCCCTTACCCAACATAGAGCAAATCCATCATTCTTTCCCCATGGCAGCATTTGAAACATTGGTGTATGTAAGATTTTTCTTTCAAGTTAATGAAAATGCATGTGGTTTTTTGCTATTTTTGTTGATGAAGTGCAGTGATATGTCTTGAAAATGTTGTTGATAGGATATCTTATGTTATTCTCATTACTAGTTATCATCTTGGGTTTAGTTTTGGATTATAAATCCCTTTTTGCATTATATTTAGAGTATGTTTCTAAATAACTTGTTAGGTTACCCTAGGTTTATGGACTCAATAGGAAAAGGCAAATCCCTCCTTGTAGTTCCATTAGATTGCATTTAATTTTTTTACATCTCTACAATAAATGATGTCATAAATGATTTAAATAATCCCCACTGATTGAACACCTCATCACACCACCCTCCCCTTTTTCATAACTATCAATTTGTCTTACCCTATATATAACACATCATTTACATATTTGAAGTTTTATTTGCCTACAGATGCATGAACATTGTGTATTTATCATGTGTTTGCATGTGTGCTTTAAATTTGAGCATTACAATCTCTCATTTAGCTCTTGCATTATTGAATATCTATTTTTAGTAGTTTTTGTCTGAATTAGAACATTTGCTCATTCTATGTGATAACCCTTCCTAGGTAGAGTGAGCAAGTTTGGTTGTGTTTTGATCAAATTTGTGTTTTCTTGTGCCAATAATCCCCATGGAAGTTAAATTACATAATCTCTCTATGTGAGTGATCTACCTCATAGATCCTCTCACCTTGGTTTAAGTAGATTTAGAAGTAGAAAGGAACTAACCATGCCCTTTATTGATGCCTCTCAGTCATTTTCTCTAGTCTAGTCCATTCTTGATGCCAAACCCTCCCCTGGCTATGAAGATGTTCTAGTGACTTTCTCATCATTGTTTGCCATTTCTTTCAAATTCAAAAGGCTAGATTAGAGAGGTGTACTATTGAAAACCAACATTAGCCTTTATCTTTTCCATATCCTTGACTATGTTATAACCCCTTTTTTTTATACTAGTGGGGTTTCCACATGTGCCTTAAGCTCTTGAGGTCTTGGAGGTGGAGCATCTTTCCTAGCATTTTGGTCTGATGGGGTTTCATCATTATTTGGGGGTGTTGAAATAGTAAGGGGATGTTATTGCCTAATCCTATGGGTGTAGTTGTTCCTTTGGAACTACTAAAACACTTGCACCTCACTAATACCTTCCTCTGGCTTGTTTTCTTCTTGGCTAGGGAAATCCATATTTTTCAACACCATAGCAGTACTAAGGGATTTTACTTAGTTAGAGGATTCTAGGTGATTGGGGACTACCTCATATTCTTCCATTTCCATTTGTAAGCTATCAAAAGCATAAATAAACTCCATACAATCTAGCTCCCTATGTGATATCATGTTATGCACTCAACACCAGTTAGGTAAGGATATCTTGAACATATTGATCTCAATGAGCCTATTGGGTGAATTTTGAGGGCAATTGTAGCTTATGTTTGGTCTTTGATATGTGAAGTTCTTGTTAGATATTTCAAAATTGAAATTACTCATCTATTTTTGTATCCCTACAAAGTCATTGTTAAGTTGTTGCACCATACATTGAATGACATCTAGCTCAGATTTAGTGGACTCTTGAGGAGTGGTTTGGTTGTTGTTAGCCACAACTAAAAATCACTTGATGTTGAGTCTAGGGAATTAGATATGCCCCCCTAGGTTTAGGAAACCTAGTTGTTGGTTTGAATTAGGATGACCTAGCAAGAGTTGATGTGTTGTAGGGAGTAGCTAAGGCATAGGTGCATTCTAGTTAACTATAGATAAGAAGTTCAATGCAACATCTATGGTATCATGCTAGGAGTGGTGGTCATGGCATGACCTTGGAGGTTCAATTTTCTATCCACTTTGATGCCCCTACATATGTTGAGGATAGGTCTATTATAGTTATGTCCCTTCTTTGGAACATGGCCATCTAAGGGTTTAGTACATTTTCATACATTTCAAGTGCTAGTTTGGGGTTGGGTTGGTAAAACATAGTTACCCAGCTATACATCTTTTAAAACCCAGCATTAAAATTTCTAATAGGATCATTGGGATCCCTTTTGATATAAGAAAATTATGAGTATAGGACATTGGGGTTTATTACTTAGCCAAATTGGGTGATGAAATCAAAACTAAAATCATCTCAAATTGGTATAGAGTCTTTAAGAAGGTATAAGGACCAATAATAATCATAGTCCATCAAGGTAAAAGGAATAACTTGCATGCCACATCATTATGTTCTGTATTTAATATTCTCAAGGTGGTCTTCTAGGATGTTATATGTTCCTCTATGGTTCATCCCACACCAGGGGTGAAATGAGGAAGATATCTCTCAGGGTTCTTGGGTAGATCATGGATGACTCCTAGGACATTAATGGCTGAGCTAGCTAATAAGGCCATCTTGGGATGTGAACCTGGGATAGGTTATAGAGGGAAACTGATAGAAATCATGGTAGGTCTAAATTTATTGTACTTGGATTTTCTATGAAACAATAATGGGGAAATTACCAATCTACCTTGATGGGACCTAGCCTTGGTAATAGGTCAACTAGTCTCTAGGATGCTTCATAATCACATAATAGTTAGCATGTTATTACCAATAAGCCAATCTCAACATATTCATAAAATGAACTCATAACAATCACTAAGTATTTAAATGACCCTCCTTCTAGTGCTATCTATTATTTGATCCAATCTACTCTTTCTCATAATATGAACATGAGATTGGGCATTCCTTGAAAAGGGGAAGGTGGAGACAACTACAAACTTTTGTCCTCTATTTTAAGACTAGTTTGGGATCAACCCAGGGCATGACTATAGGTATTGGATCTCATAAATGAAGTTTACATTAATAGTATCTAAGAGATACACTATCACCACCAAAAATTCAATCCAATGTACTTCACATAGATTAAAGATGGTTATGAATATTTGAGTGTTGGGCTTATTCTTTATAAACACAAGGGAAAAGGGTATTTCAATTCTACTAAAAAAACACAAAAGAGGGGGAAGGGTAAGGTAGAAAAGGAAAGCCTTCAAGTTTCAAATTAACTCAATGTGTTGGTAACTAAACCAAGTGACTCTGCCATAGTTATACCATTGTAGACAGAGTTTTACTAGAGTTCTACCTCTAAGAACATACAATGGGGACAGTCTGATGGAATTATGAGTATGCCTTCAATGCACTTTCTCACTAACGATGAGTACTAGAGGTTTATTATCAAAAACACATAAATTTCATATAATAATATGTAGCTAGGCACACAAATTATCAATACTACCAAAGAGGAAACAAAATAACTCATATAGAGATTATAATAGCTAAGCACATCATAGTCATGACATACATAGAGTGGCAGAGTTTAATCCAATTAACCTAACATTAATAATAATTTAAACATGAAGATGAAATAAAATTGAAACATAAAAGAGACCCTCTTGCAGAAAACAAAAAATATATTCATTAAAAGAGTAAAATTTTGTTATAATAATCAATCTGGGCTTATTTTATGGTCTAGAGTGGTGAAAAAGACACACATGAAATCCAATTAGTATTATGATAAAACTTTTGAGTAATTTTGGTCGACCCTATAATACAATACAACTCTTCTTTAAATAGATAAGGATTGAGGCTCACCTCTAAAAAGCATGAGGATCCCATCCTGAACCATGATGGCCACTCATTACAATTATAACCATATTTCAAAATTTAAACCAAAATAATTCCTACAAACCTACAACAGATCTATAGGTACCACTAGTTGACATGAGGAGGTGGTTGAGAGAGACTGACTCCTAATTACTTGGACTAGGTGATCATATATTCTAATGTAGCTACTATGAGGTTAAACTCCTTATCAAGTATGGCCAAGTTCATTGTAGGCTCCCTAAAGATCACCTCATCCTAAGCTGCTAGTTTCTAGGAGATTTTGAAAGCTTCTTCCATTGATGCTTGGACTCCAAAAACTTGGTTGATGCTCATCATGGATCGAGTTGATAGGTCCATCACTACTCAAACCTATTCCTAGTTTGCCTTGGCCACTTTCTCCCTCATAACCTAGTCGAATTGATCCAGGTGGACTTTGAAATCCCTTTGATTGAGTAAGGTGCCATCTGGGTGGAATAACATGGATATATTGACCTCTTTAAAGTAGGTTAATATTTTTTTCTTATTCTCTTCTAAGGGTTTTGTTGTAGTGCAGACCAAGGTTAATCATTTTTCCATTTCTACTCTCATGTTTGTGGCATATATTTGGTACAACCCCATGTATAAGGTTGGCTTCAATTTGAACTCTGGGAACATTCCCTTGTTGACCACCACCTATAGATTTTATCACTTCCCATTGATTTTTGTGATTTTCCCCATGTAGGCATGTGTCTACTATATAATTGCATTGATCTCAACATATGTCTTCACTACTTTCCCAATGTTTAAGAAAAGTAGTGGGAGGGTGTCCTTGACCTACTCGATTAGCCCAATCGGGAATGGGATTTTCACTTGGGCTTTAATAGTCCAGACTTGGATCTTCATGTTTTTAAGGATCTTCTCAAACATGCCATGGGTATCTCAAAGGATGAATAGTGGGTCCTTGACCATATTATCCTCTCTAGTGGCAATATTACCTTGTTGAGGGAAAATAGATCATGATGGCTCAGCCATATCACTAGGTTCCCCTCGTAGACAAATCTTTGCATGAGCATCCTTTTCATTCTCTCAAAGGATTGATCAAAACTCCACTATACATTTGGCTTACCCTAGATAGCCATTGATGGTGATTATGACTCTAGGACCATCTCTTAGGTTATGGGGGGTATAAGAGGTGTGACTAAAATGGTGGTGAAGGGTAGAGGATGAGGTGGAGGGGATATGGAAGAAGTGGAAGGAGTGAAAGAGGAAAGGAGTGGAGGTGGAGGGGGTATGGGAGTGAAAGGATGGAGAACAAGATGAGAGGCACATGGAAACATTTGAGGCAACTACTATCCCTGATTTAAGTTCACCTGAGGCAAAATTGCCCCAAGGAATGGGTTATGGAATAATAAGGAAAATATGGGTTGGTTGAAGGTGAATTTTTTGAGGCCTTGGGTAAGGGAGAGGAGACGGAGGAGCTAAACATTGAGCTATTAATACTAGGGATGGAGGATCTATTAAAACCTATAGAGGAGGTAAAGTTAGATCAGAAGGCTTTCAATATGGATCTAGAGTGTGGGTTACCCTTTGTTTCTTCTTTAGCCTCTTTCTCAAGTTAGCTCTAGGTGTGTGGTGGATGGTCCAATTAGGATGACAAGGGATGAAGGGGCTGATGATAGAGGAATTAGAACCATGGAGGGGAGTGTCATGATACTAAATTGGGGACCAAGAGGGTCCTCACTAGAAGTAACATGCTCCCAAAGGTTGTAGTCATACATATTTCTAAAAGCATGCCCAAGTGAGACACTAGGAGGACTCTAGGTTGTGAGATGGGAGAAACAAAAAGTAATGAAGAAGTAAGGACACTTAGAAGATCAAGGATAAAGGTACTTGTGCAAAAAATGGAGGAACAACAAAGGGAAATAGAGGGGGTAGAGCCATACTAGTTAGCACCAAAACTAGATGTTAGAATGAGGTAGGAGTGAGGGGTGGAAGGGAGATGGAGTGAGTGGGAGAACCTAGATGCGTGCATGTTGGGTGTCTCATTTTTTACTCTCTCTAAAGCTACCAACCATATCAAATCTTAGGGGCTCTAGTGTTGGTGGTTAAACAAGATATACTTGGGTTCCTTAACATCATGTAGTTTAGGGTTGACTCTACCATAACATGGTTACTAGCACTGATAGAGGAGTTGGAGGTGGAGCATAAGGAGCATCTTGAAGAGGTGGAGTAAAATCTAGAGTAAGAGCTATTGGTATAATTGGAGCTAGATCTAGAGTTAGAGCTCAAGGGGGAGAAGGTGGTAGAATGCCCTTCAAGATCCTTTAAGAGATAGCCATAGATGTTAGAGTTGGGTCCTCTATAGATTGAGTAGGAGTAGGAGGAGGCATATAGGGGCATATTTTAGCCTTATTCCCCTTCTTATTTTTTGTTTCTATCAAGGATAGCACCTACTAGTCATTGATAGTGTTTAAATAAAAATCATCATCATCTTTAGCCTAATGTCCATAGTTGATGTTGAGCAAAGTTGATTATTGTGATAAATGGGATTGAATCACCCATTTAAGGTCCCATTATTGAACCTTGAACTTTAAAATTGCAAAGGATTCTCACTCATGTGTCATATTCTATATTAATGGCAAAGTCTTATATATGTGGTGTCTATGGTAATCAAGACTGTGAGCATTCCTTCTAATGATGTTGTATGTATAATCCAAAAATACATGTTACCATTTGGTAGATAATATACAATTTTACTAGATGGTCAGGGACATAATATGGTAGGTAGAGGGAGTATTTGAGAAAGCTTATGATCCAAATCACCATGTCATCCTTATATAGCTATTAGACCCTGATGGTTATGATGGAGCCCCAAATTGCCTTTGAGAATCGAGTCATTAGAGCTTTGTTGATAGCCTACCAAGTAGAAATGCTCACAAACATCTTAGATGTGCTAATGGAACTGATGGCCATACAACTTATAAAATACCACATGGATTGTTAGTCCACTGAGAACCCATGCAAAAAAGACCAAAGGTTTAAATGAGAATGCCCTATAGATTGTGTTTAGCAGGTAGTTCATCATGTGGAAGTCACCTCCAACTCAAGCGTCTATAATGGCATGGACCAACTTGAATTTGATCAAGCCTCCCATGTCTAAGATGTCCAAGTGTGTCAAGATCAAATGTAGGAGAGGCACCCATATCTCATTGACATGTTGGTAATCTAGGTCCCCAAAAAACTAGATCAGTAGGATCATGCCTATTTGGAATTCCTCCTAGAAGGCACAAACTCTATAAGCATTATTTTTCTCTTTATTAACCCACCTAGAGTTGAGTTCTCAACCCAGTCATGGAGGATGTCATAGATCTAGTAGGTTCTCATCTAGACTAACACTACCATTGTATAGTAAGAGAAAGAGAAGTCCAAGAGGGAGTAGTATGATTTTAATGCATTCTAAGATATATTGACAATATGGTGTCAAGAGGTGGGTGAGCACACCTAATCATTGACCTTGTCTTTTATGTGAATGGCCTTATGGAGGATTTCTCCCAATAAATTAGTGTAGGGGAACACCTCTAGTTTGGCTATGGCTCTACAGAGTCCACACTTTTTAATGACCTAAAGGTGTCCTCATAATCACCCTACTGGTCATCCATGTTGATAGGATCATTGGAGACCTAATTAATTGCCTTAAATATAACATTGTAGTGGTTATACTTAGTGAATATAATAGGGAAGGTTTTGTCCCAATACTCAGGTTCAACATTTGGGTTTAAGGATGTAGTAACCATTAGAGTATGATAGAAGGGAAATTAGGAATCTTTGAGCATAGGAGGCATAGGATATAGGAGCTCTATGGAATTTTGAAAGCTAGGAGTTAGATAACTCTTCAAATCTAGCAATGACAACCATTAATGGTATTCCCTCAAGATTTATAAGTGTATTCATACAACCCATATATTAATGGTGTTTGGTGGCTCAATTATTATGAGTTTGAATCCGAGTTGGTGGCTAGAGTTTCTCACTTTATTTCTAAATCTAGAATTAAATTCAGAGCCCATGATCCTACATCATTATTCAAATATAGAAATGACAATGGAATGTTTTAAAACTACCCAATTGGGTCCAAATTCCCATTCTATTAATGCCCAATATATAGTAGGCACATGATCACATCTCTTAGAGGATTTTTAGATAATTCTTACTTTTTGACACATGTCATCCACTCATTATTCTTTCCATTAATGGTCGACACCTAGGAATGATTTTGTACCTCATATCATTTTCCTAGGTTGGGTGATGTGTCACCTAGGGACACATGACATGTTCTAATAGGATTTTGAATCTAATTTATACTTCATTATGGGATTCTCAAATATTTAGGTTATAACTAGTTCATCTACATACTAGATGACATAAAACCTTCCCATTCTACTAAGCTCTCCTAAGATATGACATCTATGATAGGTCTGGGGGACTAGCTATTATGACTCATGCTGATGTGGTGCCTTCTCATTTGGTCAAGATTCATCAAGCTCTGACAGCTTTGGTAAGTCTAGGGGATTGGCTACTCTAAATCATGATGATGTGTCACCTTCCCATTCAACCAAGTTCTCCTAGGCTCTAACATATTTGATAGGTCGAGGGGACTTGCCACTCTGACTCATGATAATGTGGTGCCTTTTAACTTAGTTAGTATCTTATGAGCTCTAACATATTTGAAGGGTCTGGGGGATAAGACATTCTGACTCATGTTAACATGGCACCTTCACATTTGGTTAAAATCTCTTTGGCTCTAACATCTCTAATAGGTCTAATGGACTGGCTACTCTAAATCATGGTAGCATGGCACCTTTCTATTTGGCTAGGGTCCCCTAAACTTGACATCTCTGACAGGTTTGAGGGAGTGGTTGTTATGACTTTTGATGATGTTTCACCTTCCCATTCGACCAGGATTTATGAAAATCATGAAAATGACCAAGTAAAAAAGATAAAAATAATATGATGCATTAAAAATTACTTATTAGATATGAAGATCTCGATTTACCATGGAGGATAATGAGTTTGTTGCTCTGGTAAGGGAACTAGACTTTGGGAGATTTAAATGAAAATCAACCTAAAAAATTAGTTCCATGATTTATAAAAAATAAAAAACACTCCTTAGTTCTAAATAGAAATTAAAAGAGGCTTGTTACTACTTGGAGAAATCAAGGTGGTGCATATGCCAAAAAATTTAGCAGGTGTCACCAATGGGAAGAAGAGGAAGGACTCTGAAGCTTATGGTTTGTGATATTTTTAGAGGATTCTCCCATTTCAAAGAAAAGGGAGCATGTTGGCCACAACAAATTGGGGCATGTACAATCCAATATAAATATTCCAATGAAGAAAAAAAATTCCAAGGTCATACCCTTTACAAGCAATAGTTTTGCACAAGAAAACACAATGTTTCATGTACCCAAATAGGTTTATTCATTCTTTGTTATTTATTCTATAATTTTATTGTCTTTACTTTCAAATTTCTATCTTAAGGACTAATTTATACATTTTTCATTGCATGTTTGCATGAAATACAATTCAATGCATGACTTACATTCAAGATTGTTCTCCATAGATAAGTTTAGTTATATTATTTTATTTTTACTCTAGTACTCACTTTGATGCATTAATAGAATAAAAGGGAGACAAATGTAGACAATGATTATTGATAAAAAAAAAATGTATTTTTGACCATCTTCTTATATACACTTAGCTCATGTCTAATGTTATAACTTTAGGATGTTATTCCTCTACTTCTATGTGGATGAACCTTACACTTGAGAAACTCTAATACATAACATTCATATTCATCACTCCAAATAGCCTAAACTCATTATCATACTAATCCAAACTTTTAGTTTAGCTAGTTTTTCTCCTTAGACAAGGCTTTTCCTTTAAGACTACCCATTCGCTGATAGTGTCTAAATTAGAGGGCCGCATCTTTTCACTAAATAAAAACTAATTGATCAAACTTAAATTCACCTCACATGTTATTCCACATGTTTTAAAAGTCCTATTTTATGAATTTATAAAAGATCACTATAAATCTATATTTTATACCTATTGTTTACTTGAGGTTCACATGATTGAAAAGTATTAGAACATCTATCTATCCATTGAGAGGAAAACACCCATTCTTCCTAACTCTAAGTCTACACAGCCCTAGTAGCCCTGAACTAAATTTGAATATATCTCCAAGGTCACAAGTCATTGTAGAATCACATAATTACACTAGGATTACACTAGCATATAACATTACACCAATTTTTTATACACACCACTGACAAAACAAGAAATATAATTACAACACTAGCTAGATCTAGATGTGAGACCAATAGCAAAGACGTTCGCCATGAAATAATGAGAACAAAGTTGAACACACCATAACATAGATATACCATGGAAAAACCTCATGAAGAGGTAAAAACCCCACCAAGATTATTCATTATTTGAAAAATAAAATACACCCAATACAAGCTTTCTCTTCTTTCTCTTCTCTCTTTTTTCATTACATCTTACAATATAAACTCTTTATTATATAGGTAAAGTAATTTGTCCATTATAAATGACCTTTTCTAATCACCACATTAATAGATCCAACCTCTCCAAAGGCCATTTAATATATTTTATTATTTATTTACACACGGATAAACTCATGATAAATAATAAAATATATTATTATTTAACCAATATAATTTAATGTATTAAGGGTACATAAATAACACCACATAACCATTAATTGTTCCAATACTCCCCCTTAATGTTAAGTGGGAATACATAGTGATTTTTAGAAGGTAACAACATAATGAACTTACACTCCATGAACCATCCACATGAAGAGTTTTAGGAGGTAATAATTGAAGGAAACATCATCATGTCATAGTCACCTTTAAAGGAATTATGCTATGCAAACATAGTCACCCAAATGTATTACACTATTTAACTATAGACACCCAAAGGTATTACACTATGTAACCATAATCACATAGTCACTATTGGCCATTTTAGGCTCACATACCAGCTTGTGATCAAATAACTAGAACAACATCTGGATGGTTTTTAGTAGATTGATTTCACACATGAAGGTGAGTAATTAGAGAATTAGCCATACGGGTTTCTTCACAATAGTCCCAGGTAGCCATACATTCAGTTTTATCTCATCCATATAAACAGAATAGAAGACCTAAGAATCTAAAGTGGGCTCCCAAAATAAAATTTGCTAAGTTTTTATACTTAGTCAATTTTTGGAGAGCCTAAACAGAGCTGAAGGACCATATTCATGAGGTCAGACCTCGTGTATATGGACAAGTCAAGGAGAATCAGTCATATGGGTTAGTTCATTCTTATGCTAAGATCATCCATGTGAATATGCAGCTCACATGATAAATCAAAATGAAAGCTATGCATCTTCAAAGTTGGCTTCGTAGACTGAAATGACCAAATCTCCATAGCCATTTTTGAGTCAGGATCAAGTGGGCCAACCAACTTATGCATTTAATATATTCACTCAAAAATCTTTCCAAGCTAGTAAATAAAATGGGTTTGCTTTTTGTGGCATTAAGACCATGTCTTGAAATTTTGGTGTCTTCACGAGTCCTTTGCTTTAAGATACAAGTTTTCAAAGTTGGCCAAAATTTTAAAAAATGTCCATGTAAGTCTCAAATTTATGCCCAGATGAAGGTACATATGAGTTTAAATTTGGCAGTTTACAGGATGTCAAAAGCATTCTCATGGACATCAAATGACATTCACATGAATGTCAAAATTAAGCCCTATGAACTAGCTAATGGGGTTCAAAAATTCTCAATGGAGACATGAGGAAGAGTACATGAATAACAAGTGTCAAGACCATGGGAGCTTAGAAAAAGTCAAACATCAAATTTTTGATAGCCAATAGCAAGGGGGTGAGTTTGGGTGATTAAACAAGACAAGCTCGACTCGGTAGGTAAATAAAAGAGTTCAAACTCAAATTTAACCTGAGTTAATGAAAGAAGCAAAATAAGAAAGCTCTATATAGGCTCAAATGGGACCAATCATCAAAAAAAGTGATATAGATCTATAGGAAAACCAATATCCTTAGATTGGTTTTCATTTATAGTGAATAGATCATATATATGGATAAGTCATACCCTCGATAAACTATCACTCAAGACAAGCATGATGTGTCCCTGGTAGTTATGAATATTTTATGCTTTTGATGAAATCTAGTGGAAGATCAACAATCTAGAACTTGAGGATTTAGAAAGCAGTTGGATTGTTCACTTCTAGTTAGATCAAGACTTGCCACTTGTGGTTAACTCTCATCTTCTATCACACCTTGCTCAATTACTGGAATGATTTGGAGGATAATCATGAATATCTCACTCATAATGGCTTGTCTTGATTGGACCAAAATCATGATAAAACAATTCAAAAGTTGACAGATAACTGGTGACTAACCTCTCCTTTATCTCTCTTTTATAGTATGTATAGAGGCTCTTAAGACCAAAATAGATATCTAGAGATTAATCTCTGACCAGTTAGATCTCTCTCTATATTTTTAGTTACCTCTCTTGGTTAGACAAAACTCTACCAAGATGGAATTTGTAACATATTGAAGTAAATAAAAGGTCATGTTTTGATTTCAATATTTTGGTATAGTGTGTATGTGTCTAATTTGTGCATGTGGTAAAAGTCTCTCCCTTGTCAAGTTGTGTTATCATCTAGTTACTAGTTCATCTATTCATGTACATATTGTTTAATGTTCTACATCTTTTGATCCAAGCTTACATGTGGATACTATGACTGGTTAGTGTCTCACTTTAGACCTCTCCTTCATTTCCCTCAGCCTAGACCATTTGGTGAGCCTCTACATAGATAGTTGAAGTTTAAACCCGGTCATTTACTTGTTTCATTAGTGTTCTTTGAGTTGAGCAGGGAGGATCGACTTGTAATATTTGTGCATCATCATTTTAACTCTCTTAGGAACCCTCATCCCTTTCTAACCCTTTTCCCATAAAAAATTTTTAGTTTAGGTGATCTTCAAAGAGGAATTCAACTTAATCCAAAGGTTCAACCTCACTATAGGATACCCATAGCCTAAGGTTATTCCCATATTGTGGATGGAAGTGAGAGAGCCTAAAAACTCTCCCACAAGGGTGAAATTCCATGACTCAATAGTTTTTGGCATGCTCGATAGGACTAAGGTCCAAAGCAGTTGAAGAGTTTTGGTGTTCTTTTCATCCAATAAACCTTTAGGGGCACATCTATAAACATCAATGGTGACTTTGAATTTTAACTGGTTGCATCATTCTAGGTAAGCCTTAAAGTATCTTTATCTATATTTGAGCCCCTCTTACGAGTCTTTATGGCTAGATTTAGTTCAAAGTTTCACCCTCATCTAGTTGGTGAGCCTTATCTCTAACCAAATGGAACATACCATCCATCCAATCATCTTTATCAACTCCGTAATGAGGATATCTATCTTTCATTCCCACCCACTTACCCCTCTGGCCAAGCTTTTGCTATCACATCCTTACTGGCACTTAAGCTAATATGTTGAAGTTAGAAGAAGTAATGAAAAAATGGGATGTAGAGCTTGATGTGATCCATTTTCAACTCATAAATAGGATGAGGAATTTCTTAAAATGTTAACAAAGGAGTGGATGGTTGTCAAAAAGGAGGTTCAGTATGGTGTTATCAATAATGATCTGTGTGAGATGAAGACCCTAATCCAATGGTGAATAAATAGATTAGTAAAATGGGAGGGTAAGGAGAAATAGTTTAGGCAACCTAAACCATCCATCCCACCCCCCTCCAAAAATGGCCTACTTTGAGAAAAGATGAGGAAGAGAGGAATTAGGAGGATTCATGGTAGCAGTTATACCATGATTTCATGAAAGAAATGGATATGGTTTGAAATCATGTGACCTCTTTATCACATGAAGGTGAAGTAGTCTTGACTGACCAGCTTGAGGTGCCAAAATAGGATTTGAAGCCTCATAATTGTGACAAGAGATCAACATGCTTGCTTCTAAAAAGACTCTAATCAAGCTGCAACTTCATGAAAATTAGTCTTTGGAAGTAGTTATTTTCTCAAGAGATGACTTGTTTGAACTTTTCAAGCATGGTTATCAACTTCTCTCTTCAATTCTAGACATCTCTCTACTATTGGAAGCTAGATGTGAGCTCAGATGGCCTCAATAAATCATAAATTTAGAAGTCACCCCTAGGAATACATTGAAGGGGATAGATCAAGTTGATTCAAATGTTCATAATCAGTAGTTCATGAGTGAAGAAGAACTGGAGTTATTCTTATGAAGAACATAGATCTAGGAGCATGATGATTGGGTTTTAGACCCATAATTCTAGTTGATCTACCTTAATCCAATAATGGAGGAACCAATTTCCCCCTTGAGAAGGCATGATCATTTATTTGCTCCTAGTTATAGGGAAGAGCTACCAAGAAAATGGAAGCATGTCTTGAAGCACCAATGTGTACAAAATAATTTTCCATTTGACCCAAGAGGGTATTTTTAATTTACAACATTATACATAATAGGTTAGATTTTGAAGCTTTTCTCTAAATGCTTTGCACACATCTTTTCATATATTAGTTGTTTCTATTTTTAGGTGCCTATGAGCACCTGTCTTGTTTCATTCTATTTCTTTTCTTCTATTTTCAAGTGAGGTTATAATAAGGGTTGACTCCATACCCAATGGATCAGATCATATTATCAAAGCATAGTAGGTATGCTTCCTTATGAGTCACCAATAATGTTCCCAATATTTGGCCCATGTAACATCTTGTGCCTAGTTGCCATGATCCGATATAGAGAAGGAAGCAAAACCCCCCCCTTTTATTGATCAAATAACTAGAATAACATCTAGATGGTATTGAGTGGATTGATTTCACACATGCAGGTGATTAATTAGAGAAATGTCCACATGGGTTTCTTCAAAATAGTCCCAAGTAGTCATATGTTAGGTTTCAACTCATCCTCCTAAGCACAACAAAAGACTTAAGAATCTAAAGTGGGATTTTAAAATAAAATCTGCTAAGTTTCTATACTTAATCAATTTTTAGAGAGCCTGAACAGAACCAAAAGAACATATTCATGAGGTCAGACCTTGTGCATATGGATAAGTAAAGGAGAATCAATCATATGGGTTGGCTCATTATTATGATAAGATCATTCATGGAAAGATGCATCTTACACAATGAACCAAGATGAAATATATGTATCTTCAAAGTTGGCTCTACAGACTGAAATGACCAAATCTCCATACTTAGCCATTTTTGAGTTGGGATCAAGTGGGATAGCATACTTGTTCATTTAATATCTTCACTTAGGAAGTATTTTAGGCTATAAAATCAAATTAGTTTCTTCCTTATGGCATTAAGACCATCTCGTAAAAGTTTGGTATCTTCACAAGTCCTACGCTTCAAGATACAAGTTTGCAAAGTTGGCCAAAAATGTGAAAGATGTATGTGCAAGTGTCAAATTTATACCCATGCAAAGGTCCATATGAGTTTTAATTTGGTGTTGTATAGGATGTAAAAATAATTCTCATGGATGTCAAATGATGTTCATGCAAATTTTAATTTTAAGCTCCATGAACTAGCCAATGGGGTTCAAAAATTCTCAATGGAAACCTAAGGAAGAGTGTGTAGCTAACAAGTGTCAAGACCATGGGAGCTTAGAGAAAGTCAAATAGTCAGATTTCTGACAAATAATAAACAAGGGGGTGATTTGGGGTGATCAAGTGAGATTAACTTGACTTGGTAGGTAAATAAAATAGTCTAAACTCGAATCCAACCCGAGTTAATGGAAGAAGCAAAAGAAGAAAGCTCTATATGGGCTCAGATGGGATCAATTGTTAAAAAAAGTGATATAGATATATAGGAAAACAAATATCATTAGATTGGTTTTCATATATAGTTAATAAATCATATATATGGCTAAGCCAAGCCCTCAATAAACTATTGCTCAAGATAGGCATGACATGTTCCTGGTAGATATGAAGATTTTATCTGTTCGATGAAATCTAGTGGAAGATCAATAGTTTAGAACTTGGGGATTTAAAAATTAGTTAGAGCGTTCACTTCTAGCTAGATCAAGACTTACCACCTATGGCTAACTCTTGTCCTCTAACACACCTTGCTCATTCAGTTTAATGATTTGGAGGCTAATCATGAATATCTCACTCATAATGGCTTGTCCTAATCAGACCAAAAGCATGATAGAATAGCTCAAAAGTTGATAAAAAACTTGTGACTAACCTCTCCTTTCTCTCTTTTTTATGTTGTATATAGAGGCTCTCAGGCCCAAAATAGATATCTAGCGATTAATCATCTGACTAGTCAGATCTCTCTCAATTCCCTCTTTTGGATAGACAAGACTCTACCAAGATGAAATTTATAACCTCTTGAAGTAAATAGGTCATGTTTTGATTTCAATATTCTAGTATAGTGTGTATGCATCTAATTTATGCATGTGGTAGAAGTGTCTCCCTCATCAAGTTGTGATCTCACCTAGTTACTAGTTCATCTATTCATGCACATAGTGTTTTAGTGTTCTGCATCTTTTGATCAAAGCTCGCATGTGGATATTGTGACTAGTTAATGTCTCACTTTAGACCTTTCCTTCATTTCCCTTATCCTAGACAATTTTGTGAGCCTCCACATAGATTTGTGAACAAATAGTTGAAGTCTGAAACCATTCATTTACTTGTTTCATTAGAGTTCTTCGAGTTGAATAGGGAGGATCAACTTGTAATTTTGGTGCATCACCATTTTAACTCTCTTAAGAAGCCTCATCCCTTTCTAACCCTTTTCTCGTAAAGTATTAGGCTTAATTTTAGTTTAGGTGATCATTAAGAGGAATCTGACCTACTCTAAAGGTTCAACCTCACTACAAGATACCCACAGCCTAAGGTTGTTCTTATATTGTGGCTAAAAGTGAGAGAACCTAAAAACTCTCCCACAAGGGTGTAATTCCACGTTTCAATAGTCACCTTTAAAGGAATTATGCTATAAAACTATAGATACCTAAAGGTATTACACTATGTAACTCTAATCATATAGTCACCTTTAAAGTAATTATATTATTCATCCATAAATACCTAAAGGGTTTGCACTATACCCCCATAGGCACCTTTAAAGGAATTATATTATGTTATCTTAAACCACTTAAATTGAGTTTAAGATAGCATGATCATGATACTATATCCCACAATGAGAATACATCCCACAATTTTGCATGAATAATCAACCAAACATATTGGCATCTTTTATAACATAAAGACCTCCATGCTACTATGTGTTGGGTATAATGTATACTTCCATATAAAGTTTACGAAAATCACATAAAGTGATATATTACAATGCTTTACAATGAAAATAATTATAAATATATAGAAGGAAAAACATGACCCATATGGATTTTAAAAAGTGATATTAACATGCACACTTCCCCTCAATGGCAACTTCAATAAGCTCAACATTGAATAAAATTTAATAGCCTTTATTTTGTTGGTGTTGCATTAGATTTTTCATCAAAGCTATACAATTTTGAATATCACCAAGAATGTTGGTACAATAAGGAACTTCCACATTATGTTATTCTATCATCCTTCATAGCCACAAGGCTTCTTTAGAAACTTCCATATGAAATGCTCTAAGTGATAACACCTACACCAAACATAAAAATATATCCAGAAGTAGACTAATCATAGTATGGTTAGCATCACAATAACCAAATAAATTAGCATAATCAAAGAAAAAATAATATACACTAAAGTTTATTGTTCCTTTTATATATAAAATTATTCGATTTGTTAATTTTCAATGATCCAAGTATGGATCCTACATGAATTTAGAATCAACACCCACATCTTATGAAATATCTATCCTAGTAATGAATTAGATAAATTAAACTATCAATAATATATTTGTAAATAAGGGTTATCTTTATTTCACATAGTTTTTGAATCAAGCTTTAACACAACCTTCAATATGTGGTTATGTAAGCTTGCAATCAATCGTGTTAAATTTAAAAAGTAGGTTATGTGATGCCCATCCAATCAATTAATTAATAATTTGATACTAATTTAACTAAATATTACATATCTTATTATAAATAATTAATATTATAATTTGAGTCGTGAATATTATTTTCTTCCTTTTAAAGTAAACACTACAAGTTTGCATTTTATACTAAACCAATAAAAAAAAGTTTAGAAAGCAAATTTTTTAACGTGTTTTATAGTTGATAATAAAAACACATATTCTAGTGAGTAAACAACACTATCCACTTTATTTGATTACAAAATAATTCAAAAATACAAAGAATTACAACAAAGATGAAAGTTCCAAGTATCCCAAAAGTGATCACAAGTGTCATAAAATAGTGTTGTAAGAACACTATTTGATCAAATTATTGTAAAATAAATAGTAGGAGGTTTAAAATTAAATAAATTACCTTCTTAATGTGTCTGGAATGTACTAAAACTTACAAATCGATTGGTTGGATGACTATGGTTGACAAGCAATTGATAGGGTCAAAAGTCAAACAAATTATTGCACATGACACACATTCCCATGTGAATGATCATGCACATTAAAAAATGTTTTTAATAATAAATAAAATTTGTTCAAAAGGAAGGATAGAGGGGATTTTAACTCTAGACCTCTCTCATGCAAGTAAACTAGCAAAATTATACTAGCCAACTCATCCACTAAGCTAATTAACATAGTGGATGCACTAACATGTATTTAATATTTTTTAATCATATTTTTATTTTTTTGGGAAAAAAATAAACCAAAATTACATTATTTTATTAAAATAATATCATATAAGCATTTATTTTAAATTTTGAAAATAAAATAGGTTAAAGACAAGTGGGATCCATAGGCTTAGACAGAAAAAAGTAATTAAATACAACTCTTATTTTTTAAATAATTTATATTTAGACATACATAGACATTTAATATTGTTATTTTAATTCATAGGAAGATTAATGGCATTGTAAGAGAGGATGAAATGCTTGGAAGGAGCTACAGACACTCATTTTTGATGAAATAAATCTCAAATTATCTAGAAATTACTTTCTGATGCCTCTACGAGAATCAAATCAGAGTTTAAATGATTGTAAATTGGTTTTTTTATAATTTATTTCAGTAATGTCATCCCAATGAGATAAAAAAACATTAGAATTTTCTTTAACTTCTCCACAGCTCCTTCCATAGGCTCAAACAAGCTAAAAAGATGAAGATTCAACCTTTTAAGCTAAGAACCAAGGTGCAGCAACATGTAAACTGATTTATTTTATTTATTTCTATTTTTATAAAATATTTGGGATGTCATTACATAGGTATGGTGTAAAAATTGAGGTAGATCACAATGGATGAATATCAAGAGACCAAATTAGGCCCTATATAGCTCTAAATTACCTCTAAACAGGGTTTTGAAGAGACTACAACAATCGAAAACCAATTTTTATGCCAAAAATTTAATTTTTATGATTTTTACCATTTTAGGAGGCTGTACTTTGGTTTTTATGTAGACAAATTCTTCAAAAAAATTGAATCGGATGATCTAGAGGCTCTATAAGAGGGTTAGCAAGACAAAAACAATAAGATCTGATCCTTTGAACTGAAAAATAGAAGTAAAAGTAAAATAAAAATAAATTTATAATTTTCTTAGTGATTAAAATGCATTAAAAATCCATACCATCATGCTTAGAAAATGAAAATAAAAAATATTTTAGTGTTTCTATAAAAAATCTTGAATAACCAAACAAAAATTTATAGATCTATAACTTAGAAACAAGATTTTTAATATATATGTATTTTTTAAAATTTTCAACTTGATCTTCAAAAATAATTTAAAAGATATTTTAGGTTAAAAAAATGAATATCTTAACACTTAATAAATTAAAAAAACTTAAAATGATTTTTTCTTAGTTTTCTACTTGCCTCAGGGAGATGTGCCTATTGGTTGGTTAGAACTATAAATGAATCCTTCATACACCTTCACAAGGATCATTACGATAACATGGAAAAAAATTATGATTTTAGAGCTCAAAACACATTTTTAACCCATTTTAAGATTCTTAGTTAGATCTATAACATGAAAATAGGCTAAAAATATGAAAAATTACACAGATCTGAGATCTCTAGGCTCTAAGAGAGGAAATAGACAAAATATCTTACTTCTATTGTAGGATAACCTTAAAAAATATTATGCACATATCATGGCTTGGAATATGGATGAATATGGGCTTGAACATATGCTAAATTTTTGATCTTTTATCTTGCCTCTTGATCATGCATCAACTGACTCTGATACCATGACAAAATAAACAATACGATTGTAATACTAGACAAATCTAGATGTCAGACCAATAACAAAGACATTCACCATGAAACAATAAGATCAAAGTCAAATACACCATAACACAAATATACCATGGGAAAACCTCATGAAAAGATAAAAACCCACCAAGATTATTCATTATTTGAGTATTAAAATATAACCAATATAAGCTTTCTCTTTTTTCTCCTCTCTCTTTTTTCATTACATCTTACAACATAAACTCTTTATTATATAATCAAGGTAATCTATCTATTATAAATGACCCTTTCCAACCACCACATTAATGGGTCTAATCTCTCTAAAGGTCATTTAATATATTTTACTATTTATTTAAATGAGAATAAACTCATGATAAATAATAAAATATATGATTATTACCTTATGTAATTTAATGTATTAAAGGTACATAAATAACATCACTTAACTATTAATTGTTCTAAAACTAATTGATCAAACTTAAATTCACCTAACAGGTTGTTCTACATGTTTTAAAAGTCTCATTTTATGAATTTCTAAAAGATCACTATAAAGCTATAATTTATACCTATTGTTCACTTGAGGTTCACATGATTGAAAAGTATTAGAACATCTATCCATACATTGAGAGGAGAACACCCATTCTTCCCAATTCTGAGTATACACAACCCTAGTAGCCCTGAACTAAATTTTAATATATCTCCAAGGTCACAGGTCATTGTTGAATCACATTCTTACACCAAGATTACACTAACATATAACATTACACCAATTTTTTTTACACACAAAAATAGCATGAGAGAACTACATGAAGTTTGATCCCTTTTCAGAGTATTAACATGTAGGCATCACTGAACACACAAAAGGTATTAAGCTCAAATACAATTTCAACCATTGAGCCCTTTTTTCATGTATTCCTCATTACCTATTGAGTTAGGGTTCCAAGTGAAAAATAAATCACACCACAGCTTCCACAATGAATCGAGCAACCTGATCACATATAAGTCCTACGTGCAAAGGCATACTAATATATTTTTTACACAAAAAAATAAAAATCCCACTAGATGGTGGTGTGTCTCACATATAACAATGTGACATAGCCCAGTCTAGATAGCATGGCCTCAACTAGAGATATAGGTAATTCATTTTCCTAATTCACAATGACCTAGTTACCTAGTCAATTTAACAGTCATAATTATAGTTCTACATGTCTAATTTTTAGTGAAGTTATTCATCTTTGGTACTTTTCATTTTTATCATATTTATATATATAACAAGTTCCAAATTAATTTATGTGAATTATTACATATTTCTTATAATTTGATTTTACTCAACAATTCTTTTTAATTAAGATTAAAAACCCTTTTAATCATAAATTTGATAAAAATATTGGTGAACCCATTTATTGATTGAATATTTCAAACCTTAACCATAATTATTGCTAGGATTTATTTCATTATTTTATTATTTACAATTGTTGTATTAGGGTTTTCATATTTGATAAATTCTTTGATGGTAACAATATTCTAAGTTTCTATGTCATCTATGAAAGTTATTTCTACTTCTCTTAGAAAAAGTGCAAGATTAAGTGGTACTCAAGTTGAGCATACTCAAATTATCTTGATAAGGCACATAAGATGAATAATAACAATGATATATCAGAACCTTCAGATATTAATGCACAAATTAAATATGTAGAAGTGCATGGTAATACATCAAAACATGAATAATATAATCAAGACAACCTTGACTCTCAAGATGAACATCAAGATGTAAATCTACATAGGTAATCAACAATGTATATACCCTAAATTGGTCAAGTAACCACACATCTTGTTTTTTCACAGTCTTTTTATAGGAGACTCTAACTAGAGAACATGAGCTTTGTTCACATTTATCCATATCTTTTGTTTTACTCATCTTAATCTTATTTCATGCTTGAGTCATTTTTTTACCTATTTTTAGTCATATCGAGCCTTTCAAATGGTCATTCCACCTTAGCTAGGTCATATTTTCCTTATTAATTTCATCCCCTCAAGTCTTGACCCTATAGGATAGGAGTGCTAGGATTGGACTATAGCGCTAGACCATAGGGTGTTTATTTCTAATGCTCATATCCAAAAGTGTTTTTAGCTCCAACAATTAGGTTTTCTCGCTTAATGAGTCCCAACCTTTTTCTTAGCTTCATCTTTAAGTTTTTTAATATTGATCAAATGTGAATAAAGTTCCTAAATTCAAAATAAAGAGTCTCCTATATAAAGGACTACACAAGGAATTTTATATATAGCACTTACTACTTTGGTATAATACATAATAAAAATTAGTCAATAGTATAACACAGTATTCTACATCACACATAGACTTGCATGCTTGATCAAAAAAAGGCCTAGGCAAAATTTCATTCTTGCATCTACTGTGCATGTTGATTAGGTATGTTCCCTAAGGGAGAACTATATTTGATCTAATACCCTAACATTGAGAGTTAATGTAGGTAGTGATCAGGATAGTAAGGGTTCTAGATCATGTGATCATACTTATCCTAACTCATTTTTTTCTCCTTATATTTTTGATGTATTTATTGTTTCATGTGTGTAGATAGACCCAGGGTTTGGAGATTGAAATGGACCTACAACAAGCTCTGTCAACATTCAACCTCTAAAATTTTATATACAGGCTCATACAAAGACAATGAATAAAACCTAAAAAATCAGATCTTTAGGATAATAGCGACATAAAAAGAATATAGCATCGAACCCCAAGGTGTCAATTTCTAGTGATCCTATCCTTTCATTAAATAAAAACTAGATCCATATTCTTGACTCTTCCCTATCCTACACCATAGTTTCTAACTCTTGAATCATTCATTTTAGCTTATTTTTCTAGATAAGTCTACTTCTTTCCCTCTACAATTGATTTTATTAAATTGGTGTAAATCCATATTTCACTATATTTTTCTCCTTACTTCATACCTTTTATTGTTTAAGAATTAAACACTAGTTTCCTAAAAATAATAAAATATTTAGTGAACCTGACTTACTTCAAACAAATCTAAAACACTAGGTACACTTAAGGTTTTTCCTTCAAATTTTGTGTACAAATTTAGTTTTAAAATTATGATTTTTGTATAAATTGTTGTGAATTTATCTCATTCAAATATTGTTTTAGAATTTAAATTATTGCAATAATTTTCAAAAATTCTAAAACCTTAACCAAAAGCCTTAGATTTCCAAACTAGGTCCTCAAACCCTAAGCCTCCCTCCCTTACAATTTTTAAAAAAATATTTTTAAATTTTTGCAAATTGTTTGGAGTGTCAAAATTATTTTCAAAATCTTAATATTAATAGTTATTCTTACAAAAATTTAATTTCTAAATTCTAATTTTTGTATAATTTTTTATGTATTTATCTCACTCAAATATTGTTTAGAATTTAAATTGTTGCAATAATTTTTAAAAATTCTAAAACCCTAACCAAAAACCCTAGATTTCTAACTAGGTCCTCAAATCCTAATCCTCTCTCCTGTACAATTTTTAGAAAAATATTGTAGAATTTTTACAAATTTTTTGGAGTGTTAAAAATATTTTCAAAATCTCAATATTAGTAGTTATTTTATGCAAAAATTAAATTTTTAATTTCTAATTTTTGTATAATTTTTTATGCATTTATCTCATTCAAATTTATTTTATAATTTAAATTATTGACATAATTTTCAAAAATTCTAAAACCCTAAATTTCCAAACTAGGCTCTCAAACCCCAAGCATTCCTTTCTTGTAATTTTTAAATAAATATTTTAAATTTTTTATAAATTGTTTAGATTGTCAAAAATATTTTCAAAATCTCTATGTTAGTAGTTATTTTTGCATTTATTTTCTTAATAGTAATTTTACATATTCTCTTTGATGAAAGAAATAAAATGTCCACTAAGGAGGCACTTCTTACCTCTCATCCCATAGATCAATTTCTAAAATTTTATCATAATTATGACAATGAATGGACAAAATTGCAAAATTGCACATTAGCTAAAAATATGGAAAATGATTTCATTTACAATGAAGATCACTAATATTTTTGTAATGAGGAATATGATGATACATGTGAAAGTGATAGTGAAAAACAAATAGATGCATCTTCTTCTCTCAAGCCTATATTTTTTATTCCCTCTTCTAAAGAAAATAATTTTGATAAATGGGAAAGATACTTTTCACTTCATTCTCCTAAGCACAATACAAAAAATGAACAAATTATTCATACACTTCTTATTAAACCTCTTATTGGTGATAATTTGCTTTCATGTGAACCAAATCTCTCTCTCTCTCTCTCTCTCTCTCTCTCTCTCTCTCTCTCTCTACTTCTATATTCAAAATACAACAATATAAACACAATAAAATTAAATTGTCAATGCATTATTCAAATGATGCATCTCATGTTCTTAACTCTACTTTGTTAAAATAATGTCTAAATTATAAATATCTTACTCGTACTTCTCATATTTCAAATGAAAATAATGCATACACTCCATCCATGGATAACATAGATGCACATAATATTCCAATTTCATATGATAAATTATTGCATATTAGAAAAGAATTAAATTCTTCTCTTACACCTCTCCCTAGTTACAATGGAAGTGATAATACGTATGATAGTGAACATGCAAATGAATATGAAAATGAGAGTGACTATGAATAATATTTTGCATATAATAATACATGGAATAATGATGATTATTATGTACATAGTAAAAAATAAAATGCATCTCATGTTTCTAACTCTTCTCTCACTCCTCTCAAACAAATGCACTACCAAATGGTGTTTCTAATTTTATACATGATTCTATTCCAATGATGCACATATTAATGATAACATCACATCCTCTACTCTATTAGAATGTGATTCAATAAAACATAAAGATACCAATGAATCTTCCAAACCACCCCCTACTACAGTAGCACATATTTCTCACTCTTCACATAAAGAGAATGGTAGCCTACATCCCTATACTAAGGTCCAGGTTACCATTTCTCTAAAGTTTCAAGTGAGCACACCCCCTCTCTATGATCTGATTTCTAAATGTAGCATTCCCATGGCTAAAATTAATGATTAAATTTAATGATTTAATGAACCATTTCAAGATGTTAATATACCATCCTAGGAGATTTTTTTTTTAATGCATGTAGTTGGTGAATTAAAACACCAAGTACATCTCCTTACCTTGGAAAACAAGGCTTATAAGTCTTGGATGGATTCCAATTATTTACATTGTGACCCTCTTTTGAAGATATTTGTAAAAGCTTCATTGCTTAAGCATTTCTAGATACCATCATTTCCTCACATTGATGGAACTAGAGATCCATTCTTACACCTTCAAGCCTTTCAAAAGGCTTTGCCATCTCATGAGAGTCTTTTGATTGTACTCAAATTATTTCAACAGACATTAGTGGGGGAAGCATAGAATTGGTTCTTTCATCTACTCCCCATTGGATCTTTTCACACATATGATAACCTAGAGGAGGCATTTCTCAAATATTACATAGAAAACATGGGCCCTCATGTTACATATGAGAAACTTGGTACATTGCATCAAAATACTTTAGATCCAATTAGTGATTATATCTTACAATTGAAGATGCATATGTTAAGATTGATCTATGAACCAATAAATTTAGAGATTCATCATATCTTTATTAAGGGGCTTCACCAACCTCTCCTTGAGCATCTATTATATCAAACAAAGTCCTCTTTTAGGCACTTATGCTATACAATTCTAGCCTTAGAAAAAAATTGGGATTGATTGAGGTATATTCAGTTGATTTCATTACTCTAGATTTCATAGTAGTACCCCCATCTATAGCTCCTATCACACAATATCCACCATGTCCTAAACAAGATAGGAGACATCAACTAGAAAGGCAACTAATTAAGAATAGAGAGCTAGTTTTTAGAGCACAACCTACATTATGCACTATAGAGAATAACAACAAGGCACCATTATAGTTTGATTTAGAGAAAGATAGCCCATGTGACATATTATCAGCACTACTAGATAGGAGGTTAATCACATTACCTTCTACTCATCGATGAGATCCACATATTTTACATAGAAAACAACATCAACCCTTTTATAAATATCATCATATCTATGGACATAGAGATAATGATTATTATGACTCATGGATTACATTAATAGATGTGTTGATAATGACATCATAGCATTTACATAAGGGATACTAATATGTTCTCCATTATGGATTCCTAGACCTCATTCCTCCATGGTTGAGTCATCCTAAGACATTCCTTCACTGGAATCATTAGTTACTCATTATGAGAGTAATGTAGCTTCTAGGATAGAGCCTCACATGAGATATCCTATTTTACCTATTCAAAAGGTTTGAAAACTAGTATAGTGAGATTAACATACATGTAGCACTATCAACAGAGGAGTACATAGTGTAATTCCATATACATATCTAGCACCATAACAGAATACCACTCTAGAGAGATATTCACTATGATCAAGTTTTCTAGGTCCTATCTCACATAACAACCCACTAGGGATAATATTAGATGAACCCATATCATAGAGTATTACTCCAGAGAGATATTCACTATGACCAAGCTTTTTAGGACCCATTTCATGTAGCAACTCACTATGATTGAGATTAGACAAGCATCCATCACAGGTTTTAGTTTCATCTCAATCTATCATTTAATCATATGCATCACAATAGAGGCCATAAGTTACTATTTCATGCAACAATCCACTACAATTGTGGATATATGAACCCTCTTCATAGCACATAACTACAGTTAGTACATAGTAGATAGTATTAGATACAACATATATTCCTACACATCATGAATAGTATGGTCACTTGTTTAGTTGACCATCAGGGTTTAGATAGGGATACAACACAAAGTAATATGACACACATTCATACCATCATTAGTTCATAGCTTCACTTCATGGGGAAATGATGAAGCCAAAGGACTAGCCTTTGTATTCTTGAGCCACCTACTCAGATGGATTAGGCACATGATCCAAACATTGACTAGCACATGCATGATTATAGAGCTTCACTTAGTGGATAATGATAGAGCCAAAGGGCTATCCTTTGTATTCTTGAGCAACTCTCAAGGAATTGAGCACATAATTTTCTCTTACATCCCCTTCTACTAACAAATAACATTCCTAAGTTTTGAGTAGCCATCCCTAGCCAAACCAAATTATCCAATTCCAAACTTACCAATATCCTATTTTACCAATATTAAACCAACTCATTTTATCAAATCAATTTCTAAATTACAAAACCAACAATTTTTTTCTCACATGGGGTTACAAATCAAACCTAACATCACACTTGAACATATCATGAGCAATCAAAATCACATCACAAATAACATTTTTCCAAAACATATGCAACCTCAAAATCAATACCAAACCAACCACTTATAAATCAATCATTTATAAATTAATATATCAACTTATTATAAAATCCATAATACAATACACCTTAGTCAAAATCAAAACTAGTATCCATATATATAATGAGTTTTTAAAACATATAAATCATATCAAAATACAATAAATTATGAATGGGCATCATTCCCTCACTCTCTACACCTGTATTAGTCCCATAATCCACTCTACCACTCAATGGCTCTATAGCTCTTTGAGATATCGAATGCCTCTTTTGATGGTTCTCTCACTCTAGTATCCAACCATGATCCTCACACAAGTCTACATATCACCACTAAATCTCTGTGTACTCATCCATAATCCTCATACTCAATGATCTAAAATCAAGTAGGGGTATCTTATGCCTATCTAGCTCAACCCTCATCTCATTTCTCTCTCCCAAAAATATAACATATGCAGTTGTCACTATAGCATCTCTATCAAACAAATGAGCATAAAAACCAACTTGCACTATCACTCACTCTATCAAACCCTCCTCTACCACATCATCAAGAATATGTTGTGTGATCTCTTAGAGTGTCGACTCAATGATGGTCTTCTAGAACCCATCATCTCCACCTCCTACCCCATCTTGTGCTTCATCTTCCATACCTCCCACTCCACCTACACACAAAGTAAAACACTACATTAGATATATAATTTCAAATCAAACTAAAGAACAAACTTATATACAATTCAAATAAAATTGTTACTTACCTCCCATCATCTAGATTGGTGCAGGATCCTCATACTCAGGAGTATCCCCTCCATTAGTAGGATATAATGGAGCCCACTAATGCCTAGACCACCATGTGGTATATGCCTTTGAACATCCTACATAATCTACATTTGGAATATCTATAGCCATGTCCCATGTATCTAAAGGTAGTGGTGTTAACTTAGCCTCAATAGGCCTCACATGAGCTCATGCCCTTATTGGTTTCTATGCACTCCTCACCCACACCCATGTTGCAGCAGGCACATATTATGGTACCCCAAAATGTTTGGTGATGCACTCATACTAAAATCACTCATACACTTAAACCCAATGATCATATAACCAACAACTGACCCTTATATACCGCAAATACACTCCATCCTCAACCCACCTAGGAAATCCTCTAAAGGGCCTCCATATGATATCATGAGCCACCAATCTATCTAAAAGTCATCTATAGTGATCTATCTTAGGAGACCGAATAGCTAATTTACTCATCCACCACTCCTAAAATAGTTGCATATATGCCCACTCTAACCTAGGTAACCTAATTAGATGCATAATTATAATGTACTCATAATCCCAATAATGCAATAAAGTAGTTGCGTTCACACTACTACTGAATGCCTCCTACATAAATCTATAAAGATCCTTATAAAGGTGGACAAGCATAGGCCTACCCTATGAGAACATAGTATCATACACTTCCACACTACAAACAAATGCAATCGATACCCCACTCCTATCCATAATAATAAATAAAGCCAAAAACACAACCAACCACTTTTATACATGTGGAACACTAGATTGTACTATAACTGATAAAAACATATCACTATCACTACCTATTCAATGTATGCCTAAGAGCACACTAGGAAAATACAAGGATGCACGTTTAATAGCATCATCACCCATGTCATCCTATAATGTCACCCACCATCCACTAACCAGTAAATACAAAAATGCAATACACATCATCCAGAGTCACAATAATCTCCCCTATAGGAAGCTAAAAAGTACATGCATCTACATTCCACCTCTCACATAAAGTAGTAATCAGATACCTATCCCATTGTAAAGTGCCCAAGTCACACATATGACCCAACCTTGCCCTATTTATCATAGCTCTCTCATCAACAAACAATGGTAATAGACTCAATGTCTCCATCACCTAACCTCTATGAAATCTCTCATCCACGCCTCACCTCACCCTAAAAACATTAAAAAACAACATGTATATTGGTCCATAATGTCAAATCACCAGCCAAGCAAAATCAACAACAACAATAAAAAGTAACAGCTCAAAAAATCCAACGTCTAGGACAATTTCATTGGGTACAAGATAGCAATGCTAGACAAGAGTGTTGCAACTTAGACAATAGCACTACAACCTGGACAACAGTGCTAGAACCAGGATAAAAGTGTTGGAGAATGGATAGGAGAGCTGAAACAAGTGAAAATTTTCTTAGGACTCTTAAAATAGCTCAAATACATCAAAAATAGGTTTCTAAATAGATAAAAGTTATGCATTTCAGTTACTTACTAGGCTAAAATCACCACCAACCTCAATCTAGGTTGTCAACTACTCAAATTGGGTCATGGAAAGTGTTCATCTCCTTAACATATCTCTTAGTCTAGAACTCTAAATCTCAAACTAGTCAATACACAAATGAATCAAGAATCAATCCAAATTTCCTATATCAGACAACTTTTTCATCCAAAGCATAATACCATTTTGTCCATAACTAAAACCCTGTAACTCCATTATGCAAACCATTTTCTACTAGGGAATCATGACAATGGTACCTTCAACATCAAGTGATCTTTACTCTCTTACTACACTATTTACCTACTACGACATGTACATCTCTATATTTATCTTACATCCAAACATACACCTTGATCATCACCAATCAAAACTTGTTCTAATTTCAGCAACTGAGTCTAATCAATCAAACAACCTCTTAATTAATTCAACACATACCAACCTTACATCTATTCCTACATCACTAGTTATCACTTTTGGCTCAAAATCCTTTATGGCATGATCTCATCCCTATCCCCAAAAGGGGGGATCATTCCTACTATTCCTATTTTTACATTTACCCAACATGTTTATCCACTCTTATAGGTGGATACACCATAGTTTATACACATTTAGTAGTCAAATTATCAAATTCATCTTAGATCAATCAAAATATACAATGATTCAAATTACATGGGTTACTTAGCATTACCCAAGGCATTCAGAGGGATACACCTTCAGTTTATAGATACATAGACTATTCAGATATAGTTGGTTTAGATCATATGGATCCACAATGATTTTAGCTTATAGGTATATAGACTATTTAGATATAGTGGTTCAAACTATATGGATTCATAGTCACTTTGATATATATTTAGACTCAAATACCAGATTTGGGGGCATGTACATTACTACACATCTCACACATACAACTTTATACAATAAGACACAATTATAAGACCAGATAGCAAAGTATAGGCATAGTGTAGAGCATAGTGTTTTGATCTTTAGTTTTGCACATAGAGTATGGCAAAATAGGTCATATCACATGTGGTTATATTAGTTAATATATTATACATATGCATCACTCACATACCAAATTTGGAGGTATGGCACAAATGTATATATTCTTCATCATCCAAGATTATACAAATTAGAATGGAAAGAGATGCCATTTTCTTCTTTCACATTTATTAGAGTTTCAGATTATACCCAACTATACCTAGGTTGTCACCAAGTTAGACCATATAGCCATCTATAGTGGCTGGTCCATTACATTATCCAAACCCAGACTACACGAGTTTATGCAGCATCAAAGACAAACATTAGTTTTGGGTATTCAAACATTTTAGAGTTTTAGTTTAGATATCTAGAGTGGGAGCATGATATATTTTACTCTTCACAGCATAAATATTCTATACACACATTCTATATTACATGAGTTTATGTGGGATAAAGGGTAGACATTGGTTTGGGCCTCTAAGCATTTCCCATTCCAGTCAAATTTAGCAAAGGGGGAAAGCATTACCCTCTTCCATGTTACATATATTCCATTTTTAGATTTATTATAAGGGGAATCTATTTTAGGGATTCCTTTTTTCTCCAGGAACTATTTGGCTCTCCATCCACTTCCTTGGCTAGGAAGTAAGTTGGACCCTTTTTTAGCATATTCATTTCTATGTAGGTAGGTTTAGGTACGCATTTTATTTTCTTTTTTTACTTTAGTACTTCATTTCATTGCATCACTAGATTAAAAGGGAGGCCAATGTAGACACCCTAACTTGGTCAAACAACCACACATATCTAGTATTTTCACAGTCCTTTCATAGGAGACTCTAATTGGAGAATATGAGCTTTGTTCACATTTAGCCATGTCTTTCATTTTACTCATCTTGGTCTTGTTTCATGCTTGAGTCACCTTTTTGCCTATTCCTAGTCATCCCAAGATTTTCAAATGGTCATTCCACCTCAGCAAGTTCATATTTCCCATGTTAATTCCATCCCTCTAGGTCATGAGCCTATAGGATAGGAACATTGGGATTGGAATACAATGTTGGACCCTAGGGTGTCTATTTCTAGTGCTCCTATTCAAAGGCATTTTTAGCTCACATAGTTAATTTCCCTTGCTTAATGAGTTCTAACCCATGTTTTAGCTTCATCCTTAAGTTTTCTAATGTAGGCCAAATGTGAATAAAATTCCCAAATTCAAAACAAAGAGTCTCCTATATAAAGGACTACACAAGGAATTTTATATCTAGCACTTACTACTTTGGTATAATACATAATAAAAATTAGTCAATAGTATAGCTCAACATTCTGCATCACACATAGACTTGCATGCTTGATCAAGTAAGGGCCTAGGCAAAAGTTCATTCTTGAATCTACTGTGCATTTTGATTATGCACGTTCCCTAAGAGAGAACTACATTTGCTTTGATACCCTAGCATTGATGGTTAATGTAGGTAGCAATCAAGATAATAAGGGTTCTATATCATGTGATCATACTTCCCCTAACCCATTTTTTCCTTCTTATGCTTTGAATGTATTTATTATTTTATGTTTGTATATAGACCTAGGGTTTGGAGATTGAAACGTACCTACAATGAGATCTATCGATATTTAACCTCCAAAATTTAATATACAAGCTCACACAAAGACAATGAAAAGAACCTATAAAACTTAGATCTTAGGGAAAATAGTGTTAGAAAAGGAATATAACACCAAACCATAGGGTGTCTATTTTTGATGCTCTTTTCCTTTTTACTGAATGAAAGCTAAATCCATATTCGTAACATCTTCCCTGTCCTACACCATAATTTCCAGCTCCTAAATCATTTGTTATAGCCTATTTTTCTAGTTAAGTCTACTTATTTCTCTATACAATTGATTTTATTAAATTGATGTAAATCTATATTTTACTGTATTTTTCTCCTTACTCCAAACCCTTAATTGTTTAAGAACTAAACACTAGTTTCCAAAAAATAATAAAAGAAACAACAAGACTTCAATTAAGTGAAAATTATTAAAAACTTTCAATAAATAATTTGTGAACAACCTCAAATTATCATACCCTTTTACAATTTTTTTTAGATATACAAATTCCAATCATGGATAATACATATAAAAATTCAACTACTATGGTTTCATTACCTTTATCCACATCATTGAATACGACTTTTATACCACCATCTACTATGAGGGCAACCCAAGAGTTTAACAGTTAATATCTCAATTCCTACAAAGTCATTTGAGAAACCACCATTGATTAACACACATTATATTATTGATACATAATCCATTACGTCAACTTTTATAGCTATGTATACTAAGGTGTTGCAAATGGAATTAAGTGATTTGAAACCCAATCAAACACTAGACTCAAACTTTATTGCATACTCCATTGGCTCAACATATTTATACATATCCTTTAGTAATAGATTTTGTGGCATCTAAACTTACATTTTAAGATTAAAAATGTGACACCAAATAATATTTGAGAGCATTTCACATAATATGCTTGGATTGTGTATCCAATGATAGGTTATTGACCAAGTTATTTCCAACAAGTTTTAAAAAATATGCATTCATATGGTTTTATGATTTACCACATTAGTCAGTTCATACTTTCAATCCTTTCATAAGTTTATTCCTTGCACATTTCTCAATCAACATCAATGAAAATAATTCATATGTTTAGATTTCTCAACTCAAACAAGAATCCAATGAGTCTATCGCATAATGTCTTAAGGTATAAGACTATATTATCCAAAATGACAAATCCTATGGAAGATAAGGAATTGTAAGACATCTTCAAATAAAATTTACTTCTACCTCTACATGAATATATTATGTTTAATAATATTATATCATTCACATATTTATGTCACACAATTAAGGAAAGAAAGGTTAAGTTGTTGACCATGAATAAAATCAAGTATGCAATCAACCTAGTTTCTATTTCTCAAAAATTTGATAAATCCACCTATAAACTAATTTAACCCCAAGTTAAATTAGGTCAACCTCCTATATAGTTGAAACTTGTTATAGGGTCCCCTAGAGTGTAAATGTGTCCTACGGTTTTAAATGAGGTCATATAATGTGTTTTAGCTTTGTGCGCTTTGTCTAAATTGGTCTTATGTCACCTTAGGCCACTTTTTGAGCCATTTAATGAGCTTTTACAGCTTATATAAGAATACAAGTGTTTAAGAGAATATCCAATGTCCCATATGTTAGGTGCATGTTAGATATGGTAGTTTTAAACTAACAATTGTAGGTTCAATGTGGAAAAGAGAAGATCAAGTAGTTTCAGGAAGTTTTAGGTAGTTGTACAACATATACAATAGCTATGGCACATGGGAAGACTTCAAAATTTTCTCTTTAGGTCACCTCAATTCATTTCCATGCTCGAAAATCTTTGACAAGTCCAAAATTGTCAAAAATTGACCTCTCTTTCCCATCACTCTCTTGGACAAGGTTAAATAGGTCAATGATTTTTTTAGTATGGACAATAGGGGTAGAGTTCAAACAAGTGATTTTGGTGGATGATAATAGTTTATATATACTCAAAATTCATGGTCATATTTCTAAGTTTGGTGAGTTGTGCTTCATGAACCATTGCTAAGAAGGTTAGATTCTCAAAATTACCTACACATCCCCATCACCTCATTTTTTATTCTTTGTTTGGATTGGTCCAATAAAACCAAGAGGTGTACATGATCTTAAATAGTATTAAATCCTTTATCATATGGTTCTCAGTATGGTTTGTACATGTGGAGGTCAAGCAATAATCAAGACTGTCTCATTTTGCTAGTTGAAGACACCATGGAGGTTTGTAGACAATGTTTCATCAATAGCAAAATTTCTCCCTCCTATAGTGGTCTCAAATCAAGGGTGATATGTTGTTTTCAACCTCTGATGTCATGGTGATTAGTTTTCATTTGAAATATTAATCTCAAGTAGCCATGGTTAGAAGTGCAAGGTCTAAAATACACACATAGTTAGACCTCTTTGTGGTTGTCACCTACAGTTGAGTGGAACTAAGCCCTGATCAGTCATGTTGATGACACATGAAGGTTTTAAATTTGAGATAAGTATCCTAAATTGAAAAAAATAATTCTTAGATGCTTTAAGGGGTATATATTGGTTATGAGAACTAATTTCACTTGCCTAATCTTATATCATATAGACCTATAGGCAATATCCAACAATGGTCTGAGTTAAATCCATAAAGGTCTGAGTAGTGTTGAATGGTAGGTGTATTTGAAACCTTTAATCAAATTTGATAATATAGAAAGCATCATGGTATCAATGGTGAGTTCATTATATGTATTCAAACTTGAATATATGTTCATAGGTTTGTGTAGTCATATTAAAATATAATTTATACAAATTGAACATGACTTGTGACACCAAAACCATAGGTCTCTCCTACTCACTTACACAGCTCACTTGGCATGTTTTTACCATTTACCAATCATCTGAAGCCTTATGGATTTATCCCCTACTGTCCTAGAGTCCTCTCCCAAGCACAAATCTATCTCTTAGGGTCCCTTCCCACCTAGACAACAGTGCCATAAGTTGGACTATAGCACTGGGACCCAAGGTGTCTACCTTCTAGCACTGTTGTCCAAGTCCACAATGGCCTCAAATGATCATATTTTCTTTAATTATTTGTTATGCCCTTAACCATTATTGTCTCTAGGGATATGTGTGGCTAACTTGTGGCTTACATACCTCTTTTATTTACTTGTTATATTTCTCTAAGTTCTTAGATAGGTTAGCCTATGGAATAACCTTGGCTAAGTAGAATATATATAGGAGGTAGTGGTTAGTCTTTAAGCATCATGTGAAGTATTCTACTATTAGTTCATTGTTATGGAGGTTTCCCCCTCGAAATAGCTTTGTTATATTATCTATTATTCTATTCTATTGTCAATTATGGTTGTGTAATATCTCATATTTTCTTATCTTATGTAATATAAAATAATTTTGTGTGAATATTTAAGTAATTTCATTACAATTGGTATCAGAGCTTCGATTTGGGAAATTTTATTGTGGAGTTTTTTTTGGATCTAGCAAGGCATGGCTTCTAGGAGCAGTGAAAATAAAAAAACATAACTTACAATCTGAGAAGAATTAATTTTTTTCGTCAGCGTAGTATTGCTCAAAACATTTTTTTGAAAAAAAATATTAAATAAAAACAAGTCTTTAAATTTATTTTTCCCTCTACACACCTCTATTCATTAGATTCATCTCATCAAGATGATCACAATAATGTATTCTATCAGTACACTTTTTTGGTATCAAAAATTTTACTCTAGTACTGAAAGGTAATCATCAGATTCATCTTGACAAGGTGATCACAACAGTACCATTTCTTGGTACACTTTTTTTTAAAGTTAAAACCCTCCTAGGGTTTTTTTATGGTAGGTCCTTCAACTCATGGAAAAAAAGGAGCACCAATAACTCCTAAGACTCCTTCTGTCGATGACATAGAATCTAGAACTTTAGATTTGATGATTTCTTAGCTTCAAGAGGACATAAAAAACTTGGTGAGGCATGATGACTTTATTATAGTCCAAGCTAACATTACAAGGATGCACAGAGAGATTAATGGAGTTCATAGTGAATTGAGACATATCACGAGGTAATTGGCTGCCCTCACATCTTAGTTTCAGCCTAACAACCCTCCACTTCAAAATTTAAATCCTCCCCACAACAACTCCCATACTGGTATGAAACTAATGTTGCCAAAAATAGACATGTGTAAGTTAAATGGTAAGGATCCTCTCACTTAGATTAACTAAATTGAGATTTTATTTGAGCTGCATCAAACCCCTAGTTCTCAAAGGGTGATGGTGGCATCCTTGTATATGGAACCTAAGTAATTCATTTGGTATCGTTAGTTATGTGCTCAAAAGAAAAATAATGGTGCTCCTATAACATGGACTATTTTTACTAAATATTTGATAACTCATTATTAGAATAATGTCTCTGAGAACTATTTCAACCAATTATCCAAGCTATAGCAAACAAGACTTGTGAAAGATTATATTCATCAATTTTAGAATGTCTCTTTATGGATGGAAAATATCACTGAGCAAAATTTAACAGATATATTTTTGAGTGGCCTCAAAGATAGCATCCAATACAAGGTTTGAATGTTTAGCCCATAATCTATATCAGAAGTTATCCTTAAGGCACATGTGATAGAAACAAAGAGATGGTCAAAAGGAAAACTTTCACTATTGGTCATGATCACAACTTTCCAGCACCATCATTTCCACAACCCACTAGATTAACATAATGAAAAATTAAGAAGTGAGCCAAAGGGTTGTGTTATGGTTGTGATAGTAAATGGAGAAAAGACCATCATTATGCTGAAAAGAAGCTATTTTACATTAAAGGTGCCAATGATGATAAAGAAGATGAAAAAGTACATGATGTAGATGTAGAAGTTCTTGAGGAGTAATTTCAAGACTCTCAGCCTACTATTTCATGCCATGCCCTGTCAGGTATTAGTACTCCCAAAACTCTTAAGGTGATGGGTTTCCTTAAGAAACAGAAGGTCACTGTCTTGATTGATTTTGGTAGCACACATAATTTCATCCATAGTAAGTTATCTACTCATTTGAACTATTTCATTTATCTAGCTCTAAAATTTTAGGTTATGATTGCAGATGGTGGTACTGTCAACTGTTCAAAAAAATGTCATAGTATTAAGTTGGCCATGGAAGACTACTTATTGGATTATCCTATGTTTGATATTTCGATGGGTGGAGCTGATATTATTTTGGGAGTCTAGTGGCCCACCACATTGGGCACTATTGAGATGAATTTTCAAGAATTATTCATGCATTTTCATTCAAAAGAAAGGACATTTGAGTTAAGAGGATTAAAAGCTAAATCTCCCAAACTTGTTAGCTCCCATCAAATGACAAAGATTCTTCATAAGGGTGTTGAGGGATTTATATCCTACTTGTTTTCTATGGAAGTACAACAAACTCAACAATATCCACCTCTTGATCTACAACAAATAATTGATGCTCATTCTATTATTTTTGGAGACATGCCAAAAGCACTTCCACCTAGCTGCATGTATGATCATGTTATCACACTTATTCCTAGTAGTACACCACCCAACATTAGGCCATACAAGTATCTTTATGCCCAAAAAAGTGAAATTGAAAAGATGGTACAAGAGATGTTGGATGCAGGAATCATTCACCATAGCTAAAGTGAATACTCATTACTAGTTGTCATGGTGAGAAACAAAGATGACACTTGGAAGATGTGCCCTGACTACAAAAAACTCAACAAGTACATTATCAAAGATAAGTTTCCAATTCCTATCATTGATGATTTTTTAGATGAATTGAATGGTGCACTTTATTTTACCAAGTTAGATCTGTGTTCTAGGTATCATCAAATCAGGATCTATGATGAAGATATATGAAAAACTGCTTTCAAGACTCATGAGGGCCATTATGAATTTTTTGTTATGCCTTTTGGCCTAACAAATGCACCATCTACTTTTTAGAGTTTGATTAATACTATTTTTAAGCCATTTTTGAGAAAATTTGTTTTGGTATTCTTTGATGATATCCTCATTTATAGTAAAAATTGGGTAGACCATTTGCAACATGTGAAAAAAGTACTCTCCATTTTGAATCAAAATCAATTGTATGCCAAACCTTCCAAATGTACTTTTGGGGGATGGTGAGGTTTAATATTTGGTTCATTTGGTATCTTATGAAGGAGTGAAAGTGGATCCTAAAAAAATCAAAGCAATGGTGGACTAGCTAATTCCTAATACACTCAAGCAACTTCAAAAAAAATTGGGACTTATTGTTTACTACCACAAATTTGTTAAAAATTATGGTAGTATTGCAACACCACTTACCTCTTTATTAAATAAAAACTCCTTTTAGTGGATTGAAGCTACTCAGGCATTTGAATAATTAAAATTGGCTATGTGTACTACTCTATTATTGGCCACTCCTAATTTTTCTAAGACTTTTATGGTTGAATGTGATGCATCTAGGTATGGTATGGGTATTGTACTCATACAAGAAGGCGTACCACTAGCATTTTAAATTCATTAACTCAAGGGTAAAAATTAGCACAAGCCCATCTATGAGAAGGAAATGATGGCCATTTTGTGTGCAATCAAACAATGGAGACCTTATTTCATGGGTCATCACTTTCAAGTAAAATTTGATCATGATAGTCTTAAATATTTTTTAGAACAAAGGTTGTCATCTGAAGAATAACATAAATAGGTAACTAAGATGCTAGGCTATGATTTTGAAATAATCTATAAAAAAAGGCAAGGACAATGTGGTGGTAGATGCACTATCTAGAAAAGATGAATCAATTGAGGCATTGTTATGTGTTATAACTATTTTTTAGGTAGATTGGCTAGAGGAAGCATGATCATAATGGGAACATGATAGTGCTACTCATGATTTGATTCAAAATCTTCAGTAAGGTTTAGATGGATTTGAAAAATTCATATGGAAAGGTAATGCATTATGGTACAAAAATAGATTGTACCTATATAAGAATTCTCTTCTTAAACAAAAACTCCTTTAATAAATTCATGCAATTCTAATTGGGGGTCATTCAAGATTTTTGAATACCTACCACAAGATCAAGCAAGATTTTTTTTGGGAAGGTCTCAAGGGGGATTTCCAAAAATATGTGGCTGAATGTATGATCTGTCAACAAAATAAAGGTGAAACCATCAAAACTCTAGGTCTTTTACAGCCTTTATCTATCCCTAGCCAGCATTGGGAAGAGGTCTCTATGGATTTCATTATAGGGTTACCAAGATCTAATGATCAAAATTTTTATCATGGTTGTTGTAGATCATCTCATTAAGTATGCTCATTTTTGTTTATTAGTTTATCCATTTGTTGCTAATACAGTAGCTTCTACTTTTCTCAATATAGTTCAGAAACTGCATGGGACCCCTAAGATCATTGTCAGTGATAGAGATCCCATTTTTACTAGTAATTTTTGGACTGAGTTATTACATGTTTAGGTACTCAATTGGCTCATAGTTCATCCTATCATCCTCAATCTGATAGACAAACTAAGGTAGTCAACAAATGTCTAAAAAGATATCTCCATTGTTTTGTTTCTGATAAACAAGATAAATGAGTTCATTGGCTACCACTTGTTGAATGGTGGTATAATACTTCTGTTCATAGTTCTTTCAAAATATCTCCTTTTGTGTCACTATATGGATACCACACTCCATCCATCACTTCAACCTTGAAGGTCCATCCTAAGGTTTGTGCAATTGAAAAACATATTCACCATCAACAAGAGGTCCTTGCAAGTTTGCATAAAAATTTAGCTATGGCTCAGAATCGCATGAAGCAAAAATTAGATCAACATAAAAGTGAGAGTAATTTTGACATTGGTGATTGGGTCTTTGTTCGCTTACATCCATATAAATAGATGTCATTGAAGCAAGAAAAAAAATATAAAAATATGTCTCTTAAGTATTATGGGCCTTATCAGATCTTACAAAAAATTAGCAGTGTGACCTACAAGTTAGATTTTTCTTCATCCACTCGCATATATCTAGTATTTCATGTATAATGCCTAAAAAATTCATTAGACATAGAGTTACCATTCAAACATAATTACCAAAATTAGATGAGGAAGGTAAAGTTATTCTTGATCTTGAGATGATCCTTCAATAGCACACTAAGCAACTACATTCTAGAGAAATTATAGAATACCTGATCAAATGGAATAATCTACCATGTAAAGATGCCACTTGGGAGGATGAATCATTTGTGTAGCAACATCCAAAGTTGCCACAATGTTGAGGACAATGTTGTTTTGAAGGGGAAGGGCTTGTTATGCCCTTAACCATTATTGTGTCTAAGGATATGTGTGGCTGACTTGTGGCTTACATACCTCTTTTATTCACTTGTTATATTTATCTATGTTCTTAGATAGGTCAGCCTATGGAATAACCTTGGCTAAGTAGACTATATATAAGATGTAATGGTTAGTCTTTAAGCATCATGTGAATTATTCTTCTATTAGTATATTGTTGTGGAAGTTGCCCCCTTGAAGTGGCTTTGCTACATTATCTAGTATTTTTTTTTGTTGTCAATTATCATTGTGTAATCTCTCATATTTTCTTATTTTATGCATTATAAAATCATTTTATGCAAATATCTAAGTAATTTTATTACATCTTTATCTTTTTTCTTGTCAGTCTAATACGAGTTTATCTAACTCAAGATCACTAGTTTCCCTATAAAATCCCATTCAAAGGTCACTTAGAAGGGTTGAAAATAATTCAAAAGGCACAATCTAGAAATATACTAAAGCACACTCAAGCAAATCTTCATGTTCTCTACATATAGCCAACCACTATTATTTTTAGCCTATCCAAGCTCCAACACTAGTCACAGGTCATCTCAAGCTTGCCCAAATTTGCATACACTTGCATTGCATACACAAGATTGCACAATACACATTCAAATTGGGAGAACTACATTGGCATTGATCCCTCTTCGAAGCATTAGTATGTAGGTAGCTTGCCCACACACGGAATCTGATCGCACATTCAATTCATATTACCACTAACCCCTTTTTCAGTTGGATTCGAGATCACCTATCAAACATGAAGAAGAACTAGGACCCTTGAAGACTAAATCAATTACACACAGAGCTTCGTGAATAAGCAGGACTTAATATTTCAAGCAAAAGGTCTCCTAGAGTATACAAATAGAACCCAAAAAACTTAGGAAGCTCAAACACTAAGGACTATAGTGCCAAAACATGGACTATAGCAATGGACCTCTAGGTGTCTCAGTTTTGGTGCTCTTGTCTAGGTGGAGAATAGACTTTTTGATCCTATTTATAATAGTCTACCCAGCCAGATTGGCAATTCACAACCTCTATCTCCTCTATCTCAGCCCAAAATCAGCCAAGCTTTACTCGTTATCCCCTTGTTTGCTATTTTTATAAATCAAGCACTTTCAGATTCAATAAATTAGTAGGTTAATTGAGGCACATTTATTTACTAATTTTTTCCTTAATCTAGACCCCTTTACTATTTAGGAAATTAAACCTATAATTTCATAAATTTAGAAAAATGTTTGGTAAAGTGGACTTACTTCAAATTTTTGCACAAAAACCCTAGGGCTAATTACTTCTAATTTTTTTCAATATTTTTTTGATTTTTCCTAAATTAAAAAATTAAAAAACTACAAATTAATTGAAATATTTTCAATAATTCACTTAAACCCTAGTTTAAACTTATTAGGTCTTATTTGCATACAAACACTTTCAAACCACTAGGAAAAATATATTACTAATTTTAAAAATATTTTTTAGATTTTTCCTAAATTTTTTAAGCTCAATTCTAAATATTTATAACAAATGTTTCAAATTATTACATTAATTTTGAAAAAAATCATTTCAATGCTCTAGTTGCATCGACTAAATCCCAATAATTTTCAAGTAATATTCCATTTATTTTTTGCCAATTTTGATTGAATATTAAAATCAAAAAATCACTTCAAATTTGAAAATTTTAGATTGAATTATAAAAAAATTATTTATCTCAAAACCTTAGTTGCATCTACTAGGTCCCATTTAAGCAAGTAATTTCTCATAATTTTTTGAATTTTATATTGCATACTTAACTCAAAAAATTAATTTCAAATTCAAAACTTCATAGTATTTTGCAAATAATATTTATAAAAAATCCCTAATTGCATACACTAGGTCATATTACTTCTTGAGGTATCACCTTACACCCATAGCTAAATTACAAAAAATGATGCTCACTTATTAACACATGCTTATTACATTTCTTGCAAATAATAAAGAAACCATAATGGCCCTATCATGTACATGAATGATGAAGTCTATCATATGTTTGTACAAATTTTCATTTTTTGTTTTGCTTGTTTACTTTTCATAGTATGGAATGATATCAACAAACTATCTTTGCATATATTAAGACACCTCTTGTCCCACCTCCTTTGGAACCCATCTTCCTTGTTGACTTCTATTGCATGGTTGATTTCACCATCCCACAGGTCACTACCCATAGCCAAAGATGCCAGATAGCACCTCCTCGCCCTGTCAATTATCTATGGTCTTCTCGCACACACACTAATAATCTATATAGATAGTGGATATTGTGGTTAGAGTTGTTACTCGATGTGTTATTATCCCACCTCCTCACCTTGTCAATTATCTATGCTATCATCCTACACACACTACTAATCCTATACAAATAGTGGATAATGCAGTTAGAGTTGTTACTCAACATTCTATTATTCCACCTCCTCACCTTGTCGATCATCTACGCTCTCCTCCCAAACACACTATTAATCTTATATAAATAATGGATAATAAAGTTAGAGTTGTTACTTGACATGTTGTTATCCCTCTTTTGCCCACCCAGGAACCTTGCAACCTATTACATCCCATCTCTGACCCAATCCCCTTACACAAATAGATTCAAATAAGGCATATGATATTGCAGATCAGTTGTAAAATATTCCACTAAAATTTTCAATGTTAGAATTACTCCAAAAAGCTAATGTGTTTAAGGACATTCTCTATCAGGCACTCACTCAAACTTCTATACTAGCTAAGTCTGAGCCTTCTTATTTTGCATCAGTGGTCAACACACTAAAAACTATCAAAGATATCATTTATTGTAATAAAGAGGACACACCATCTCAAGCAGTTATTGATCAAATTTACCACTATTCATATAAATTCAAATCAAAACTAGTGTAGTAAAGAGAGTTCTAGTTGATAGTGGTGTCGAGATAAATATATGCAATATCACATTCTTATAGGCTATGGGTATAGATATGGCATCTATGCAAAAGTCATATAAGACTATTAAAGGGTTTGATGACATACCATGACAAACATTGGGCACCATTACTTTGGATATCATGGTAGGGCCCAAAACCCTTACTACCCAATTTAAAGTTATGCTTGGTCCTCTCCATTATAATATTTTACTTGGAAGACCATGGATACGTGAAATATAAGCCATTTCTACTCTACACCGATGTGATCCAAAAATCAAAAGTTTTGGTTGATAAATACCTTGATAGCATAGAAATAACACAGTAATAATGAATTCTCTGAGAAGAGATGTAGTATTACTCAAGATCACAATACAAATATATGCTTATCTCTGGGAAGAGATGTCTGTCTTCACATTTTAGGTTACCTCTTTATTTATACACATTTTTAAAGCATAGGGAGGATGTGGAAGGTCACCAATCTCAAGGTAGATTAAGTGTTTTGACTTCCAAGATTTAAAACAATACAGAGTTCGAGGAATTACTATTTTTAGAAACTTATTATTTTTAGACTGCACTATTAAAATTGAAATTTGAGGCACTTCTATTGGGATTTCAGAGGGTCAAACTTCATCAATTAGAGCTCCATGCCATTTCAAGATGTTCTCCTCATTCTTAGATTTCCAACAGTTCAAATGGTGAGTCAATTGGAGCTACGGTGCAAAAGTTATGGCTCCCAAAAATTTTGTTATCAATTGGGGTGGAATTGTCACCCGAATTATCACCTAAATTGTTGCCTGGATCATTCCTCCCTCCTTGAAAAGCAATGGTCCCCATTACATCAATGTTCCCCAGCAAGTGTGGTATTTTTTGCTTGATTTGATTCTCTGTGAGCCACTCACCTTGATGGCTAAGCTAGCCCCTTTTGACCACTCGATAAAGCAAAATATAGCATCCTCTTGTTGTCTTCATCCAGGTATCCACAATCTAATCCTCTTCCACTAGAGAAAAACTCTGTGGATCAAGCTCATCAATGTCTAGTTGTTCTACTACAACTGAAATGTCGAAGAGAGGTGGGTGATATGGTTTTAGGAGCTCCACATTGAATATTGGATGCAGACCAAGGTAGGCTGGTAGGTTTAACTCAAAAGCATTTTCTCCAACTCTTCTGGTGATGGTGTAGGGACCATATCACAGAGGCTGAATCTTTTTGTGTGGGCCTACAAGTTGTTCCTTCTAAAGCCACAACCAAACCTTGTCACCCATAGCATAATGGTGTGCAATCTTGTGTTTGTCATGGCATTACTTATACTTCTGATTCATCTTCTCTAGGATGTCATGAACTTGTTGCTAGATGTGTTGCATTTGTTCAATAAACTTTGTTGCTTTTGTTGCCTTAGATCTTCCATGAGGTGTGTATTCTATGGTGTAAAATGGAATAGCTATATCAATTAGTGCCATGGGTTGGAACCCAAAACATACTTGGAATGGACTGTGCTTGGTCGAGTTGTGCAGCACCCGATTGTATCCATGTTGTATGAAAAGAAGTCCCTCATCCCATGTGCATGGATGTTTGGAGTGATACATCCGAATCATGTGAATAATCAAGCAGTTTACCACCTCTATTTAACCATCAGTCTATGGATGGAATGCTATGGACTTCATCAGCTTAATATCCATCATCTTCCATAGAGTGGACCAAAAGATGCTCAGGAACCTACTATCTCGATCTGAGACAATGGACTTGGGGAGACCAAAATGGAGCCATACATGACTAAAATATAGTTGAGTAGTTTCCTCAGTAGATATATTTTTCTTATAAGCAATCATGATATCCATTTTTGAAAAATGATCAACTACCACAAAAATATAGTCCTTACCATGTTTTGAAGTGGGCAAACTTGAGAGAATATCCATTCAGACGGATTCCCAAGGCCTGGTTGGTTCTGGCAATGGCATGTACAATCCTTGCTTCTTATTTTTTGGCTTGGATATCGCACATGGGGTGCAAGACTTGAGATATCTTTCCACATCCTTTTGCATATGGGGCCAGTAGAAGTGTTTTTGAAGAATTGCCAATGTCTTTTCAATACCAAAGTGTCCAACTGTCCTACTGAAGTGTGCTTCCCATATCATCTTTTGTTGTTCTATAATTGGAACACAGATGTGCCCCATATGACAGAGGAAATTATCTTGCAAATAGAAATCAAAAACATGTTTACCTTTTTGAAGTGCTTGATATGTATCAGTAAAGGTAGGATCTGCTTCATACAAATCACCCCAACTGGCAGTCTCATGTCTACACAGGTCCAAAACTATTGTGAGTGCAGTAATTGGTGGGTGGCTTAGATAATCTACAGCGGTATTCGAGCTCCCCTTTTTGTGTTTGATTATCAGGTGGAATTACTAAAGATATGTGGCCCACTTTTGATGCCTCTCATTTCAGAGTTTGTTATACATCTGGATGAATTCCAATGGTCTGTCGTCAATGTGGATGACCGTTTCATTCCCCAAGATGTAGTGTTTCCATTATTTTTAGGCTTACACAATGGAATAAAGCTCTTTATCATATGTTGGATATTTCCTGACTGTATTAGTGAAAGTTTCACTGTGATATGCAACAAGATAGCCATGTTGCATGATGACAGCTCCCATGGCATATTCAGATGCATCTGTCATCAACTCAAAAGGTTGATGCAAATCTGGCAAGGCAAGAATAGGGGTTGAGTAGATTCTATTCTTAAAATTCTCAAATGCCCTTTGTTGTATTTCACCCCACTAAAATGTAGCTTTAGCTCCTCCTTTAGTCACTTGGGTTAGTGACCAAGCAACATGTGAAAATCCAAGAACAAACCTGCGGTAGAAATTTGCAAGACCCAAAAAGTTGCGAAGCTCTGTGAGGGTCCTTGATGTGGGCCATTCTCAAATAACCCAAATCTTTTATGGATTAACATGGACCCCTTCCTCATTCACAACGTACCCAAGGTACTAAATTGTTGTCATCCCAAATGTGCATTTGTCAAGATTTACATACAAATTGTGCTCCCGAAGAGTTTAAATCACCTTACGAACATGTTGCAAATGTTCTTCCCATATTCTACTATAGATGAGTATGTCATCTAAGTAGACAACCACAAATGAGTTGGTGAAGGGTTGTAAGATGTCATCTATCATCCTCATGAAGGTTGTAAGTGTGTTAGTTAAGCCAAAAGGCATAACCAACCATTCAAATAGCCCCTCCTTAGATTTGAATGCAGTCTTCTAGACATCAGTGGAATCGATGAGAATTTGGTGATAACCATATTTGAGATCAATTTTGGTGAAGAAATTCGCACCACGGAGCTGGTCTAGCAGGTCATCAATCCTGGGGAGAGGATAGCGATTCTTCACAGAGATTTTATTCAGGGCTCGATAGTCAATGCAAAGCCTCCATGTTCCATATTTCTTCGGTGCCAAAACAATTGGGCTACCACAAGGTGAAGAGCTTGGCCTGATGTGACCCTTTTAGATCAATTCTTGAATCTATCTTTTTATCTCATCATTCTCCAAAACTGATCTATAATACACAGGACTGTTAGGCAAAGGTAATCCTGGGATCAAATCAATAGAATGTTTTACCTATCAATGTAGTGGAACTCCTATGGGTGACTTGAATAAGTCATAATATTCTCCTGTGATTCATCCTATCTACTTCCATTATTGTGTTGATTGTGTAGTCAGGACTGCAACATTAGCCTTCTTGGATTTTTGTGGCTTGACCACCATGAGAACAAATTGCTTTGTTTTATCCACCAATCTCTTGCATTACTTAGCACTGATCAGGGAGACAAATGTGGGAGGTGGTACCTATGGTACCCTATAGCATCATGTTCCAAGAGTGAGGGTGATCCTTCGATTTCATGATTCATAGATGCCATGTTTCTCATACATGAATGGTTGACCAAGGAGTACATCACAAACATCTAGATTGACCACATCACACAAGACTTCATCTTGGAATGCTTTTATAGAATTTGAAAGAAGACACTGATGGGTGACATAGAGGTCTCTCCCTGGGCTCAACCATCCAATACTGTAGGGCTTTGGATGAGGCTTCATGGATAGATTTAGACTTTTCACAACTTTAGCAGAGATTAAATTATTTTGACTCCCACTATGAAGAATGAAATGTAGAGGCTTACCTTTTACCCATAATTTGGAGTGGAACAATCTTTCCTTGTCATCTGGTCTTTCCTCATGGGTTTGTGATGAAGTGACAATGGTGTCTAGCTCAGTATCTACAATTTCTTCTTCATCCTCTTTGACTATGGGTTGTGTATGAGGCAGAGTAGATGTCAAGTATTGTGACTCAGAAATTAATGACTTGATGGCTTGACATTCTTCTTTGGAGTGAGTTCCAGTTTTTTAGTAATCACACCATTTTCCAGCCTTCCCTTTCTGGGATTTCTTATCTTGAAACTCCTTTTGCTTCCAATTTTGGCCTCGTGTTTGACCTTCCTTGTCACTTTTCCATTTTGAGGGTTGACTCTTCATATTCTTTCTATCGTGCTTCTGTTCAATCTTCACTGTGAATTTGTATGCCTCACCGAGGGTTTCCAAATTGAAGAGTTACATTTCCCCCCGTATGTACCATTATAGTCCACCACGATATTTGAGAGTCTTATGTTTCTCACTTTCTTGAATGCCCAATCTTGTAGATAAAGATTGAAAAGTGTTTTTGTAATCTTGAATAGATTGGTCCTTACCTTGGTGAAGTTGTTGCCACTATATGTACAGATCATCATATGCTCTGATGGGATAGTATTCTTCTTTCACCGTTTCCACAAAATCATCCCAGGTAGGTTCCACCTCAAGGCCAATGTCATCTGTACCAAACCTCTTTTTGTACACTTCCCACCAGTTTTTCATAGGCAATGTTGATTTCAAAAGAGCAAAATTAATCTTTTCTCCATCGGTGAACTTATTTATAGAGAAGCAAGAAGACAGTTGATCCAACCAATTTTCTACTACATTAGCATTGATTTTGCCTTTAAATGTAGGAATATCAAATTTTACCTAGACTTTGAAGGGTGTTGGGGCATTAAAAGGATGTTCCATGGATGAGGACCCAAGAAGTGGAGTCGTAGAGCCAGGATTTCCCATTGGAAGTGTTTGAAGAATTTGGGCAAATTGTTGTAGCATCTGCGCTTGTTGCCATTGGAGGGATTGATTCACCATTTCCTTGAAAGGATCAAATGTCTCAATGTCATCCACCATTTGAAGTCATTTAAATGTAGGAATATCAAAATTTACTTGGACTTTGAAGGGTGTTGGGGCATTGAAAGGATGTTCCCTAGATGAGGACCCAAGAAGTGGAGTTGTAGAGCTAGGATTTCCCATTGGAAGTGTTTGAAGAATATGGGAAAATTGTTGTAGCATCTACACTTGTTGCCATTAGAGGGATTCATTCACCATTTCTTTGAAAGGATTAGATGTCTCGATGTCATCTGCCATTTGAAGTCATTTAGAGCAAACAGGTGGAAAAATTGGAATCTCTGTTGATTCCCACCCAAGCTTTTTATAGCCTGACCTCATCCTTGGGATCATATACTCTCAAGACAAATTGCTCTAATACCACTAATCCAAAACATAGAAGTTCTAGTTGATAAATATCTCAATAGCATAGAAATAACACAGTAACAATGAATTCTCTCAGAAGAGATGTAGTATTACTCAAGATCACAATACAAATATATGTGTATCTCTGGGAAGAGATGTTTGTCTTCACATTTCAGGTTACCTCTTTATTCCAGGGCAGTCATTATAGGGTCTTTATTCCTACCCTCATAAGAGGGGGGAATAACCAAAAGTTGTCATAGATATATAAGCTCCTAACAGTTGAAAAAATAGTTTTAAAATAGTATAGTCTAGAATCTAGAACTCAATACAGGAAAACTAGACTAGGTAAACAATAGAGAATCCAAATTAGTCATCTATTTTAGCTTTGGAAAATAGCACCAAAAATAAGACTACAATGTTGGACCCCAAAGTGTCTAGTTTTTTATGCTATTGTCCAAACAACAAAATATTCAATTTTTCTAGAATCAGTTAGAGAAGTGAGTTCAATCATAGTTTTTCCAGTACAGTTTAGTCTAGAATCAGTATTTTTTAGCACTTATTTCACTCAGAGAATCTAGATACAGGGGGCATCATGCATGACATGAAGATTTCCATTTTTAGTTTAGACATGGTATTTGATACAACTTTCAATCTATAATCTATGTTACAAACACCATTTATTGGGGGCAATGTGCATGGCACATGTGCCTTCTCTATTTTTGAGTTTATAGCATGTTTTTGCACATTCCCATCCGTTGTGTGCCTTACTCCATCTTCAGGTGGTTGGCATCACATTCAAGTAAACTTTCATACAATTTACTTCTCACATACCTAAGTTCCTGAGTGGTTTCCTAAGCCTTGATTTTAGTTTTAGGAGGGGCTTTATATAAGTCCAATCTCCATCTTTTGAAGTGGCCAAAAATGGCCTAGTTTCTAGTTTACATTTGGCTATCCACACCAATAGTGAAATATCACAACACATTCAGGGGATCCATGAGCCATCTCATATGACATTCATCTATACTGGTATTTTCTCATTTAACTTCACATCATGGGGCAACGATGGAGACAAAGGTCTAGCTAACCTTTGTATTCTTGAGCCACTTATTTAGAGGGATTGGACACATAGTCTAGACATTGATTAGCACATGCATGATTCATTAACTTCACATAGTTGGCAATGATGGAGCCAAAGGGCATGTCTTTGCATTTTTGAGCCAACTTCTAGGGGATTGAACATTGAGCTCATTCATTGATATAACTCTTGATTCAGCATACTTTCAACATCACCCAGCATAACCCATCAACATAATAGGTTTTGTATTAGTTTTTATACCTAATGAGGTGTATTTGTTCCTTTCTCTTCCTTCTTCTCTCTTTACCTAGCTTTGTACATTCTTATTTTAGATATAGCATATCTAGTAAGAACTAATCTAATTTCACTTTGCTTTTTTCAGACTTACATAATCCAACATGCTCTTACTATGCATAATCCAACATCACACAACTTATTGGGCTTAGCCTCATAGGTAAGTTCAAGTACGCTTCTCTTTTTTCTCCTTTATCTTAGTATTTCACTTTGTTGCATACTTAGAATAAAGGGGGGGCAAATTTAGTCATACTAAAATGCAATTTGTACAACTTAAGCATGACTTGTGACACCAAAATCATAGGTCTCTCCTACTCACTTACACAACTTGCTTATGCATGTTTTCACCATTTCCCAGTCATCTGAAGCCTTCTAGATTTAGCCCCTATTGTCTCAGACTTCTCTCCTAGGCATAGATCTATCCCCCAAGGTCCCTTTCCCCCTAGATAATAGTGCCATAAGTTTGACTACAATGTTGGGACCAAGGGTATCTACTTTCCAATGTTGTTTTCCAAGTCCATAATGGCCTCAAATGGTCAAATTTTCCTGAATCCTTATCTTTTCCCTTGTCAACCTAATGCGAGTTCATCTAACCTAGGATCACTAGTTTTCATATAAAATCCCATTCAAATGTCATTTATAAGGGTTAGTAATCATTCAAAAGGCACAAGCTAGAAATATACTAAAGCACACTCAAGCAAATCTTCATGTTCTCTACATACAACCAACTATTGTTATTTCTAGCCTATCCGGCTCTTGCACTAGTCATGGGTCATCTCAAGCTTGTCCAAATTCGCATAAACTTATATTTTATACATAAGATTGCACAATACACATTTAAATTAGTAGGTATACATTAGCCTTGATCCCTCTTTAGAGTATGGGTATGTAGGCAGCGTGCCCACACACAAGGTGTGATTGCATGTTTAGTGCATATTACACACTAACCCCTTTTTCTAGTTGGATTCAAGATCACCTGTCAAGCATGAAGAGGAACTAGGACCCTTGAAGACCAAATCAATTACACACAGAGCTTCATGAACAAATAGGACTTGATATTTTTGGCATAAGGTCTCCTAGAGCAGGCAAATAGAACCCAAAAAGCTCAGAAAGCTTAGACACTAAGGACTATAGTGACAAAACTTGGACTACAATGTTGGAACTCTAAGTGTCCCATTTTTAGTGTTCCTATCCAGGTAAGAAATAGACTTCTAAATCCTATTTTTGATAGTGTGCCTATCTATATCAATAATTTGTAGCCTCTTTCTCCTCTGTCTCAACCCAAAATCAGCTAAGATTTACTCTCTATCCCCTTTTTTGATATTTTCATAAATCAATTAAGCACTTCTAGATTCAATAAATTCATAGGTTAATTAAGTCACATTTATTTACTAATTTTCCCCTTTATTGTTTAGGAAATTAAACCTATAGTTTCCCAAATTCAGTAAAACAATTTGGAAAGTTACAATTGAGACAATTTACCTTAACTTTTTGAAATTAAGTTTTGCTCATACACTTGGTCTTTCCATGGTGAAGTGTTTTGAGGTCTAGAAAGGCCCAATGGTTTCCATATTATATCACAAGCCTAGGGGAAATGTCTTGACATAGGAAAGTGGTTACTTGATCAAGAATGAATGGTTTTTGAGTGGTTTTAAACTTAGATAGGTCTTGACCTAAAATATTCAGTAAAACAATGTGGTAAGATGACTAAAAACAACTTATAGTAACCTATAGTAGTGAGTGAAACTATGGTCTCAAAGTATGAGATGAGTTCACATAAGTAGAGGATGGCCTAATCAATTACAGTAGTAATTCATATATGATAACCTACAAGAGCTTTCAACTTTTATCTAATGCACATCTATAGATAACACAGTCTGACTAAGAAGACAAACTAACTCATACTAGTGGATAGAGGTAGTTTGAATGTGAGCACAAGTATCTAGGTATGAGATGAGTGTAAAAAACTATGAAATGATCTCAATTATTTCAAGAGGAACCTAGGCATGAAACATAATGTCTTAACATGAATATGCACCTACAAAAATCCCATTTTCCTAAGATGAACACCTATAGTTTGGTTGTAGACTAGACTAAGCAAATGAGAGATGTGAGCTTGGAAGATTGGCATAGGTATAGATGGATGAACATGATTTACACCACTCTCACAGTGGTATTGAAATTATTATATGATCCTTAGATAAAGGAATAAGATTAAATACAAGTCCTAAATTATCACTTAATGTGAGGTTCTTGACCCTGTAGATAGTCATTAAGATTAAGAGTCTAGTTTTAGGTTTTGGAGTGTTGAGAAATATATAGAGGTGATCTATATTTGAAATTTGGTAAAACATTTCATCAAGGCCTATTATATCCTTCCATGATTTCATTTTTACAAGTAAAATAGGGGATATGACCTCTATTTTGTCTCAAATAGAGGGCATTCCTAGTCAATAAAAATTTGCAAGCAAAGTGTGTGAATGAAGAAGGGGTGAAATGACAGCATTTGAGTGGATATAGGATGTTTTCTATAGTTTCATTAAAGATGAACATAGATGGTAAAGGCCTTCCAATAACTAGAAACCCTCAAAAGGATTAAACATATAGTAAGACACAGTCAGGCCTATTAGGCCTAAAACTAGACCTAAACCCTTAGGGTGTCTAGTTCCACTTCCATGACTACATGAAATATCCAACCCCATTGAGATCCTTAAAGGGGAGGTATAAGGTTGATTAGATCCATTGGTTTGTAGAGAGTTACACCAAGTTGGTCATTTTGACCCAATTCTATGACAAGGGTACCCAGAATGTAAGAGAATAAATGAGATGCCATTTTCAAATGCTCATACCTCTACAGACACATTACATGGTACCTAAAAGAGTTAGGGGTAGTAAAGGAGGGTCTTGATCTCTAAATTTGTGGAATTAGTCTTAATGTTGGACATATAATCTTTATGAATTGTCACTAAGAAGCATAACCTCTTAAAACCCTACTAAAACCCTTGCTAGAACTTGATGGAGAAGAAATAAATGAAGATGTATTCAAAAGTGGTCAAATTTTTTGTAAATTGATTTGGACTTGTCTATCACTCTCCCATGCTCCTTCCCACCCAACTAGTCCATACTATCACTTGTACAGACATACCTATTTCAAGGTTTTTTGTAATTTTTTGGGTGTTATACAGGTATAGAAGAGAATGAAAAAGTGAGACTCATTGAAGGAGGTCAATAGGGACTTATTATAACTATATATATTCATTTCTCACCATAGATATGCTTGAAATTACCTCTACTAAACTGCTCATTATAGGTATTTTTGGACATATTGTGAAAATAAGAAGTGATTACCTAATGAAAAGATGAAAAGTTTGATAATGGATGCCTTTGAGTTTTTCCTGATGGAGTGGAAGGAAAATGGTTCGAAACAAGTTTCCTAAAACCTCTTCCATAGATTTACATAAGAAACTGTCACTCACCTTGATGACAAATATGAAGATTGAGGCAAAGAGATCTAGTAAGTGATTGTAGACAGTGAATATAAGTGTCAAGAGGAAGGATATTAGTTAAGGAAGTATCTGATGACTATCACACCTTATTTAAAACCTCCCTAAGATATTGTATATGTGTCAAGAATTCATAGTTCAGTTTTAAGTAGTCAAGTGATGCTTCATCATGAAGGCAATTTTCAAGAAGGCTATTTGGGATCTCTATGCTAACTTGAAGAAGAATGATGAACTTTAGGTGGACAATTATCCATGATATTTCCCTGGCCTCTTTTCTACTCCATTCTCCTACAATATAACTGGTTCTCACAGCTTAACACTTGTCTTTGTGACCTTTCCACTTATCTTCTTCTCTCTTCTCTTATGCTCTATAAATGTAAACCTTTTTGGCTCTATAAAATAATCCACCCCTGGTATGGAAAATCCCTACTAGTTTGAATATGGTATTTGCCTTTGAAATAAATATTTCAAATCTAATTTTGATCTCATAAATGTAATGTCTAAGTGTGTGAAGTGGTGCATAGTGAAGTGTCCATTGATAAGTATCTATTCTTGCCTTATTTTTACTCTTCCATGTTTGGTGTAAGTAATTATCACTCTAATAGGTCACATAAAGTGTAGTCAAGTGTATTTGACTATCCCTAAGTGTAAAAGAGTAGAATTAGTGTTTACAATCTAACCTTTTATTAACTCACCTTTAGTAGTGCAATGTATATCACCTTCATGTTTGAAATACTTATGTTAAAGCAATCAAGGATGTTGAGACTAGTATTGTGTCATGTTTCATAATGTAATACTAGACCCATTTCGAAGCCATTTTATCCTTCTTCAATTGGGACCTTGCAAAATCTTCATATATGGGCCAAAATTGGCCAACATCCTTGGTGACTCACAGGGGTTACATGCTTGCTTATGCAACAGAACCCATTTCATGTTGCCTTGTTTATTCTAATAGGCATTAAGTCTCTTCTCTAATCCAAAAAATTGACCTAGATCTAATTGGTTTCCAATCTTGATCTAACCTCTTTTTGAAACAAACACAAGGACTAAAAAAGAACAAGAAAAGACAGAGTGCCCAACGCACTTGTTTAAGGGAAAACTAACCTATAATAAAATAGGGACAACAAACAAATGTGCTAGAAACTACACGTAGAGGAATTTAAACAAAACTATCCTAATATATATAATTTTAAACTATAAGTACCTTTCCTCATAGATCAAAACAAAAATTTGACAACTTTTTTGCATCATGAGATGAGGGATTGAATAAGGCATGTAACTCCTTGGCCCTTAGCTTTTATGCCTACTTTTTTGTTGCATCTATCAACTTCAAACAGGTCAGCTATGTGCATCCAAACAGTCTCAATCTCCTCATATGGATCCTCAACTATAACCTCTAATGGTGGTCTTGTAAGACATACCTCTTTGATTTTCATGGTGATCTCAACAAGATTGGGCTCCTTATTGGTTACAAGTTCTTTAGGATCATCAAGGAGATCTGCATATTTTGCCCAATCTTAGTCATTGTCATCTATGGGAAATTCTTTATCCACCTTCTCAAGCACTTGATCTTCAACTTGACAAAGATATTCAAGCTCTTGAAAGAGGTTCATTTGTAGGTACCAATCATCATTATCCTTTTTATAATATAAAACCACTACTTCTTTAGTCTTCTCTTATTGATGCATGAGGTCATCAAGCTGGTGTCCTTCATGCTCTAAAGCATTAAAGGAATCCTTAGAATATCCAACCTACTAAACCATCTCATCATCTAAGTCTACTATCTTAAGTTCATCAATCTCACTCATGAAATCATGGTATAACTACTACTAATGGTTTTATTCCTATTGGATCTCATCTCCAACTTGCACTTGTTCATACAACTCATCCTCTTTGACAATATGAAAGACTAAAACATGCTTGATCTTGCCAAGTGGTATCCTAATAATGATCTCTTCTGATTCTAAAAATTCATCATTATTAGTTATGAGTTCAACATGGAGTTCACTACCTACCTCTTCAAGGAGTGGTATAGGATATTCTTGGGATGATTCCAAAATATATGAGATATATATGAGACCTCTTTGGTCTAGCTATTTGTCTTTGACAGTCATGTCCTCTTTCTTTTACATGCTACTCTAAATGGATTTCCAAGATGGAAATGACCTAGATATTTTAGGAAGGAGGGATGAGGGTTGAATGACCTCAGATTTGCTAGACTGCATGATTTAGTTTCAAGATGGGAAAGATAGAGGTTCTCCTTTGACCCTTTGATTATGGTTCTCCTCCTCTTTCCTTGTCTTTAGTTCCATCTTTTTGATCTGTCTATCTATATTTTCCTAGAATAACTTCTCTTTAAGATGGTTAGTAGCTTCATGAAGATAAGGAACACAAGAAGATTCTTGAGGAGCAATGAGAGAGGTTTATATAGGTTCAAATATTGGTTTATCTTGGGCTCTCAAATCTAAACTTGTCTCACTTTGCCTACCCCATGACTTCATCACTTGACTTTAGCTTGGAACCTTGAAGGACTTCATAAGGAGTTCTTGGGAAAGGATTGAGTATTGGATTTCAATAGTAGATTATTCAAAATTAGTCCCCTTCTTTCTCTAAAAACTCTGTTGGAAAGATATCCAAGAATGGAAGTGTAGAGTAATTATTTACTCTATGTTTCATTCTATTTTTCAATCGCGTGTCATGAAATTTTGTCTTCACATACTTTAGTCTGAGATGGCAGAGTTTTGAAACAGAGCATGGACTCTATTTTCCTTTTTGATTCATTTTTGTCTAAGTGTCGGGGTAAAGCAGAAGCTGACAAGTGTCGTCCTCTAAGGCATCCTTTCTCAAGTGGAAATGCTAAGTGTCATCATCTGAGGCACTTTTTATATTTTCTATGAGTTGGTCGAAATGTGCCACGTATCTCACAACTTAGTGAAATGTGCCAAGTGTCATCATCCACGGTTTTATATCAGCACCTGTATTTCATCTCTTTTCAATGAAAGGTTTCAAAAGATAAGTATCGAGATCAGGCAGAAAGTGCCAAGTGGAAATAGTGGAAGGTCTAATTTTCACTTTTCTAAAAGTGACAGAAGATGCCACGTATCCCAAAAGAAGAGAGTGGAAGCCACCACGTGTCGTGATCTAAATTATCTTCATTTTGCTTCACCGATATAGCAAAGACTATGGTGGGTCCCAAGTGTTGTCTCTGAAGCAAGCAGAAGCTGCCAGGTGTCACTGTCTGTGTAAATATGAAATGAGACCCATTTGTTTCTATGGTATAAATAGAGTAAAGCAGAGATTGCCATGTGTCATCTTCTACAAGTTTCAAAAAAGGTAGCTAAAAGAAGTGAAGACCACCATGTAACCCCAAATGAGTAAAGTGGAGATTGCCACATGTCTTTTGATGAAGCAACAGAGTTTGCCACCTGTCCCTATGCTCCTTTTAAAAGTTGCAAAAGTAGTTTATGCTGAGAGTCTTATTTTCTTTTAAGCTATTGAAGTTTTGAGGAAGTGGATTGTGACAAGTGTCAAAGGCAGAACACTCCTGAGTGAAGACGCAAAAGAGTATAAGTTATGCGGAGATTGCCACGTGTCTTTGAGAGGTGATGCGAAACATGCCAAGTGTCATCCTTCGGTGTCTCCTAAAGTAATAAGAAGGTTTTCAAGAAAATGGGTAAGTGTCACCTAGCATTTAAGAGAAGGGAGAGTCCTACAATCTATTTCAGCCAATGAACTGCTAGAAGATAAAGCATTTCAAAATCTATAAGATATCTTCTATTAGACACTTCCAGTTTAGTTAGATTTCAGTTGGGCCATTAGATTGGGAACAAGCAGACAATTTGGAGTGAATCCAAGGCTATAAATAAGGGTGTAGAGATCACTAGGAGGGCAATCATCATCAAATATCAGAGACAATTTTGAGAGAGAATTATTGTAACAAGTTTAGACTTTTTAGAGCTGTGACTAAGCAATATCATTTGTATTTGTTCTATCTTCTTAAGTTGGAAGGTTTATGTAACTGTGCATGTTTTTGTGCCTCTTATGTAACTGGAGAATTCATCAGAAGATTGAATCCTATGCCTTTGTTGATATTTTTTGTGTCATTTGCAAAAGTAGTCTAGGCTGTAGACTTTTTAGAGCTGTGATTAGGAATGTCATTTGCTTTTGTCTTATTTTCTTGAGTTGAAAATGTTATATAACTATGTGTGTTTTTGCGCCTCTTATGTGACTGAAAAATTCAAATAAGAAGATTGAATCCTATGCCTTTGTTGACATTTTATGTATCATTGCAAAAGTGGTCTATGTTGTGAGCCTTTGTTTCTATTGTTTCCATCTTTTACATTGATCATGCACTTGTTTGCTCTTAAATGTAAATGAATCCTACATATAGTTTCATTTTGCTCAAGATTAAGGTTGAATTAAATTTAGGTGCATCACCATAGATTAGATTTTCTTTCTTGCATTTGTGTTTCTGATTAAAATTCCTATCCCTTTTCCCAGTATCTACTTGATATAGAGAAGAACCAACTTCTTAAAAATTTGGAGGTTGTTTCAAGTTGCAAGGTCCCACATCTTGAAACTTCTCATTGTTGATATTAGAACAAGTGCAATTTTAAATCATCAACAATTTTTGGCACGCCTGATGGGACCAATATTGAAGTTTCTTTCAAGATCATATGAACCAAAGAGCTACGAGGAGTCATAGCTATGGACCAGTAACTAGATCACAATTTGCTACAAATCTAGGTATTCTTTTGCCACCTTTGGTAACAAGTCCAAGAAGAAGAGCCAACCAATTTGTACCAATACCTAGAGCAAATATGGGAGCCCATATACCCCCAAAAATTTATGCAAGCTAGAACACTGGTAGTCCCTTGATTCTTCCAATACCCCAAGCCACTTGGGACACTATCCCAGTGAATGCCCTAAAAGCTCTGCCCAAGTTTAGTGGGTAAGACTTTAAAACACCTAAAGAACATCTTCAGGATGTATCAGATGTATATGTTATACATGTTGTCACATAGAAAAATGTGGCCATAAGATTATTAGTAGCTTCTTTTAAAGGGAAGGCTCTAGAATGGTATCGATATTTGACTCCAAATACCATATCTACATGGGATCAGCTCAGAGATCTTTTCTTTAAAATATTTGAAGAGAAGGGTGATAAGTCTTCTTTGTTATAGCAATTAATTACTATTCAAAGGGTACCATAAAAAGCCATGACTAACTTCAATTCCAAATTTCATAAGACTTGAGAAAGAATCCCTACTACAGCTAGACCATTACCAAGTATGGCTATAGTATTTTATCTTAAGGCTTTGAATTCATATATATATATGTTATGATTCAGTCACTTGGAGGACACACTTTGCCTGAGGCTTATGACTATGCGGTCAGAGCTGAGAATAATTTGATAGATGCTGGAAAGTTACCCTCAAGGCCTCCCATGCCCATGTTCCCAAAAATTTCCTTACCATTATCTCAAGAAGCTCCTAAATCTATAGCCCCACCTGTGTCTATGTACACCTATCCTCAACCATCTGCTAAAGAAATTGTCCCCACTCAGTCATCTAAGCTGGATGATATCAAAAATATCCTAAGGACATTTTCTAATGAGCTGATCAATATAAAAAAATAGCAGAATATTTTCCCTAAGCCTCCATATCAAGGCTATCAAGTAAATAGATTTTCATCTTAGCCAAACCAATATCAAGGTCCCCCAAGACAAACTAACCATTAGCCAGCAAACCAATTGGTTGCATCTCCCACACCCTCACAGACTATTCCTCCCAATTCAAATAGAGAGATTATTCTAAGGCAAAATAATTATGTGGATAACACTAATGCTTGGTGTTTCCCTTGCAATAATGCTCATACACCTAGATATTGTCATATGGGTAATCTACAACAAAAGGTGGTAGAGCAAAGAAGAATGGATGGTCAGTTTGTAAGTTCCAGTGACAATCAAGCCTATCAGTCTTTTGGTATGCAAAATTTAGTCCTAGTGGCTCAGATGCAAGGGATGTCCTTGCAATAAGAGGAAGAAATAGCCCCAGAACATGCTTTGTTCTCATGGGTTGAAGATGAAGAATCAATTTTCTTGAACGAAGCGTCTACCTCTAAAAAACTAGTGGTGCAATCTGATTATTACACTAGATCAAAGAGAAAGATGCTGGAATAGCCTGAGGTTATAAATAGTCAAGTCATGGAGAATTATCCATTGCAAGGACAAAGAAACATAGCTATCAGACAAGAAGTGCCATGGCTAATGTAGAATCAAGGGATTCTTGCACAAATTCAAGAAAAAACAAGATATCCTTATTTTCAAAGAACTTAGACTTTGGGACCAATAAATGTGGTGGATCAATTGAAGAAGACTCTAGCACAAGTATCAATATGGGATATATTGGCTATTCCTGAATAAAAGACACTACTACAAGAAGCTCTACAAGGCCAAGAAATGCCAAAAGGTTTGCTATCAAGGAAAGACCTACTAAAAAATAAAAGCTCAAAGATATAGTTCATCTATAGAAAACAACCCTAGTGAATAATACAGCAGAGGTAAGCAAATCCAAACTGGATCCCTTCTATTTCACTTTAATAGTGGGTAAAAAATTGTTGCATAATGCAATAATTGATTTAGGGGCTAGTACTATGGTAATGCCCAAGCAGATAGCTGATGCTTTAGAAATTAAGTATGAACCACTCACTAAAGGATTCATACAGCTAATGGAAAAGTAGTACAAACCATAGGGAGAATTAAACAAATCCAATTACAATTCTATGCTTGTCCTAATATAATTGTAAATCAGGATGTAGTAGTGACAGATATACCTCCTATTTTTGGCTTATGTTTATCAGGAGACTTTACAGCCAAGATAGGAGGATATATGTCCCTTGATTAGTCTCATCTCATCTTAAGAACCAAATATGGTGCAAAGATGAAGATATTGTATGAACCATTATATAAGGATCATATCACCAGTGAACCAACTGCAAAGTTAGAGGTAGCCCATGCTATGATGAATAAAGAAGAAAGGGTTTTTGCCAAGGAGCTAGGTGAATTGACTGGATATAATCATGAAGAAGAAAATGATCATTTATTAGCTATGATGCAAAGTGACCCATATGGAAATTACAATTCTATTGGTCTGGGAAATTATGTTATACTTGATGAAGATCATAAAATCCCAAATGTTCTAGAGGAAGAAACGTCAAAAGATAACTCTTCTATCAATCCTCGGGTCTCTCAACATGAATTCAACATTCTGAGTGAGAAGTCACAAGAGTATGCCTTAATCTCTGATAAAGAAGAAATAATTTCTGACTTTCTTATTACTTTGCAAGATGATGAGCAAGAACATGAACATTTCCTTAATCATGATTTAAACGATTTGTTTGAAATCATTAGATCAGGTTATACTATTTTTCAGGGAAGCTATGAGCTAGTTGTAGAGGAACAATATAGTATTGAGACTCAATTACATATGCAAAATTATTGCACTCTTTCAAAATTATCCTTTTAAGAGGTTGGTAATTTTGAAGCCATGAAAGAGGATGATCATGCAATAGAATTGAAGTTTGCAATAGAAAGATTTAAGTCAATAAATGATATATGTCAAAAGGATTCTGTCGGAGGTAGGTTTGACTCAAACTCACCTAAATGCAGGTCAGACACCATGGCATACAAAGAAAGCAAGTCATCAGAGCTATATCTAATTCAATTACTTGTATGGCAATATAAGTTGGCTTATTATGAAAGAGACTTTAGGAATTCTTCTTTTGTCTAGGAGGGAGATAAAGATGCTTGATTAATGTAGTTAGGTAGTTTCCCCTTTTCGTATTGCTTTGTTTTCCCATTTTTTTGTTTTCCCACTTTTCTTTTAAATAAGTGTTCTTTGAACATGTAGTCGACAGCGCATAATTTTCAAATTTTTCAAAATTATCCAATACATTGAATGTCTCCCAAATCTTAAGAAATCCCCAAGGTACCTTGCGCTGCCACTTGCATAACGTGTCTATCTCATTGTTCCATAAAGATCGAGTAGGATATGCTAATGGTTATTTGAGTTTAATGCCATTTCGAGACTTGATAGGTCAATAAATACCTCTTAGCAAGAGTTAAAGCTTACAAGTTCTCAAACATTCCTACATCTACAAAAATATCTTGCTACTTGCATTTTCAGTGCTTAGTAAACTTGCTTCTACAGAAGTGTTTCTATTTTGCAAAAGTTCATACAAATTATCACAGAAAATACATAGAGATGGAGGGGGCACAATCTTCACAACAAGGAGCTGGGATGTATGAATCCCTTGATAAAGTGAGTCATATGCTTCAGCTCCTGCACAGCCATTGAAGACCTATCCACAGACCAATTTTCTTGAAGCTGGTCAATCAAGTGATCCAGCGAAAATAAAAGATTATGCAGATGGCATCATGGACCCAATTCTTCAGAGAGCTAGTAGCAAAACTCTTAGAGAAGGGGCACATCAAAGGTGTCTACAGAGGGCCAAAGTAGGGCAATATGAAACATTTGCCATGATAATATGGACTTCATAGCTGGCATAATTCATTGTCCCAGCTGTGCATCAATGCCCCGACCTAGTCAAATTATGTGCAGACTTGTTCCATGCACCTTCATGCAGCATTCAACGAGGTCCATTCATGGTGCAAATCAGACTGCAAGTTATCATGAATATGTTAGCCCTATATCATGATAGTACAGCTACATTTTCCACTGTTGCTAAAATGCAAAGAATGTGGGCAAACATCAACACTCAGTCAAGGTTCTTGAGATCTGAATTACAAATGGGTGATGATGACACTATGGTGCCCACACTCCCTGCACCAAGAGCCCAATTCACACAAGCCAATCAAGACGCATTGTTTATGATGGCTTTCATCTTTGGCATGAAAGATGATATGGCAGTGTATGTAGAACAAATAGCTATCCTTTTCAGGCTAAAGACCATTAACAAAACTCAAGAGCATCGGCTCGACTTTTTTAAACAAATTGCTTTCTCAATGGTAGAACAACTGGCCCATTTCAAATCAAAAAGAGTGTTTAGGTATTCTTCTTATTTGTTCCACCTCATGCTTTTCCAAAACTCAGACCTCTTTGCCCCACATATGTATCTTAATATGTATGACCCAGATTTTGATCTCCAAAGGACCATTCATGTGTCTGCATGGACACATTTTGTCAAAGACTAGTGACCCATATGAATTCTGGGAATTATTTGTTACCCCTGCTTTTTGCCACCTCAGTCTCAAACCAGTTATGAATAGATTATTCTTAAGTGTTTCAAATCTTTTGGCCAGTTGCCCAATTCCTTGTGATTTCTATTTTGGATCTCACCCTACCATTATAAGAGTCCATGGTTTTTGTGGGGAACCAATATTGCTACCTAAGATTTTGACTCTTAGGTTAGCATTCCTAGAGGTCACTAGGTAGGTATCCACCATTGACAATGAATTTGGCTCAGGGAAGAGGAAAATAAAAATGTATAATCTACCTTGGATGACAACTAGCATGGTTTTGGAAACCAGAGATGCTAAAGTTGTGTTGCTCAGAAAGCTAGCCTTTTTGGGTTTCCTTTTAATAGAGGGAAAATGGGTTTATGACCCAAAAGATTTCATAGCTTCTTGGATAAGAAATAATAGAGTCATAATTAGAATTGCACATGAGGGCCACCCTTTTTGAGAAACCAGGAAAAATCCTAGGGAAGACACTCCTGGATTTTATGTTGAGTTAACAGGCTTGCCTCTTCCACAAAATAGACCCTGGGAAACATTGTATGTTAAGCAGAGGGATTATGATCCTAAAGTCATAATGACTTCTGGCTTAAGGAGGACATTAAAGAATAAAGATTGAGATACTGAGAAGATAGAGGCCTATTGGAAATATAGGCAAGAAATTTGTCAAACAACCCATTCTTTTGGAAACGTAGACACAGATGAGAGATGGGAAGAACTATGGGATGAGTGTCATCTCTCCCCTGTATCTAGCCCAGAAATAATTAATTTGCTGACACCAGGTGAAGAGCAGGAAGCTAGGGTCAGGTCAAGCCAAGAGTCATAAGCCTCAGAGCAAGCTACAGTTGTAGTAACTATATCAGTTTGGCCCCAATCTTTCAACGTCATGGAAAAGCAAAAGAGTGTGGTGCCTACACCACCACAAACTTCCCCATCAGCAATGGTTATAGATATTCCTAGTTCTCCACAAGAAGTAGATGTGGAAGGAAAAAGGATGCAGCTAGAAGAAGAGACACCCAAGAAATAAAAGAGGGTGCAGTTTCAATTTGCTTTAGAAAAGGAGACAGACACCCCATAGTGCCAATTATAGGGTACTGTAATTACTCCTCAGGTAAGTATTATTCATCCCTCTCCTCAATCTATTTCTTCTCATGTTGGCATGAAGATTTTATCTAGCCATATGATAGGTCATGCCACTTCTGCCATTCCCATTTCTCACTTCACCCCATCTGTGCCATCTCAGGCTTTAACATTACCTCATTTCTCCCCTTCTGTTCCCAAGAAAATTTCCCCTCAAATTACCCATACCCAACAATTGGCTATTCAATATGGTCTACCACAAAAACATCCATTTATGGGTGGGCACATTGCCTCTCCTTCTACCTTCCAGACCCAAGCAGATACTGCTAGGAAGGCAAGGGAAGCCCGAAGAGAGAAAAAGAAGATTAAGTAAAATAAAGCATTGGCTACACCCCATCTGTGGTCATAATTTGACCCCATCCAGCAGCAATTGATGGTGACTCATTTTTCACTAAATGTAATAAAGCCAATTGAGCAGATGCAACCAAAGGATTACACGATGAATGTGGTGGCCATTAACATGTCCCTTTTTAGGCCACAGGACAAAATTGAGCTACTAACTGAATACACTTCTGTAGTTATTGAAGACTACTTGAAGATATCAAGGAGACTACAGAAGATGGAAGCCAAGCTAGCCAAGGAAAAGGCAAACTATAACAGTTTGACCTTAGAGATCAATAGAAAATACAATGAAATAGAGAATCTAAATAAATAGTTGAAAAATACTGTTTCTCTTTAGACTCACTAGGTAGTTCAGGCCCAAAATGATTTTTTAAATGTAGGGCTCACACAAATAAAAGATGCAGTGACAACCCTAAGGCATGAAAAGGCAGAATTGCAAAGAAAATGCGAGAAACACCTATTACAAGTTACCTAATTGCAATAAAAGCTACTAGCTAAATAGAATAATACTGCAGTCATACAAGCCCAATTTCAAGCAAAGCAATAAAGAACAGCACAATTGACACTAGAGTTGGCCAATAGACCAAGGAATGTCAAAGTATTAAGTCTGGTAAAGGAGCTATATGAATCCATGTGGAAGAGAATCTCTTTACAGATTATTCAGCTCAGGCCATCTCTCACCTTCCTACTAAATGCACAAAAATTGTGCAAAAAGGTAGAGAGTTTAGTTGTAAACACTCTAGATATAGTCTCTGGGAGAGTAATGGACTTGCAAACATTGCTACAAAAACTTTATGATGTAACAGATGCAATGTTGTCAGTAGCAGGAATCAATGACAAAATGGTCACTACCAAGCGAGTAAATGAGGTTCTTAGTTGCAATTTCATAGCCACTAGTTGCAGAGAGCTTCTAGATGTCATGAAGGAAGGAATCAATGAAATGAAACAGCATGTTGAAGATCTAGTACAATTAGGTTTTCCTTCTCCATTTCCTGATGACAACATTGTGAAGAAGGTAAAAGAAATTGAACCTTTGTTATTGGCCAAATAGAATGATCAAATAGTTTTCCAAGATCTAAGGGATGATTCATCAGTCTCTAAAGTAGAAGCTATCTTGGTTCCTATTTCCTAGCTCGAATTCAAATTGAAGGCTATGATTCAAATCTTGCAACATTTTTCACACAAGGATATTATTAACCTTGATTTAGCCTTCAATGAATTGTAGAGTAAGCAAGGGTTATCTGATGATGAGTGGTCTACCTACTAGACAGCATCGCTAAAGCTGTGATTTTGAAATTTTGATCTAGTGGGAGTTGTGGTTTCTTTTTGAGCAGGCTCAAAAGTCCTCAGGTCGCCAGTAACTATAGAGTAAAAATCTACTCTACGTTTCATTCTATTTTTTAGTCATGCATCATGAAATTTTGTCTTCGCATACTTTGGTCCGAGATGGTGGAGTTTTTAAATAGAGCATGGACTCTATTTTCATTTTTAATTCATTTTTATCTAAGTGTCGGGGTAAAGCAGAAGCTGACAAGTGTCATCCTCTGAGGCATCCTTTCTCAAGTGGAAACACTAAGTGTCATCATCTGAGGCACTTTTTATATTTTCTATGAGTTGGTCAGAATGTGCCACATATCTCACAGTGACTCAGCGGAATGTGTCAAGTGTCATCATCTGTGATTTCATATCGTCACCCGCATTTCGTCTCTTTTCAACAGAAGGTTTCAAAAGCTAAGTATTGAGATCAAGCGAAAAGTGCCAAGTGGCAATAGAAAAAGGTCTCATGTTTGCTTTTCTAAAAGCAATAGAAGATGCCATGTATCCCAACAGAGGAGAGCGGAAGCCACCATGTGTCGCAATCTGAATTATCTTCATTTTGCTTCACCGATATAGCAAAGACTGTGGTGGGTCCTAAGTGTTGTCTCTGAAGCAATCAAAAGCTGCCAGGTGTCGTTGTCTATGTAAATATGAAATGAGACCCATTTGTTTCTATGGTATAAATAGAGTAAAGCGGAGACTGCCACATGTCATCTTCTGCAAGTTTCCTAAAAAGTTAGCTAAAAGAAGTGGAGACCACCACGTAACCCCAAATGAGTAAAATGGAGATTGCCATAGGTCTTTTGATGAAGCAGCGGAGTTTGCCACCTATCCCTATGCTCCTTTTAAAAGTTGCAAAAGTAGTTTATGCTGAGAGTCTTATTTTCTTTTAAGCTATTGAAGTTTTGAGGAAGCAGATTGCAACAAGTGTCAAAGGTGGAACACTCTTGAGCGAAGACGCAAAAGAGTATAAGTTACACGGAGATTGCCACATGTCTTCAAGAGGTGCTGCAGAACATGCCAAGTGTCATCCTCCAGTGTCTCCTAAAGTAATAAGAAGGTTTTCAAGAAAATGGGTAAGTGTTACCTAGCATTTAAGAGAAGGGAGGGTCCTGCAATTTGTTTTAGCCAATGAACTGCCAAAAGACAAAGCATTTCAAAATCTATAAAATATCTTCTATTAGACACTTCCAGTTTAGTTAGATTTTAGTTGGGCCATTAGATTGGGAATAAGCAGATAATTCGAAGTGAATCCAAGGCTATAAATAAGGGTGCAGAGATCACCAGGAGGGCAATCATCATCAAATATTAGAGAAAATTTTGAGAGATAATTATTGTAGCAAGTTTAGACTTTCTAGAGCTGTGACTAAGTAATATCATTTGATTTTGTTCTATCTTCTTAAGTTGGAAGGTTTATGTAACTGTGCATGTTTTTGTGCCTCTTATGTAACTGGAGAATTAATGAGAAGATTGAATCCTATGCCTTTGTTGATATTTTCTGTGTCATTTGCAAAAGTAGTCTAGGCTGTAGACTTTCTAGAGCTGTGATTAGGAATGTCATTTGATTTTGTCTCATTTTCTTGAGTTGAAAAGTTTATATAAATGTGTGTGTTTCTACACCTCTTATGTGACTGGAAAATTCAAATAAGAAGATTGAACCCTATGCCTTTGTTGACATTTTCTGTATCACTGCAAAAGTAGTCTATGTTGTGAGCCTCTATTTCTATTATTTTCGTCTTTTACATTGATCATGCACTTGTTTGCTCTTAAATGTAAATGAATCCTACATATAGTTTCACTGTGCTCATGATTAAGGTTGAATTACATTCAGGCGCATTGCCATAGATTAGATTTTCTTTCTTGCATTTGTGTTTCTAATTAAAATTCTTATCCCTTTTCCCAGTATCTACTTGATATAGAGAAGAACTAGCTTCTTAAAAATTTGGAGGTTGTTTCAAGTCACAAGGTCCCACATCTTGAAACTTTCCATTGTTGATATTAGAACAAGCGCAATTTTAAATCATCAACAAGAAGGTCTAAGGAATACATGAAGAACTTAGCATATTCAAAGGGGCATTTGGAATGGTTTCTTGGAGAGGAGTAGGTGCCACATAAGAAGGTTGAGTGGTGTATATGAAGGCACATAGGATTAGTGAGGTTAAACCTATTGCTCTTCAAGGCCTCTTAGCTTGTACTTAATGCTTTGAATGTGACCACCTACATCCATCATCTCACCTTTGAGATTGTTCTAATTTTCTATCTTAATAGGTGTTCATTCTAGTTTCACTTGCTACAATGAATCTCTCACATGATGGATCTAGTGAGTAAAGACATCTTGTTCATAATACTTTTATGATCATAATTCTAGTCCATACTTGTCAAGGCTCACTAAAGTCTGTTTAAGTTTTGGTATCGATGGCTCATGATAGGGTTGAGGAGGAACAATATTATGATGGGCTTGTTATTTATATGTAGGATCAAGGCAATACTCTTGCATATATGATTGATATTGGTCCTCATGGTACTATTAGGGATCATAATGAAGGTAAAAGCCATTATTTTGATAATAAGGATCATGAGGAACTTGACAAGGCTTCTCATATCTTTGAAAAAAAATTTGGTAGAGATGATTAGGTTCATATGGATTATGAGGATCATATTGGGAATGTTGATAAGGAGGTCGATAATAAGAATATTCACCATAGTTTTCCATATCAACCTTATATGTCAAATGAGATGCAAGAATCGACTAAAATTATTTAATGAGACATACTTGGTTTGCTCATAACTAGAAGCTTTGATTTAGATTTGCCATTGGTGTTAAATACTTACTTCCAAAAGTTGATTAGAGAAAAGACACCTGAAGATATTTCCACTCTTTTGGACCTTTATCCTATTGGGCATGCCAAAACTGTTGTAGGTATAGATTATACCCTACCTAGAAGTAGGAGTATTCAGGTTCTACTTCCAAATCTAGCTCAACATGGGACTAAACCTAGGCTGTGGGTATCCTATAATGGGGTCAGACCTCTAGGGTTTTTAACGAGGATAGCTCCTCTAATGCATCATTTTAACTCATTTACACTACTAAAACCTACTAATGACTAAGTAAAAGGGAGGAGAGAGAGAGAGAAAGAGAGAGAGAGAGAGAGAGAGAGAGAGAGAGAGAGAGAGAGAGAGAGAGAGAGAGAGAGAGAGAGAGAGAGAGAGAGAGACATGAAAGGGAAACCTAAGCTAAAGATGGTGATACACCTAAATGATGATTGATCCACTCTACTTGACTCTTATACACTAATGAAATAGTCACAAGACTAGATTTAGGATTCCATAAACTTGTCATACATCAGTATTTCATGAAGATGTTCACCATATGATCAAGAGTTGAGGGAAATAATGGAGAGGTCTAATGCAAGACACTACCAGCCATAGTATCCACATGTGGGCTTCAATCAAAAGATACATAACACTAAACATGACCTGCATAACTAGATGAACTAGTAACTAGGTGAGATCATAACTTGATAAGGAAGAGAATTCTACCACATATGCAAATCTTCCATGTACATATTATAGCAGAATAATGAAATCTTAAAAATAATCTTGTATTCATCTCAAGATATTATAAGATCTATCTTGGCAAAGTTTAGTCATGCCAAAGAGAGGGAGTAGAGGGATACCAAGAGGATCCATGTTTTTCATTGGTTCTTTTTACATACATGCATTCCTCCAATTAGAGTTGATCCTTATCAATAATCTTAACTTTTTTTACTTCCATAATATGTGGGATCCTCTCATTGATTGAGAGATTCACTAGAGGACAAGAATTTTTGAGCATGATGTCAAACTCTATTTGAACGATAATAATGCCCTCAACTGCTTCTCCAACTACCAACTCACCACCTTGGGACCCTAAGCCCACTTGACCTATTAAAGAGGATTAGATCCTTGAATCTTGAATCTGATAGTTCCATGTTATGAATAGTAGTTAGTAACTACTTTATCGAGGATGGATCCATGTCGACAGATGAGACCCTTTGCATTAATCACACATCTACTCCATTTCCATATCTAGACCATAGGTTCATCTATAGGCAGAAAACCAATCTAATACCATTAGTTTTTCTATAATTTTCCATATTAATTTTGAACTATAGACTATATAACCTCTTTAGACTCTCATTAGCTCTAAAAAGACCCATTCAGTCTTTGCAGGAACCAAGAGCTCATGTATACACAAGTCCTCCTTTAAAAGATGTCAAACATAGTCAAGAGAACAAACCCTGCATGCTATAACTCATCAAATTAGAAGTTAATATTTGGCTCTAATGGCATCCTTTATGTTCTTGATCACCTTGGTTGTATTATTATGTCCCTTTAATGGCATTAGATCAAGCTTAAATGATGATAGGATGACTCTACAAGACTTATTTACCTTGGTCAAAATGGTTTCTAGATTTCTATCAAAATTCTTGGACTCACTTTTATTTTAATTGGTTTTCAATAATGACTCAGATCATTAACTCATTTTGACCCATCCATGCATCATTGATCTTGATCGAATGAGATCCATCAATCCTACTCTTAACTTTTTAACTCTATCCAAATTGGTGCCATTTAGCAGTTTTTATTTTCACTCAAGATCCTATCAGTCTATCAACTTCCATGCTAGTGTCACATGTTAATCGCAAAACAATTTTTGGATCCTATTATCATTCTATGACATCACACACTTATGCCACATGGTGACCTCTCGAGCCCCTTGACTTTTTGACTTATTTCACACCATTAAATTAAGATGTATGAAATAACATGAGCCATAGATATGTTAGAACCCACTATTTAAAATACAAAAACTATTTTATGATATTAAATTTGACATCTACCTGCCCATCATTTGATGTCCTCACGAATGTATTTGACATCTACACAATCATCAATTTTACGCTCCAAAGGATTTATTTTTACTATGTCTTAAATTGTATGTCTACATGACCATCAAATATGTTTACGAGCCCATCATTGACATCTATGAGCCTATCAAAATTTGAACTCCAGTGGTATTTTTAAATCAAACAGTTATTTATTGGGGCCTAGTTTTGATGTTAGCATGAATGTCTTATGATGTGGGACTAACTTAGAATGCTCATAACTTGAGCTAGAAATCTTGTGTGGGTATGAAATTTTAAGAGAATGAGCTAGGAACAAAGGGATCCATGGAAATATAATCATTTAGCTTACATGGATTTCTAAAGTGAATTTATAAAATGCACAAGTTAGCTAGTCTATTCATTTCTCTATGAGGTCCTGATGATGGTTTGGTTCAACAAAGTTTGCCTAAGTCATATTTTGACCATTTTTTTAAGGTGTTGATGATTTTATAAGGATTGCACAACCTATTTCATGCTATTTAATGATTAAAACACATGAAAAAGCTATTCAGACCATCTGATTTGCATTTTTAGACCCATTTCTAAGCCATTTGATCCTTCTTCAATTGGGACCTTACAAAGCTTCATATATGGGATAAAATTGGCCAATAGAGACATGAAGGAGGTTTGTACAAAGTCTCAGTGGTTCATCAAAGCCTTGGTAGGCCAAACAATCATGTCCTACATTTCCATGCATAGTCAATTGAGTGATCAAGAGCCCTTCAAATGATATAGATTGTAATAGCCTATTTAGCATGTATACACAGTCATCCACCATGAATGGGTACTAAAAGTGTTATGGAGAAAATAATCATGTTGAAAAAGAGAAATTACTTGACTTCAATCACTTCATGGTTGAAAGAGCTTGTTTGAAGAAGATGAGGACATTCAAGATGAATCATAAGGCTAAAGCAGGGAACGTCAAAGTTAAGTCACAAGAACTAGCCTTTTGGACTCAAAGAAATATAACCATGGAGTTCATAATAATTACAGCTACCAAGTGTCAAATCCTCACTCAATCAAGATCAAATATTAATGGCACAGAGTGATAGCAAAGTCAATAAGTCAAAGACCCCAGATCAAGATCGATGGTGCATATTTTTATGTATAAAATCTGATAAACAATCTATGTTGAAGATTAGGGTCAATGAGTCAAGATCAAGGATCAATGGTAAATGTTTAAATGTGAAATCAAAGATTAATGATAAGTATGAAGTCAATAAGTCAGAAGATCTTGAGAATGAATGTGATGGTGCCAAGTGTCATGATCATGATGAATTAATAAAAGATCAATGACCTGTATTTGATCACACAAGTCAAATATCAAAGATGCATGTTTGATCACATAGATCAAAGATCAATAATGCATATTCAATTGTATAGCTGGGGATTGATGATGTGCATGAGGTGAATAAGTCAATGAACCCAGATTATATGTAGGGATATCATGTGGCAAAAGCACACTTAATCATATGAAGATTGGCAACAAGGTCCACAAAAGTCATGCGGGACTGCCAAGTGTCACAATCTCAAATGTAAATCAAAGATCAATGGCTGATGTTGAAGTTTGAGGCTAGGAGACTCCCAAAGAGATCAATAGAAAAAAATTGATTAGGTTCCTAAGGTCATGATATGAAGACACATGTTCAAAATGACAATAAGCATATTTTAAAATGAAATGAGCAATGTGGCAAGGAAATTCCATATAGGCAAACATGTAAGATCAAAATATTATGTGGTAAAGAAAATACTTCAGACTCATATGTCACCATTAAAGCTCAATCAAGATCATCTCATAAAAATTGTAGTCCTAGGAAGGCAAATACAAGAGATGGGTATGGAAACACGCCTACTACAACATCCATCATAGGCAGTCTTGGATATAGATCAAAGATAAACAATGATTGCTAGGGCTTATTGGATGATAAATGTGAAGAATGAGGTCTAAGAGACCAATGAATGACTACAAATGGTAAATACAAGTGTCTAGAATATAGATAGAAACTAGGAGAACATCTTATGACTATAATAGCATGATTTTAACCTCCCTAAAATAGTACATATGTTTCAACTCTCCCTAGTCTAGTTTCAAAAGCTCGAGAGATGATCCTCGATGAAGGCAGTTTCATAAAGGCTAGCTGAAGAATCTCCATGCCATTTTGGAGAGTGTGTCATAGTTTATATGGACACTTATCCAAGGAGACATTCATGATTTGTTTCACACTCCATTCTCTTGTAATGTAGCTAGTTTTCATGCCTTGACATGTGGCATTGTGACCCTTGAACTTCTTTACTTCATTCTCTTCTCCTCTTTCTCCAAATCTATAAGTAGTAGCCATTTTGGCTCTTGTAAGCATATACAACACCATGTATGGCAAATCCCTGCTATAATGACATTGTATATTACCTTTGAACATTAATGCAAGTATGGTTTTGATTTCATGAATAATTATCTAAGTGTGCAAAGTGATGTATGGTGGAGTTAGTGATAATTCTCTATTCTTTCTTCTCTTATCCTCTCATGTTTATGTAAGATTTCCTATTCTAACAAGTCATATAGAGTGTAGTTAAGTGTGTTAGACTCCTTTCAAGTATACTATTATTCTTAGAGTGTAAATTTTTCCCTCTGTGTCATTTACCTTGTGTTACTTTCATGCACATCACCTCTATATTGAAACACTCGTGTTAGAATCCTTTAGGACTTTGGAAGCTAGTTTGTATGTCTTATTTCATTGTGATAGAAGTATGATGGCAATGTGGAAATCATCTTAGTGTATCAACACCTTAGATTAGGTTCATTTTATGCAGCTTCTAACTATTTTCCTCACAATAAAACATTAGTTAGATGATAAGCATTCCAAGATACATTCATGGAGCTAGCCCTTAAATCTAGAGGCTCACTTCCACTATAGGTACACCCACATACCTAAAAGTGTTCTCATGTTGCCCAAATCTAGAAGAGGTTTGAACACCCTCTTCTAAGGTACAATATTTAGTGACAACATAACTCTCTACCAATTTGAAAATCCCCCACCCTTATACCACACTCTCATTGTGGGATACAAGCTTGTTCACAATTGTATTGTAGATAGTGGGGCAAGTACCTCAGTGATGCCCAAGCTTGTGGTAGATAAATTAGGCTTAAAATATGAGCCATATAAAAATGGAGTGATATAACTTGATAGGACACCAACTAAGTTAGTGGGAATCATCAAAGGTTTGAGAGTTTTCTTACATAATTATCCAAGCTTCCTAATCCTTAAAGATATAGTGGTAGTTGACTTGCCTGACCACTTTGCTATCTATCTTTCAAGGGATTTCACAACCAAGATAAGAGGTTATCTATCAGTTGATTGGCACTTCTTGGCCTTCAAGATAAGGTATGGAGTAAAATTAACTATTATAACTCAGCCATTGGCTAAGTTTCATATTGATCCATATGTAGAAGCAAGCTCTAATCTCAATTGTATCATCAATGATCATGATGAGTATATTATGGATGATGGAGCATCCTCTAATCTTGAAGACATATCTGATATTTTCCTATATGAGTATGGTGCTAACAATTATAGACATAATCCATACACTTTCATTGAACATACTAATCTTGGCACATACAACATCCATGAGGAAAGTGATGGACAATCTGAAGTAAGTATTGATAGTTATTTTCCACAAGTTGTTAAAGGTAATTACCTAATTCATATACATGATGATGATGGTTTGCAAAGTATTTAAAATCAAGATAATGAAGAAGACAAAGTCATTTTTCCTATACAATATGGAAGAGTCCTTGAAGGTGACAACCATGAAGAAGATGATGATCTATGGCAATAGGTCCATGTCAAAGTTCAAGAATTTGAGTAGCTGAGTAAGTCAACTTATATTCCTAAGAAGTGTGAACTTGATAGTAAGGTTATTGATGAACCCAACAAACATGGAGAGTGTCCTATTAAGCATAGTAAAGAGTGTCAAACTACTATCATGAAAGCTATAATCATGGAGTCTAATGAACATAAGTCAAAGATGTGTGTGGTTGAGGATTAGTCTCAACCTTAGTCTAGTATTGCATCACTCTAAAACATGTTAGATCAGAAATACTACAAGCTTAATGTTTGTAAACATCAAGTGTATCATGTTCAAGAAGAAGAAAAAGCTAAAGCAACTTTTATGACTCCTATGTTTTAGTTTGACAGGTGTCGATTGAGCATGAAAGAGTTTAATCAAGCTAAAAATCAAAATAAGATTCTTAGAGGGATAGAAAGAGTGTCCTTGAAAATTCCAAGTGACACACTTATAGTCAGAAGAAGAGTTAAATATGGTAAGTCATTTGACTACTTACATAAGCAAGTGTTCATTGGTAAGTATGCTTAAAATGATAGATTGATTTCATGGAGAAGTAATGATTAAAGAGGTACTATCTTTGACTCTAGTTAAAGCAACGGTAATTGTTCTTCATCTCAAGTGTTTGAGGTCTTGTACATATTAGGATATATGTGCTTTGCTTATGTTGTGTGTGTTTTCCCTAATTATTCTTGAGAACACAAGTGTATTTGCCTTGGTGTGTGGTCTTGTGTGTTTGTTTCCTATTATTTGGTGTGTTTTGGTGTTATTTCAGAGGCATTTTAGTGTCAATTACAATGTATAGGTGACTCAATATCCTAATGGATGGTAGAAAGCTACTGGTCTTTGGCATAGCTGGCTTGCCACCCCTAGGAAATTGTCAAAATATTGACTAATTTGATCTCAAGTCAAATTAGGTCAACACCCTTTATAGTTGAAAATTTTTATAGGGTCTCTTAGGGTATAAAATGTGTCCCATTATCTTAAATGAGGTTATATAATGTGTTTTAGCTTTGTCATCTTTGTCCAAGTTGGTCCTATGTCACCTTAGGCCACTTTTAGAATCATTTTATGAGCTTGTACAGATTCCATAAGAAGACAAGTGTTTTAAGAGAATATCCAACATCCTATATGTTAGGTGCATGTTAGATATGGTAGTTTTGAACTAAAAATTGTAGGTTCATGGTGGAAAAGAGAATATTAGGTAATTTTAGATGGTTTTAGTCCATTATACGACCTGAACAATAGCTACGGCACACAGGAAGACTTAAAAATGTCTCTTTAGGTCCCTATAGTTAATTTCAATACTTAGGAAACTTTGACATGTCCAAAATTACCAAAAAATGATCTTTGTTTCCCATCTCTCTCTTGGACAAAGTTAAATAGGTTAATAATTTTCTTTCAGTACAGACAACAGGGGTAGAGTTGAATCAAGTGATTTTGGTGGGTGATAGTAGTCTCTGTGTAATCCAACTTCATGGTCATAGTTCCAAGTTTTATGATTTTTTCTTCATAAACCATTTCTAAGAATGTTGGCTTCTTAAAACTGCCTACACATCCCCAACACCTCATTTTTCAATCTCTGTTTGGATTGGTCTAAGCAAGCCAAGTGGTGTATGTGATCTTGAAGAGTATAACCACATTTATCATATGTTTCTCAGTCTGTTTTGAACATTTGTAGGTCAAGAAATAAGCATGACAGTTTCATTTTGCTAGTTGAAGACACCATGGAAGTTTGTAGATAGTATTTCATTAGTAGTAGTGTTTATCCCTCCTATAGTGGTCTTAGATCAAGGGTGATATGTTGTTTTTAACCTATCATGGCATGGTGATCATTTTTCCTTTGAAATCTTAGTCTCAAGTAGCCACGGTTAGAAGTGCAAGGTCTAAAATACACACACAATTAGACCTCTTTGTGTCTATCACCTACAATCAAGTGAATCTAAGCCTTGATCAGTCATGATGGTGACACATGAAGGTTTCAAGTTTAAGAGAATTATCCTAAAGTGAAAACCATAAGACTTATCTACTCAAAAGGTTAGATATTGGTTGTGAGAACCAATTCCATATACATAGTCTTATATCATGCACATCTACATGTAGTATCCATGAATGGTCTGAGTTCAATCCACAGAGGTCTGAGTAGTGCTGAATGGTAGGCATTTGAGCTCTTTTGAAGCCTTTAATAAAGTATAAGAACATATAAATCATCATGGTGACAATGGTAAGGTCATTATATGCATGAAAATTTGAATCCATGTTCACAGTTTGGAAAGTTGTAATTGAGACAACTTACCTTAACTTCTCCAAGTCAAGTTTTGCTCATACACTTGGTCTTTCTATGGTGAAGTGTCTTTATGTCTAGAAAGGCCTAATGGTTTCCATATTGTATCCAAAGCCTAGGGGAAATTTATTGACATAGGAAAGTGGTTGCTTGATCAAGAAGGAATGGTTTTTGAGTGGTTTCTAACTCAATCAGATCTTGACCTAAAACATTCTGTAAAACACTATGGTAAGATGACTAAAAACAACTTGTAGTGGCCTATAGTAGTGAGTGAGACTATGGTCTCAAAACATGAGATGAGCTCACATAAGTAGAGGTTGACATAATGAAATAAAATAGTAATGCATATATGAGAACCTATAGGATATTTTAACTTCTATCTAATGCACATCTATAGGTAACATAGTCTAACTGAGGAGACAAACTAACTCATACTAGTGGAGAGAGGCAGTTTAAATGTGATCACAGGTTTCTAGGCATGAGATGAATTATAAAAACTATGAAACTATATTAGTGACTTAAATAATAACCTAGGAATGAAATATAATTTCTAAACATGAACATGTACCTACAAGAATCCCATTTTCCTGAGATGAACAACTACAAATTAACTGCAGACTAGCCTAGGCAAATGAGAGATGTGAGCTACAAAGATTGGCATAGGTATAGATGGATGAACATGATTGAGACCAATCTCATAGTGGTAATGACAATATCATATTATCCTTACATAAATGAATCAGATCAAAAACAAGTCCTAACTTGTCACTCAGTGTGAGGTTCTAGACCCTCTAGACAATCACTAAGATTAAGAGGCTACTTTTAGGTTTTGGAGTGTTGAGAGATCTTCAAAGGTGATCTTGATTTGTAATTTGGTACATAAGGTCATCAATACTTATTATATCCATCCATGAATTCAATTTGGCAAGAAAAATAGGTGAGATGCCCTCTATTTTGTCTCAAATAGAGGGCACTCTCAGTCAAGAAAAAATTGTAGGCAAAGTGTGTGAATGAAAAAGGTGTGAAATGAGAGAGATTGAGTGGCTATAGGATGTTTTCTATAGTTGAAATTAAGATGAACATGTCTGGTAAAGGCCTTAGAATCATTATAAACCCTCAAAAGGGTTAAACATAGAAGCCTATTAGGCCTAGAACTAGACCTAAACCCTTATGGTGTCTAGTTACACTTCCACGATTATATGACCTTTACAACCCCATTGAGAGCCTTCATGGGTAGGTTGATCAGAGCCATTGGTTTGTAGAGATTTATACCAAGGTTTTCATTTTGACCCAATTCTATGACAAGGGTATCTAGAATGTAAGAGAAATTTTGAGAGGCCATTTTAAAATGCTCATACCTGTATAGACACATTGCATAGTACTTCAAGGATCTAGGGGTAGTTTAGGAGGGTCATGAAATCCAAATTTTTGGAATTAGTCCTAAGATTGGATGTCTAACCTTTATGAACTATCACTAAGAATCAAAACCTCTTAAAACCCTCCTAAAATCCTTGCTAAAACTTAATGGATAAGAAACATATGGAGATGCATCCAAAAGTGGTCAAATGGCCTGGAAATTGATTTGGACTTATCTAACACTCTCCCATGCTCCTTCCCACCCAACTAGTCCATACTATCACTTGTATATACATACCTATTTCAGGGTTTTTTGTAAGCTTTTGGGTGTTTTACAAGTACAAAAGAGAATGATCAAGTGAGATTCATTAAATGAGGTCAATAGGGAATTATTATAACTACCTATATTTATTTCTCACCATAGATATGCATGAAAGTACCTCTTCTACATAGTTCACTATAGGAAGTCTTGGACAAATAGTGAAAATGAGAAGTGACTGCCTAATGAGAAGTTGAGAAGTTTGATAGTGGATCTTTTTTAGGTCTACTTGATGAATTCTAAGGGAAAGGGGTTCTAACTAGGTCTCCTAACACCTCTTCCATGGATTTCCTTAAGCAACTGCCACTCACCTTGTTGACAAATGTGAATATTGAGGCCAAGAGAGTTAGCAAGTAATTGTATATAGTGAATACAAGTGTCAAGAAGAAGGTTATCAACTAGGAAAGTACCTGATGAATCTCACACCTTATTTCCAACCTCCCTAAGATAGTGTATATGTGTCAAGACTTCCTAGTTCAGTTTCAAGCAGCCAAGTGATGCTTCATCATGAAGGCAATTTTCAAGAAGGCTATTTGAGATCTCTATGCCAACTTGAAGAAGAATGATAAACTTTAGGTGGAAAATTGTCCATGATAGCTTCCTAGCCTCTTGTCTACTCCATTCTCCTACAATGTAACTAATTCTCACAACTTGACACTTGTCTTTGTGACCTTTCCACTTGTCTTCTTCTCTCTCTTCTCTTATGCTTTATAAATGCAATCCTTTTTGGCTTTATAAAAAATTCCACGCCTGGTATGGTGAAGCCCTACTAGTTTGAATACTATATTTGAATTTGAAATAAATATTTATAATTTGGTATTGATCTCATAAACTTCTTGTCTAGGTGTTTGAAGTGGTGCATAGTGAAGTGTCTAGTGATAAGTATATATCCTTGCCTTCTTTTTACTCTTTCATGTTTGGTGTAAATAGTTCTCACTCTAACAGGTCACATGAAGTGTATTCAAGTGTATTTTCATATCTCTAAGTGTAAAAGAGTAGCATTAGTGTCTAAAATCTATCCTTTTTTTCACTCACCTTAAGTAGTGCAATGCATATCAGCTTCATGTTTGAAATACTTATGTTAGAGTAATCTAGGATGTTGAGACTAGTATTGTGAGTCATGTTTTATAATGCAAGTGTGTGGTAGTCTAATGGAAATAATTTTGGTGTATCACCTCATTATCAGAGTGTAATATCATGTTTATTTCTATCCCTTTTCATCCAAGCAAGTAAGTAGTGTAGGTGATAAGCAATCAAAGTCTAATTTAGGGAGCTAGCCCTTAAACTTAGAGGTTTACCTCTTTTATAGGCAAACCACATGCTTAGAGGCAATCCAATGTTTCATTCAATATAGAGTAGGCTTGAATAACCATTTATAGGGTGAAATATTGAGTGATAACACCACCATCCAAGGTGATATCGACTGAAAATAAGAATGATCAAAAGACAACAATAAGTGTAGTTTCATAATCTACTTTGTGCATTGTATTATCAACTCCATCAAGTAGATAGTTTACCAACTTTACAAATTTTTCATAAAAGGTGTTACAAATTTTATTTTAATTTCATCACATATCACTCCCTCCCATTGAAGAGGTTAATATGAGTGAACCACTCCTAAAAGGATTTCATTGGAATATTTTTTGTGATTTTTATAGATCACCAGGGCATACTTTAAATAGATGGATCAATTTGAGGCATAAGATTCATGACTTGATAGATGAGAACATCATTGATGTGAGTACACTTAACAAAAATTCAAAGTCATAACCAAGTGAGAGTAGAATAATGAAGATATTAAATGATCATTTCCCTGAGCATACATGTCAAAAAATAATAGATAAATCAAAATTGTATTATACATATACTACATATCATCCACAAGCTTCTTATCATCCTCATACAAAGACACATCATCATTTGAATGAAATCATTAATAAATATCATGTTTTAGTTCCATCAAAACCACTTATTACATTCAAATAGCATGAACTAGTTGATAGTAATTTTTTTTGATATGTTTGAAGGCATTACACAGAATCACTGAATTACATAGAATTTTGACATCTCTGCCCATATATCAGAAGTAAACATATAGTGGATTTACAATGTTGAGTAAAAATACATCTAAATAAATGATCTCCTTTGGCTAAGCATCCATGAGTAAGGGACATCCATGCTGTCAAAAACACCAAGGGCATGATCCTTGCCTTAATTGTTTGACTCTCTATGTTGGATACCTACAGGGATTTTTACCTTGGTAGATGGATATAAATAACCATCATCCTCACTAGTCAGACTAAAACCATTTCAATAATGATGATGATTTTGATTTACACTCTTTTTTCATTTGATCTTACATTGATCATCAACCTATATAGAGCATCATGGTTGATAACGGTTTAAGTGTGAATATGTGTACCATCACATTTATCTTCCAACTTAGATACATAAATAAGGATATACTTCAGATAACAAAAATAATAAAGGGATTCAATGTTCATGCTTAGTTCCATTGGTGAGATCACATTATAAGTATAGGTTGGTTTAACATGTGGCCACCATGTTCACAACAATACCAAGTGCATGAGTCTTTGATATGTTAATGGGATGTCCTTATATTCAATAGTTTCACAAAACTCCTTATATAATACACAAATGTTTGATATATATTTATATTAATGAAGTTATAATAGTTCATGCTACTCCATATAAATACCCCCCACAACCAAAACTTATTATTCTTGCACAGTAGATTGTAGTTGAATAACCTAAAAATATTCAACCTACTCATAACACTAAAAAATAATTACTTAAATTTCCCAAGAGATATATCCTCAAAAAAATACTTAATCAAAAATTTGTCACATATACCAAAGAGCCACTCTCTACTCCAACACATCCTGGATTGTTATTACAAAGCACTAAGACTATTTCACATAGGACACCAACACAAAGTTTTTACATTCCATAGTAGGTTTTGAAGAGTCCTAGAGTTCACAATGTTAAACAACATAACAATATACTACAAATAATTATTATAATAGTGTTACATATGTTTCAGAGTTAACAATTTTCATATTCCAAGTTGAGATTAGTTCCTTCACAATGACATGATACTTTCCATTCACGATAGTTGACATCATGCATATGTTAGATAAAATACCTATTTATTGTGAGGCTCTTGTGGGAATCATTGGTAAGTATGTTCTTTTTTTAGTTTTCATATATGCAAAACAAAATATATAAAAAAATAGAATATTTCAAAAAATTCTATAAACCAAGACCTATACATGCTATATCTTGTTATTTTACATCAGTTGATTTGTGCTTAGTATATGAAGTACTTATATGTATACCCAAATTTATATTAAATATATTTCACATGTGTATTTGAATGAGTTAAAAAACATGTTGTCATTTCCAGATGCAATTTTAGGTGGTGATACTATATTAGACACATAAATTTTACAAAGACAAATCTGCTCTAATCTAGACATTAATACATTGTGATTTTGATCAATTCCAACAGACTTGTCCTAGTGAACATACGCTCTAATTTTTCAAATTCAAACCAATTATAGGTGTAAATAGACATATCCCATTATTATATAAAGACAAGCCAAAAGTATTATATAGTAAACCAATATACATAATGTAAAGGGTATTTTACAAAAAGTTAAGATGTAGATCATTGTGAAAAATATAATAAAATGGACAACAAAATACCATTATACGCATAGATGATTCATTTGATGATTCATAGATGACTAGAATACTAAGTCATTATCCTTAGCTACCAAATTTTAAGTCTATGCCAAAATTATGGTATATACTCATATTTAGTAAGTTGGTAAGATTTTCATATATTTATTTACGTAGAACCCGAACAAGAGGAATAATAAATATGAGTATATACCATAATTTTGGTAGAGACTTAAAATTTGGTAGCTAAGGATAATGACTTAGTATTCTAGTCATCTATGAATCATTCCATTGGATTTTTCAAAAGAGCTATATAACTTTGATTATCACCAAAAATGATGGTATTATGAGAAACATCCAAATATATTTATTCTAACAACCTTCATAACCATATGGCTTATTTAGTATTTTTCGTAGCAATTCTATACCCTAGTTCTGTAGAAAAGATCAAAATAGTAGGCTAATTTTTAATATTCCAAGTGGTAGCACCTACAATAATTCTATAATTTGTTTATATCTTAATAAGTTCACTAGGGGCATCCCTTTACAAATGTTTCATCGTTCTATGACTATCCTTATTATTCATAATTTAATACATTATATTGCACGATTATTTGCTCACTTACTTTCACATTGATATATTACTGGATACTTGAGTTACTAATCATCATGATGTTATAATTTAATCATGTAGATCAGTTTCACTTATTCATGCAATATTTTTGTGTTTGATTTATTGCTTCATATTTTATGTGTATTCAACTTATTTAGATAGTGGAAATTTAAACATGTCCTTGATTATTGATTTTAGCCTTATTACGTGTTTTTATGCATGTGAGTGACATTTAGACTTGTCATTTGTATGTGGCATGTTAGCCTTCTTGCATGTTTTATATGATTTATGTGTACTCTAGTGTGTGTACATCATGGTCATGATTGTTGATTGCTCAATTTTGTATGTCGTGATAGAAATCATGCATCCTCCCTAAGTTACTCTATATCAATTTAAATTGTTCAAATCTCAATTTCTAACATCTATCTTGACATGATACTATATATGCAATTGAAAATGCATCATGTCTATAAATCAATCCTAGATTGAAGAAGATAGAGCATACCTACACTTCTAATTGGGGATACACTTGTTAAATGAGAGCATGACCAATATGGAGATTCGCTAGACCCAATTAGGGGATCACTTGTCACAACATACCATGCTAGGAAGGGTTCCAAATATTATAGTCTAACACAATCACATAACAACCCTAATGGAGTCCTAAAGTTTAAAACATTCACTTTATTCTAATAACAAGAAAGCAAAATATAATCTAGTGCACATCAAAGATTTTGGCACAAAGTGGGGGTTAGAAAAAATAAAAAAAACATGTATAGAGAACTTCAATTAAAGTATGAGTAACACCCTAATACATAAAATATTAAATATAGTATTATTCGATCCAACACTTATGTTACTTCTATCTAATAAAAGAGAAGAAAAAAAATTAGAATATAATTATCTGAATGTGAACCCATCGAGACTCAATCTCTCCGTTGACCAAAGGGGATTCATAAGAGGTTATTGTGGTTTGTAAGGATCACTAAGAAAGGTCAAAGCATCCAAGACTAGATTCTCCAAATAAGAAACCTAAGCTAAGTCTCCTCAAGTAAAATGGTGGAAGAGTAGATTGTGAAGAAGTGTAAGCAAATATTAACTCTTGATTGCACATATCCATAATGACTAAAATGATCTTGTATATATAGGTAGATCTTACCCTAAATCCTTTTGAGAATGTCAGTTATGCAGGGTCGACTCAGTTGACCTAGTATATTTTTGGGGATAATTTACTAGGTTTGAGCTAGGTCGGCCAAAGGGATAACAAGCTAAAAAAGTAAAAAATACCCCTAAATTGTATTAGATTGGCCCAGTCGACCTAGTACAACCGATAGTCCAAAAGGAGTTTAAGATAAGAAAGGATGGATGGAAAGAGGAAAAAGACTAGAGGAATACGCAAGGGAGAATAAATAGCTTAAGGAATGGTTTTGGGAGCCGATTGGATTGGTAATAATGTGTGAATAAGGGACAAAAATCTTTTATATCACTAAAGATCTGCCCACCCCTTTTCTGATGCACCCCTTAGGGTGTGCACTTAGAGAAATTGAGTCTCGATGGGTTCTTGTAAGATGTAAAGCATTAGTAATCGATAAAATTTAAAAATATTATGTATACATATGCCCCACTCTATTCTCATCTCGTGTCACTAAGGTGTAATAGGGGATGGTGCTTCGAGAAAGAACATAGTAACACACAATGTTGATGCTAAAAAAAGTTGCAGTATTTTAAAGCAAAAATAACTAAAAGTAAATGATTTAAAGGGAAACTAATCTAAAAAATAAATGACTGAAAAGTAAATAACTAAAAAGTAAATGTGATACATACCTTGACTTACCTTTGTCATAGGATGGTTGTTTGTTATGTTAATTTTTATTGTGTAGGGTATAGAGACAAGAATACAAAACTAAAGAGCAAAAACAAACAAACACAAAAAAATCCAAGATAACTGGTGTTATGAGGACAAGACGTACTTGGAAAATTTGGCAAGCTGGGGTGACAAGTGCTATGTTAGACCAAAGACCAAGTTAAAAACAAGAGTAAATTGGGTAACCAAAAATCCAAAGCAACTAAAGGCCAAAAAACTCAAACAAGCTATCCTTAAATAAGAAAGGCAAACTCACCAAGTCACACCAAGGATACATGTCAAACATGATGGGAAAATAAACAAATCAATGGTAAAAAATTAAATAAAATGGTAAAATAACATTGATGAGTGAGCAATAATGATTCATAAACTAGAACTAAATTTCATGCCAAAAGTTTATTTTGGATAATTTGTGGGCAAAATATTAATTATACCAAAAATTATTTTACAAAACAATAAACTTAAGGAAAATCAATGCAAGAAAATACACACCACACTGCACAAGAGTTGATTACAAAGTTCAACAATGCATATGTCTCTGGGTTCGCTAACTAGTTCAACCAATTCATTATAATATGTCTGCAAGTAAAAGGCAACCTTTATAGAACAATAATGAATCCAAGTGTTATGAACCTTTGAATAATCTTGGTATCCATGAATAGATTCTTCACCTTCCCGAAACACACCTCTAGATGTCTTCTACTCAAAAATCTCACTTTTGAGCATCAAAAATGGCAATAGAAGGCCTCAAATATAGGCACTCAGCATATCGCTAGAAACATCTCTAAAACTAAAATATTTCACTAGTTTACCTCAAAGTCTAGAAATGACTCTGGATGCCTCAAATTGGAGGAAGAGTAAAAGTAGGTCCTTATGCCTTAGCACAATGGACTACTTCCAAGGCTATTCAATTTCTTCATTAGTCCTCAAAATAAAAAATGATCAACTATAAACTTTTTATTTGAAGAAAAATAATATCAATCCCTTTTTGGACTTTTCTCCAATTCAACCTCTAGCTCTCTGGCTCTCTTTGCAACTCGTCCAAGCTTCCTAGCTCTTATTCTATGGTTGCTTGGCTTCTTTGATTTCCTTCAAATACAAATTTGAGAAATTTATATACTGCTTCCACCAACATCCCAATTGGTTGGGAGCTTATCTTTTTACCCAACATAGTATGGTTTGAATTCCCATCTCATTGGTTTCAGTGAGCAAAGCATATCTTTGTCCCACATTTGGTAAGCGGGGGACTTTGTGATAACTTATGTTCCATGAGGTTTAAGGTTCAATGTGCCATGTAATTGGCATTGACATATATTTAGTGGGGATTGTGGTGGACTCATGGTAATTTTGTGGGCTTTTGGATGTGGCATGTGGTATATTGTGGATGTCACATGATGCAATGGATGGGTCTTGTTGGGTTTCACATGGAATATTGAGACATGAATATAAATGTTAGGATATGGAACATGGGAGGTATATAGGGTTACGTGGATGCAATATTAACATCTCTTTATAATAAACACAATAGAAGTCAAATTGTCAAACCTCAAATCCTAGTACATCCCCAAGTGGATTAATGTGGCATTGACGGCCAAAGATAGTTAGATCAATATAGTAATAGTAAATAACATCACAACATGAAATAATTACAGCTCTCTGCAAGAATCCTTGGCAGCACAAGTAACCTGGACTTTAATTTAGTCCCTAGCAACATGGGCAATAAAGATTATCCCCAACAAAGGTGACATAAGAGTGTTAGTTTCTAGTTGTACACCTGTTTAATCTAGCATTGCACACTTGAAGGAAATGGAAAACAATAATGAGAAACCCACTAGAATGTCATTATAGCTGGGGGAGGGTTTGGCATCAAGAATGGACCAAACTAGAGAAAATGACTAAAAGGCACCTAAAAAAGGGTATGATTAGTTCCCTGTTACTTTTGGCTCTACCTAAACCAAGGTAAGAAGACCTATGGGGTAGCTCACTCACATTGAGAAATTATAAAATTCAACCTTCATGGAGATTATTGGAATAAAGAAACACAAATCTGATCAGAACACAACCAAGATTACTCACTCTACCCAAAAAGGGTTGTCACGCGAAATGAGCAAATATTCTAAGTCAGACATAAGCTACTAAAGATAGATATGAATATGTGATTGCAACCTTCACCTTAAAATAATATTCAACAATGTAGGAGCTAAATCATAGATTGTGATGCTAAGATTTAAAGCACAAAATGCATACACATGTTAAATACACAATGTTCATGTATATGCAGGCAAATAACACTTTAGATATGCAAATGGCATGTTATATGCAGGGTAGGATAGGGTAGGATAAGTTGATAGTTATAAAAAAATAGAGGGTAGTGTGATGGAGGTCTTTAGTCAATAGGGATTATTTCAATCATTCATGACATTATTTATTGTAGAGATGTAGAAAACTTAAATGTAAGATAATGGAACTACAAGGAGGGATTTGTCTTTTCCTATTGAGTCCATAAACCTAGGGTGCCCTAACAAGTTATTTAGAAACATACTCCAAATACAATGCATAAAGAGATTTATAATCCAAAACTAACCCCAAGATGACAACCAGTAATGAGCATAGAATAAAATATCCTATCAATAGCATTTTCAAGACATATCACTGCACTTTATCAATAGAAAATAGTAGATGACCACATGCATTTTCATTAACTTGAAAGAGAAATATTATATATAGCAATGTTTCAAATGCTACCATGGGGACAAGCATGGTGGATTTGCTCCATGTTGGGCAAGGGAGTCATATAAAGATGCTCTCAAAGCTTGTTAATGACTATACAGCTACAACCACCTTAGCAAGAGAGATAAAACACACACAACAATAATCATAAAATGTGAAGACCCTATACTAAAGAAAACACAGCCAACACTATGACCAACACAATGGTAAACCAACATCGAAAATAGAAGACAAGTCTTCTATTTATACCTTTTCAATCCTTCTCAAAAATGGGACCATGGGCTACAATTTTCAAAAATTACAAAACAAACTTTTCTAGTCTTGTCGAGATGCTCCTAGCCAAAAAATGCCTTTTGCTATGCTTGAGATATTCATAGATTTTTAAGATAAATCATTATTGTAAATGCCTTCACAAAGAATGATGAGGACTTGCAACCACCTAGAGCACATCATTTGATCTTTTAGCTGAAAACTTCCTTTCACACGAGCTTAGAAGGAGGATATTTGCTCGAGTAGCCAAACGTACTTTATCTTGATGTGAAACTGCCTGAATATCCCTTAATCATTCACTTGCACAGGTGGAGGGAGAAAATCATTTGAAATACAAAGAGATTTTGTCCTCATATGTAACTTATTTGAAAATACTTTCTTGTTTACTCAATTTAAAATCATGGACATTTTTGAACATGAATATCTTCTTTGTGCATGCTAAAGGGAAAACCCATTACCTACAATGATGGTTCAAGAGTAGATCTAATTGTGACATGAAACTAAAATGATTCACGGTCATGACTGGAAATATTCACTTTTGAATTAGCATTTAGTCATTATTTTGAACCTCAAACCATTAACACATCTATGAAATAACCACCAATTTTATCTTTAAAAATAAAGCTCACCACATGTTGACACTTGGCATTCCACCTTGGATCTAACTGGGAATCTGCATAGCTCTAAGAGTGACTAATGGCTCTTATCTAGACACTTGTCACCTCCTCATACAATCCTATCCCTTTGAAAAGTTTATCTTAACTTGCACCATTGGATTTTTATCTCCTGAGCACATGTGAGCTATTGATCTTTCAATGAGATACTCGAGCTATAATCTTGTGGCATGTAGCTACGCCACCTGTCATTCTTGCATTTTCCCACAGGATCTCTAACTTTTCAACCTTAGCTACACACCATCAGATCTGGATGGGCAAGGATATGTACTCTATTGGATCATGATCCAAGGGGTGGAATATGATTGGATACTACCTCTTCCTTGTCCCCAAAGATATGCCACTTGGTAGCCCCATGGGCTTCTTGAGTCCCTTTGACTATTCAGTTTTGATCGTGCACTATTGGATCATTCCACTCCAAACAAACTTGTGCCATTGGATCTACCCCATTTGAAAACAAATGGCTACTTCATAGGGTCTAAAAATGATGCTCGCATGACCATTCTAAACATTTGAATACCAATGACTACCTGTCATGGCTTAAAGTTGACGTCTGTGTGCCAATCAAAAACATCCATGAGACTGTCACCTATATCTTGGAAATATTCTTTCAGGGTCTTTGTTTCATGGCAATTTTGTCTGATTCTTTGTCTATGGCCTCCTTGTTTGCTTTGACACTATTGTCATGCAAGAAATATGTCCAAGTAATTCTCCTGAAGGAATTGAACCTCTACACTTTTATCAAAAGAATTTGAAACTTAGCTCTTTTGCCTTTATCATAATAATTATTTCAAACAATTTGTTTGAAAAAAATTCTCCACAGAAATTGACCTTAGCACTTCTCCCGAAGAAATGCAATTCCTTTGGACTCTTTTCTCAAGTAAAATGTCTGAAGGAAATAGACCTCTACCCCGCAACAATTTTGTTGAAAGTACTTTTTGGGCTTTTGAAAATACCCTTCAAATTTTTTTGTTAAGGGCACTTGCCCTACAAAAATTCCCTTCAGATTTTCTAAAAGGTCCTTCGATCTCTTGAAAGTGCCCTCCATCTTTAGAAAGTTCCCTTTGAGAGTTTTGAAAATGTCCTACGCCATCCAGACTTATCCTTTGGGATTTTTGCTTGGGCAAAATGTCCAAAGGAAATGGACCTCTACCCCACAGTAATTTGTTGAAAGAATCTTTCAAGCACTTGAACATATCCTTTGGAATTTTTTTTAAGGGCACCTACCCTACATAAATGGCCTTCAAACTTTTTGAAACTACCCTTTGGGATTTATATAAGTGTCCTCCAAATCTAGAAAATTCCTTCAAACATTTTGTAGACACCCTTCAAAAACATTTCAAGGTAAAAATGCCTGAAGGAAATAATCCTTTAGACATTTTACAAAGGCAAAATGGCCCTTCAAAAGTGTCCTTCAGGTTTTTTTCAAGTGTCCTTCGCCCTTAAAAATTACCCTTCAATAATTTTACAAGGGCAAAATGCTCGAAGGAAATAATCCTTCAAACATTTTGTAAAGGCAAACTAACCCATCAGGATTTATGGAAAGTACCTTTGGCCGAAACAAATGACCTTACAATTCCTTTGAGCTTTTTGTGTGAGTAAAATGTCCGAAGGGAAAGTGCCATTTATACTTTTTTCCATGGACAAAAAGTCCAAAACAAATGACCCAAAACCAATGAAATAGCCCTTCAAAACTTTTGTAAAACATTTAGCCCAAAAGTGATAAGACATTGAATTCTTTCAACACTTTTGTAGTAGAAAAAATGTCTGATAGAAATAAATCTTCAAAAAATTTATCCGAGACAAAAAATCTAAAGACCTATTTCTGTTGAACATTGTGTTTGTGCAAAAGACCCAAAAAGTTTAAGGGAAAGAACACCTTCACCAAACAAACATAATACAAAGGACTTAGCAAATTATGTACATGAACTTGACCTTCCAAAGGAATACATGGAGACAAAAATCTGGCTAAGGACATAAACTTTAATACAGACAAGGGCCCAATTACTTTAGTGCAATTTTGGGCACTAATAGTTAACCTTACCCTTCATGATCTTTCCTAAATCATAGAATAATGGGATCTCTTATTAAATTCTTTGATTCAAAAGTCGACCCCATAGGCCTAGCCAAAACTAAGAGTAACACACACCAAAGTGTTCATTCACAAGAATAAGATGGAGGTCCCTTCATTCCTCTTGACCATCCAGTTATTTATAAATAATCTATATAACTACTTAATAAATTCAAGAGCCTCAGCCAATGTGATGCTAGTAGGGATATGTCAAAAACTTGGTCTAGCCCCCATAAAATCAGATAAGGTAGTGGTCTAATTGGACAAGCTAGAGGTGAAAGTGATATGTGAACTACTAAACATCCACATATAGTTAGATTGTGAGCCTATGATTCAACACTTTATAGACATTCAAGTGGTTGATATCTTAGAAGCCTATGACATGCTCGTCAGTAAAGATTGGTACAAATCCCTGAATGGGTATATGGCCACAGATTTCTCCCATATGTGGTTGTTATGGAGAGGAGTAACCAACCAAATAATATTAAATAGGGAACCATGCATGAAACATATGATCATTGAATACAACACCATTAATGAGTATATAAACCTAGTTTCCTCAGACCTGGGCATCTACACGCTAAGCACCAAACCTTCAAAAAATCAAACCAATCACAACCTAGGTCTGCTTGGCTTGTGGTCTCTTTATATAGATCAAGCTCACTCCAAACAAGGTAGTGGGGTCAGTGTATTAGTTATAGACCCCTTAGGAAGGAAACAAATAGTGTCTTATGGGCTACAGTTTCCTTACACAAATAACTTAACGAAGTAAGAAACTCTTATCTTAGGATTAAAATTTGCATTGAGGCATGAAGCCAATGAACTAAGAGTATTCAATAACTCTGAACTAGTGGTCAACCAAATCAAAACTAAGTTTCAGTGCAAACTATCATACCTTAGAAGTTGTAAACATAAAGCTTATAACCTAATTAAAATGTTCAATGCATTCAATATCATCCTTATTCCCTAGGGGGAAACTAGGTAGTAAACTCACTATCATTGGCAGTAATGAACCAAACCCCTTTTGATGACATTGAGCTATAAGAGTTCTCTATGGAACTTGTCCCCTTACATTTTATCTTGGGCAATGTGACTAGCTTCTAGGTCTTTGAATCTGACCAATAAATCATCCAGTTCATTAACAGTGATGATATATTCAAGGCCTAAATCATAGATGAAAAGGATATAGACAACCCTAGGAATGAGTTGGATAAGGATGGGATCTTGAACATTCATAGAAACTAGATCCTGAAGGGGTTGATTTCACTAAAAAGAGCATTTGATGCATTAGACCCAATATTCTAGGCTAAAAGGCATAAGTTCGAAGACAAAGTGTCGACTCATTAATCTCGGCCCTGTAGAGAATCTCCAAATAGATAATGTGGGTTCAGATTAGGTGGACCATAAATTGAAGCAATTATGAAGGCTACCATTGAGGTACAAGGATGTGATTGCCTAGGCCTATGGAGACCTTAAGGTCTTTGACCCAAGAGTAATTACACATACTATCCCCTTAAAACCTAACAAAAAACCCTTCAGACAAAGATAGAGGCTAATAAACCTAATCTTGGAGCCCTTGATTCACAAGGAAGTCCACAAGTTACTCTCAATAGGGATAATTTTCTCACTTCACCACTCCACCTGGGTGGCTAACTTGGTCCGAGTAGAAAAGAATAATGGAGAAATTTGCCTTTGTGTGGACTTTCAGAACTTGAACCCGGCCTCGAATAAAGATAACTACCCATTGCCCTCACTAAATGAGGTGATCCAAATGGTAAGCAGGTCTCAAATGATGTCCTTCTTGGATGGATTCTCAGGCTATAAGTAGGTTCTAGTCAACCCAGGAGACAGAACTAAGACTGCTTTCACCACCAAGTGGGTCACATTCATTTATAAGCAGATGTCTTTCAAGGTAATCAATGCTAGTACAACCTTTCAAAGGGTAATAGACTTTGCCTTTAAGGCCCTGATAGGTAAGTGCATAATAATATATGGATGACTTAACTATGTTTTTCAAATACAAGTCAGATCATGTGTACCACTTGAAAAGGGTATTTAAAAGATGTAAAAGGTATGGCACTTATTTAAACCCAAATAAAAGTGGGTTTGATGTCACTAAAGGTAAGGTTCTTGATCACATTATCAGAAAAGAAGGTATTACTATCAACCCAAAAAGGGCAGATGTAATTTATAAACTACCTTTACCTAATAGAAAGAATGAACTAAAATCTTTCTTTATGAAAATTAACTTTGTGCGTGAGTTTATTTCTGGATTCGACGAAATAGTGAAGCCCTTGAATATAATACTAAAATAAGATGTTAAAGTGGAGTGGCACACAGAATCAAGGAAAGCTTTCCAAAATATCAAATATGCAATCATGCAAGCCTCGGTCCTCATTAGTCAGACTATACCCAGGACTTCTATGTCCACCCTTTCGCTTTAGAGTACACCATTATTGCTTGCCTCACTTAGAGGTTAGAAGGAGAAGAACACTCCATAGCTTTTATGATCACTAATCTTAAATATTATGAACTCTAGTATTCTACCTAGGACAAGCACACCTACGCCCTGGTAAAGGCCATAAATAAATTCAGGTATTACATCCTTTGAAACAAAGTACATGCTATTGTCTTGATCCTAGATATAAAGCAAATGTTGGGGCAAAATGAGCTACGCAAAAGGAGAAGCTAATGGATGATGAATTTGCAAGAGTATGACTTGAAAATCAAGCTGACCAAATTGGTTAAGGGACAAGGACTTACCCAAATACTCACATAGATAGACCCAAGAGTCATGATATACCAGTTGGACTAATAAAGGGTACGACACTTAGACTGGTACATCTCAATCATGCACTTTCTACTTTATGGAAATGCACCCTCGAGAATCAACCATACACAGATAAGATACCTCTGGTTAAAAGTCATGCACTATATGCTAAAGAAAGGAGTTCTCTTTAGAAGAAACTATGAAAGAATCTACCTTCGATGTGTATCACAAGAAGAGGCCAAGGAGATAATGGCAAGTTTCTATGAAAAATTGGGAGCCAACCATCTTGTGGCAAAAGCCATGGCTCACAAAGTTCTTTGGGCAAGTTACTATTGGTCCACACTATTTAGAGTTGTTCATGCTCATGTTTATTTTTGCCACCAATGCCAAACCTTTGCTAAAAGAGAAACCCATGCCATAATGCCACTAAAATCTATTGTAGAGTCTACGTCATCCACACAATGGGGACTATATTTTGTAGGGGTGATTAACCCCAATTCATCAATCAGTCATAAATTCATCCTTATAAGCATGGACTACTACACTAGATGGTTTGAAGTAGTTGTAACCAAGAGAAGCACTACTACCGAAGTCATCAAGTTCCTAGAGAATTCCATAGTCACCCATTTTGGGGTCCCCATTTCCTTAGTATGTGATAATGGCCCTACCTTTCAATCCATAAAATTTACAAAATGGGCCTATGATAATGGGATCACACTGAAGTTCTCATCCAATCATTACCCTAAAGGAAACAGATTGGCAGAGTCCACTAAAAAAACTTGATCGACGCCATCAAGAATCAGCTATGGAGAAGCCCCAAAAATGGCACTCATTGTTAAAGTGCACCTTATGTGTAAACTGCACCAGGTATAAAAATCCCTCAAAATATCTCATTTCTTTTTAGTGTAAGAATTTGAGTCAATCATATTAGTCACTCTCAAAATGCTGACTTATAATTTCATGTAGTAATTCATGGAACCAGATGACAAAGTGAAATCTAGACTCCTAGACTTGATTCAGTTAGAGGAAATCTGGGGTGATGCTTTGTTAAGCTTTAGCAAACATCAAATCATAGTCAAGAGGTGGTTGGACAAGAGGGCAAAGGTAAAGACCTTTAGAATTTTGGACTTGGTCCTAATGTGGGATAAGGTCCATGAAAAGAAAGGCCAGCATTCAAAAATTGATCCCATCTAGAAAGACCCGTACAAGATAGCTAAAATATTGGGCCAGAACACATTTTATTTTAAAGATCTCAAGGGAAATGACTTATCACTTCTAGTAAATTGTTAGGTGTGGAGCTTGATTGTCTTCCAGGATCAGAGGTTAAAATTTTGATATTATTTCAGTCAATTTTGGATCCTATTCTTTGAATCCCTCATGGCGTAGGGGGTTGTAAGAGGGAAACCCCCTTATGAGGTCCAGGGGCTACATGCTTTGGAGAATTTTTTTATTAAAATTACCTTGTTAAATTGTAATTTTGTAGTCAATCTAGGCCATTGATTAAAGGTTTCCAAATCTAACAGCAGAGGTTATGTTTAGGTGTTTTTCACCCTAAAATGTGTTGATATATGGCTGATATGGATTATTGTGATGAATTAATGAAATATTATGCACAGAGTGGAGGCAAAAAAGGGAAAGAGGTATAACAGGGTTTGTTATAGGATTTTGTTTCTTCCTTGTATTGCTAGAAATAATATACTAGACAAGTTTGGTAGATGTAACCCATTTTGGGTGAACCACATTAAATCTGGTGTCTCCTATTATGTGCATGTTTATGTTTATTTCTGAATGTTTGATTAATTCATTTCATAGTTTCTCATGTATGTGATTTGGGGATAGATCTAGGTTTTAATTTATCCTAACATAAATGGCAGATATTAAATCACTATTTCTCGGTTGTCCCCTCCAAAGTATTTTCTAATTAATTCGAGTAGGAGATGGTAAAGTATATATTATATAGATTTGCTTTAGTTGTGTGTTTACTTTTATCATGTGTTTGTTTCTGCGATGTGATTTTGATTTTTTTATGTTTTGCCCATTCGACCCCTTTTTATTCTACATCATTCTTCTAATGTATGGCCCTTGTTAGTAACTACTTTAGGTGGTGATCAAAACCTAGGAGGATTATTGAGGAATAGGGAGACCCAAGTTGAAGCCTTCAATTTTAAGTAATTCTAGGATAGTAATATGGGATTTTGACATCCTAGATTTGAGAGACTAATGATTCTAAGAGAAATAGGTGGATTTTAGAACAACCTACACCCCAATATAGGTATTGAGTTGCACTTAAAATAATGGCTCAAGAAGATACTAGATTACTCAAGTTGATCAAAGACTAGTTAGCTATTCAAAACTCCCCCATTTTTTCATCCACCCTTGGTTTGATCTTGAACCCTCAATAGATAAGACTAATAAATAATGATCTTTTCATGGGAAGTTCATAAAATAATAAATAAAGCATGCAAAATATAAATTTTGAGTCTACCTCAAAAGGGCTATACAGACAATCTCCACCACAGGTTTTCATCCTGGTTGACAGTAGAGCAAGGCCATGAATAGGACCAGAGACATCTCTATCAGGTTTATAGACACCTATCTAATAGTAGAGAAATGTCCTAGCCATTACCCCTCCCCATGCCATCAATCCAAAAATGCCCTAGAATAAGTCTGATAACTAGTTTAGCCTTGATTACTCGAATATAATACAGAGATAAAATGGGAATGAAAATCACTTCTTGCACACACTAGTGACCATCTATGGGGTGGAAGCTCAGTATGCTACTTGTTATTGTAAGACTTTAGTTCCTTGTCTTTTCTATGGATAATAAATACCCTTTATATAATCTTTATGTTGAGTAAGGAAATAAGAAGAAATTGATTAGGTTCTAAGTGTTTTTCATCACTTTCTCCGCAGAAGTCATCATTTGTTGTGACCAACATGCCCCTTTTTCTTTGAAATGGGGGACCCCTCTAAAAATCTCACGAATCAAAAGCTTCAAAGTTCTTCCTCTTGTTCCTATCAGTGATGCCTGCTCAAATATTTCGAACATGCACCACCTTGATTATCCCAAGCAGTAACAAGCCTCTTTTAATTTTTCTTTAGAACTAAGAAGTGTTTTTTCTTTTTTATAAATCATGGTGTTAATGTTGTAAGTTGATTTTCACTTGAATCTCCATGAGTCTATTTTCCTTCCCAAAGCAACATACCTATTGTCCTTCATGGCAAATCAAGATCTTTATATCTGACAAGTAAGTTTTAATGTATCGTATTCTTTTTATCTTTCTTACTTGATCATTTTCATGAATTTTGTAGAGCCCAAGCAAATGGGAATGTGCCATGTCATTACGAGTCAAAGTATCCAGTCCTTCAAACCTATCAAAGATGTCAGAGTTTAGGAGAGCCCAGTTGAATGGGAAGGCACCATCTTGCCATGAGTCAGAGCGGCCACTCCCACAAACCTATCAAATATTTTAGAGCCTAAGAGAGCCTAGCTAAATGGGAAGGCACCACATTGCCATGAGTTTGAGAGGCTAGTCCCCTAGACCTATTAGAGATGTTAAAGCCCAAAATTACCTGGCCAAATGGAAAGGCACCACATTGTCATCATTCAAACTAGCGCATCCCTCGAACCTATTAAAGATGTCAGAGCCCACAATAGCCTAGCCAAATAGAAGGCACCACATCATCATGAGTCAAAATGGCTAGTCCCCTAGATATATCAAAAATGTCAGAGCCCATGAGAGCCTGGTCGAATGAGAAGGTGTCACATCATGATGATTCAGACAGGCCAGTCCCCTAGACCTATCAAATATGTTAACGCCCAGAAGATCCCAACTGAATGGAAAGGTGCCGTGGCATCTAGTATGTGGATGAACTAGTTACAACTTAAAGCCTTGAGAAGCCCAAAATGAAGTACAGATGATACTTAAAATCCTATTAGAAAATTCCATGTGTCCCTTGGTGACACATCACTCAACTTAGAGAAATGATATGAGGTATGGAGTTATGCCTAGGTGTCAACCATTAATGAAATACCAATGAGCAGATGACATGTGTCAGAAAGCAAAAGTTAGCTAAGAAGCCTCTAAGAGATGTGACCACATGCTTATTATACATTTGGCATTAACTAAATGGGAAGCTAGACCTGATTTGATAGTTTTAAAACATGCCATTGCCATTACTATACCCAGCTAGCGACAGAGGATCATGGGCTCCAAATTCAATTCTAAATTTAGAAATAAAGGGAGAAAATCCAATCACCAACTCAAATTTAAATTCATAATAAATGAGCCTCCAAATGTCATTAATGCAAGGGGATGCATGTTTATGCTTATAAACCTTAAGGGAAGCCCATTAACAGTTACCTTTAATGACTTCAAAGAGATATTTAGCTCCTTGTTTTCAAAATTCCACAGAGCCCCTATATTCCATGCCTCTTATGCTCAAAGCTTCCTAATTACCCCTCCATACTACTCTAATGGCTACTGCATCCTCAAACCTAAAGGTGAAACCTGAGTATTGAGACACCACATTTTCTATTGGCTTAAGTAATTATAAGCACTATAATGATATATGTAGGTAAATTGAGTAGGTCCTTAAATATTCTATCGATGCAAACAACCATCTAGCTAAGTATGAGGACACTTTTAAGTCCTTTAATAAGTGTAGAATCCATAGAGTTGTAGCCAAACCAAAAGCTTTCCCCTATTCTGACCTATTAGATGACATCCTCCATAAGTCTATCCACATGCAAGACGAAGTCAATGACTAGGTGTGCTCACCCACCTCTCGGCACTAAATTGAAAATATATCTAGGAATTCCTTCAAAGCGTACTACTCCCTCTTAGATTTATCTTTCTCCTATGATAGAATATTAGTGTCAATCTAGATGAGCACCTACCATATCTATGACATCCTCCATGACTCGGCTGAGAACCCCAACTCCAAGTAGGTTAACAAGGAGAAAATTAATGCTTACATAATTTGTACCTTACAGGTGGAGATCCAAGTAGGCATGATCCTACTGAACCAGTTATTCAAGGACCTAGATTTCCAACACATCAATGAGTTGTGGGTGCCTCTCCTGCATATGATCCTAACATGCTCAAATATATCATACAAGGAGGCTTGATCAACTTCAAGTTGGTATGTGTCATTGTAGACACTCGAACTAGAGGTGACTTCTACATGATGAGTTACCTGCTAGATGCAATCTATGGGATGATTTTATTCAAGCCTTTGATCTTTCTTACGTGGGTTCTCAATGGACTAGTGATCCACATGGTCTTTTATAAGTTGTATCACCACCAATTCCACCAGCACATCTAGGATGTTTATGAGAAATTCTACCCAGTGGTGTATCAGGTTATCAATGAAGCTCTGATGCCCCATTTTTCAAAGGCAATATGAGACTTCATCACAGCCACCAAGGACTACTGGTTGTATAAGGATGACATGGTGATTTGGATCATAGACTTTCTCAAATACCCACTCTACCTACCATATATGTCCCTGACCTCCTAATATAACTTAAGATCACCTACCAATTGGTGGAAGGCATCTTCAGGGTCTGTAGACCGCATCAACAGAAGGCATGCCGACAACTCTCAATCACCATATGACACCACGTCTATAAAATCTTCCCCTCAATATATAAGATGGTGGCCGGATGAGACTTCTTCACACTTGTAAAGTGCAAGGTTCGATAATGGGACCCTAAAGGGGTGATTTGAACCCATTTGGTATAATACTCAACATCAACTATGGCCATCAGGTCGAAGATGATGATGAGTTTTATTTGAACATCATCGATGACTAGGAGGTGTTATCATAGATAGTGGCCAAGAAGGGGAAAAAGGCTCAAATAGGCCCCTTTGTGCCTCTTCATGCTCATGCTCGGTCTGTGGAGAACCCACCTCCAACAACTCCAACCATCTCTTAGAGGATCCTTTAGGGCATCTTACCACCTTTTCCCCCTCAAGCTCTAGTTCCAGCTCTGACTCTAATTTTTCTAACATCTCTTACTCCTTGTACTCTAGCTCTACCTCCACCTCCTCTAGTTTCTCATGCTCTACCTCCACCTCCTTTGATAGTGCCAATAATCAGGCCATAATAGAGCTGACCCCAAAATACATGATGCCAAGTAACCCAAACACAGCCCGCTTAGCCATCGGCACCATAGCCCTTGAGATTTGATGTGGTCAACATCTTGATAGTGAGCTCAAAATGAGGCACCCATCTAGGTTCCGTCACTCACTCCATCTTCCTCCATCTCCCTTCCACCCCTCAATCCTACCTCATTCTAACTCCCAGTTCTGGGGTTCACTAGTATAGCTCCTCCCCCTCTATATTTTTCCCAAGTAACTTTGGCCTCAGTCCTTTCGAGTGTCCTTGCTTCTTCATTCTCTTCCACTCCTCCCATCTCATAGCTTGAAGTCCTCTGGATGCTTCCCTTAGGCATGCCTTTAATAGAAGGCATGACTATAGCCTTCGGGTGCATGTTGCTTCCATCATAGACTCTCTTAATCCCCACTTTAATTAGCATGGCACTCCCTTACACGACTCCATTTCCTCCACCATCATCCCCTATGACCCTTGTCATCCCAGTTAGACCATCTACCACAGCACCTAGATCTGACCCGAGAAAGAGGTTGAAGAAAAAATAGAAGGTGACCCACACTCTAGCTCTAACCTAAAGGCCTTTTACTCCAACTCCACCTCCTCCATAGGCCTCAATGGCTCTTCCAACCCCAATAGCAGTAGCTTGAAATGTAGCTCTTCGACCCCCTCTCTCCCTTACCCAAGGCACCAAAGGACTCGCCTTCAACTAGCCCATCTATTCTTTGTTGTTCCATGACCCATTCCCTAGAGCAAATTTTGTCTCAGGTGAACCTGACTCAGGAATAATGGTAGGCTCAAATGTTCCTATTGTCCTCCTCTTTCATTCTTCCTCCTTTCGCTCCCATGCCCCTCTACCTCTACTCCTTTCCTCTTCACTCCTTCCACTTCCTTAGGACTGCATGGGGAGGATCACGTAAATCAATGGGAAGTGATGGAAACTGCAGGTGGTGGTCAACAAGAAAATGTTCTAATGCTAACCTCAAACTTGGGGTTGTACCAAACATACGCCCAAAAAATTAGAGTATTAATGGATGAATGGTTATCCTTAGTTCGCACTACAACAGGACCCTTAGAAAAGGGCGAGAAAAAAATATTGACCTAGTTCAAAGAGGTTAATATCTTTGTGTTATTCCACCCAGATGGCACCTTGCTCGATCAAGGGGAATTCAGAGTCCACCTGGATCAGTTTGACCAAGTTATGAGGGATAAAATGGCCAAGGCAAAATAGAAATGGGCCTGGGGGGTGTTAGATCTATCAACTCAGTCTACGGTGAGCATCAACCAAGTCTTTGAAGTCTAAGCATCAATAGAAGTAGCTTTCTAAATCTCTTAGAGACTGGTAGCTCAGGTCGAGGTGATCTTTAGGGATCCCCCAATGAACTTGTCCAAGTTAGATAAGGAGTTTGACCTCATGATAGTCGTATTGGAAGCTAGGAGCACCTAGTTGAAGCAGTTAGGAGTAGGTCTCTCTCAGCCACCTCCTTGTGTCAACTAGTGATTCTCGCATATTTGTTATGGGTTTGTAGGGATTGTTTTGGTTTAAATTTTTAAATATGATTATAACTATAATGAGTGGCCATCATGGCCTAAGATGGGATCCTCATGTTTTTTAAAGATGAGTCCCAACCCTTATCTATTTAAAGAATACTCATATTGTATTATAGGGTCGACCAAAATTACTCAAAAGTGTGGTCGAATTACTGCTAGAATTTTACGTGTATTTTCTTCACCACTTTAGACTATAAAATTGGTCCAGATCGATTATTGTAAAAATATTTTACTCTTTTAATGAATACAATTTATGTTTTCTGTAAGAGGGCTTATTTTGTGTTTCAATTTTCTTTCATCTCCATGTTTAATTGATTATCAATGTTAGGTTAATTATATTAAACTTTGTTACTCTATATATATCGTGTTTATGATGTGCTTAACTATTATAATCTTTGTGTGAGTTCTTTCATTTCCCCTTTGGTAGTACTGATAATTTGTGTGCCTAGTTACAAATTTTTATATGGCATTTATGTGTTTTTGACAATAAACCTCTAGTACTCATCATTAGTGAGAACTCGCATTGAATACATATTCCTAGTTCCCTCAGACTCTCCCCTTTATATGTCCTTGGATGTATAACTATAGTGAAACTTCATCTATATTGGTATAACTATGGTAAAGTCACTTGGTTCAATGACCAATGCATTGAGTTTATTTTAAACCTAGAGGATTCCCTTCTTTGCCTTACCCTTCCCTCTCTTTTGTGTTTGTTTAGTGGAATTGAAATACTCTTTCCCCTTGTGTTTAGAAAGAATAATCCCAACAATCAAATATTCATAACCATCTTTAACTTGTGTGAAGTACATTGGATTGAACTTTCGGTGGTGATAGTGCATCTCTTGACACTATTCATATAGACTCTATTTGCGAATTCCAATACCCATAGCCATGCCTTGCGCTGATCCCATATTAGTCATAAATTAGAGGACAAAATTCCATAGTTGTCCCCACCTTCCCCTTTTCAAAGAATGCCCAGTCTCATGGGCATTTCATGGGCATCTCATGAGATGGAACATATTGGAGTGAACAACATAATCCTCATTAGAATGAGTGTGTGCTCAAGAACTCAATGTATGCTTGACTTCATCATTGCATACCCAAGGTAGTAAAGTATCTTGGAATCCATGTATCAATTCAATATATCATTTTGATTCAAAACTGGGATAAAAAGGTAAATCAACTATTGCATACGGAATAAGATTCATTTCTAGTGTAAAATGGTATAATCTGAGTTTGGTGTATACAATCTATACAATGACATGCATTATCATTCCTTTTATGAAAACTTACACAAAATTGAGTGAAAAGATAGTCATGTGTCATGCACATACCCCAATCTGATATCTAGGTATATATAGATTATATAACTGAGTAATATTTAAGTAACTTTATGATTTAAAACTTATATGATAACCTAGAACACATGTCGCGCATGATGCCTCCAATATAAGATAAACCTAAGTATTCATCTGAAATAATTTTGGATACCTATTGTAAACTACCCTTTAACTAGGTATGATATTGATAAATGTCAGGGAAACCCCAGAACAATAAACATGCTCCAATCCCTACTGAGTCAGGATCTTGCTCTACCAATTAGAACACATGTGATTACTTCTTGTATTAGCAACTAAACACGGAATTATACCAGAATCGATAAGTAACTAGAAATATGAAACAACACAGGAAATAAGAGACAATACACAATTGTATTATATACATGGAAGAATATACAATAAGGAAGATGCCACTTCTTCCTCCACCTCAAAGGTTCGCCACACCTCAAGACCTTCTTCCCTCTCTCTCTCGGTCCCAACAATCAACTCCAATATAGAATTGATGTTCACCTCTCCAACCAGTCAGTAACACGCTTCCAGTTCACCAAGTACACATCCGTACTCCAAGTAGATCCCCTGCTCTCTGCTACCTGCAAATCACTAGACCTTACTCACCATGTAGACATCTCTACACCACTAAAGAACCCTTGTCCTTGCCTCACCAAGTCCTTATGATTCTTCAACCAGTACTCCAGTGGATCAGCTCCTTGACCTTGCAGACCTTGCAACTCTCCCTGATCATACACACTCAGCACCCCTTGGAACTAGGAGGAGCTACACTAGCTCTCTCTAAAAGCTCTATGGCTTTCTAGCACACATTTACAATACAGCCCATGAGTCCATATATAGATCTCATGCTTAAAATAATTAGACTAACCTAATTACAATAACTAGACTCGCAACTCAAGACTACGACTAGCCTTCAACATGCAAACTAATAGTCTCAAAATAGACACTCCCGAATTCGTCATGCAAACTGCCTGTTCTCGCACAGGCTGCCGACGTCGGCACCTCCAAGACCAATGTCGACCGACTGGTAACCGACGTCGGTTGCTTCCTCTTGCTATCTGACCGACGTCGGCTGATCAGACCGACGCCATTTCTCCTGCAACTGATTCTACAACTCTGCATCCTCCATAACTTCTCCTGTTTGCACCTTGGTGAAGCTTTTAGCACCACAACCTAAAAATCTTCCACTTGGAGATAAAAATTTGCACTTGTACCTGTACCTATACACCATCTAAATTATTCCCTAGCTTGTATCCCTCTTCAAGATCCATCCTAAAGACCAACCATCACGCAACTGTGATGTTATACCTGTCATTCAAGTAACCTGCCATATCCGAACCTACACTCCATGTAGTGAAGAACTTGACCCTGCATAACAAGAATCCCTGTTGCTAGTCCCACTGAGCTGCCCTCCAGTACTCCTTCCCCGAATTGGCTCCATACTTTCCGACAACCCCCACTGCTTGGAAAAACTCAGGCCTACAATAGACCTCATGTGATTTCGAACCCTGTTTCAAGCTAAGCTTGAACTGTCCAGCCCTTGGTGTGCTTTCTGATTCTGCATCCTGCATAGTGAACCTCGCCAACACCGTCTTCACATCAGCTCCCACTGGAGATAAAATCTCCATGTCTCTTATGCCAAAGAATTTTGCTGCTCCAAATTCTTCATGACACACCTCTGAACTAACCTTATCCTTAGCTCAGCAAATACCTGTATGTACAAACCTACTAGTAAGTCACCCACATACAGTAACAAGATGATGTCATGACTCATCATCCACCTGGTAAGATAAACACAATAGTTACACTGACATTGACTGAAGCCATGCTTAGTCATCCACCTGTCAAAACCTGTACCACTGTCCTACAGCTTCCTCAAGACCATATGCCTTGGCCTTCCGTCTCTTGTATCCATCCAATCTCTTCTCTAAAACGGGAATCCATCTCTCTCAGTGCTTACTTCCAACTGACAACTCTACCAACAAATACCTGTTTGGTTTTTTTCCAAGGACTCACACTCCTCATCCATGCCAAGCTCCCACTGTATCTGGACTCTACCTGCATTGCCTCTTCACATCCTCCTGGTTCTTGACCATCAGTAAGCAATATAAAGAAGGTGAGCAACAGATATGAGGTTCACTTACCCTTTCCTGACCTCCGCATGAGCGTTTGAGACTTGTTGTCCGCCCAATATCCGTTTCAGTGACCGATCTCGGCCATCTCCCAATCTGCTTCTGACCGATGTCGGTTCCCTGCACTGACCCTAACTGTCGACGTCATTTCCATGGCCGACACCGATATCCTTTCAGCTGACGTCGGTTCCCTCATGGCCGACGTTGGTCTTCCTGTTGCCGACGTCGGTTACTGTGTGACTGATGCCGGTACCTGTGTTCACCTGTGAGTGATAACTTTTTACCCACGAGCTCTCCATGGATCAAAATCCTGATCAAATCAACCCTGCTCTGCTCAGAATAATTTAGTTCTCTCACCTGATCTTTGTCTGTCATCTCCTCCATGAACACCAAGGCTTTCCAGTTCTTTAGCTTGTCAAAAACATCTGTCTTCCGCTTCAGAACCTGCATTCTCCTTCTACATATGTGACTAAGCCTATGAAGCCACATCTCTGCAACAGAAGGTGAATCAGCAATATAAGTAGATATATAAAGGATACCTACTTTCTTACCACCATCTAATTCAAGTGTATCCGCTGTGAGAGTTACAGAATATCTTTCATCACCCAAATTTCCTGAAAAAATTAGACTCATCTCCAAGACTGGTACCTGCATGACTTCCTTCAACCACTGTGTGTCGTCCATCTGCAATTTCAGCTTCACTTCCCCTTTGCCAATCATTTGACAAGGCTCTCCGGCTCTTAAACCTGGGGCTGCATAGAAAGAGGCAACATAATCTGTTATTCAAGATTCAACTTTATCCAAGAAACCTCCCAAAGCATCATGTGCAACAACACCTGCAACATCTGCATCTTCAGTTCCTTCATGCTGATCTGCTACCAACCAATAATATCTTTTTCTATGCTCTTTCTTTCCATCAATCAGACCATTTGTGCTATTCAATTTCTCCATTCGTAGCTTACTTCCTTCTGTCATTGCTATACTCCCACTCAATCAGAAACCCCTGTGAGCAACCTGTAATCAACAAACACTACCAGATCTGAAACCACATGTTAGTAACCCAACCAAAAGCTCTGATACCACGTGTCAGGGAAACCCCAGAACAATAAACATGCTCCAATCCCTACTGAGTCAGGATCTTGCTCTACCAATTAGAACACATGTGATTACTTCTTGTATTAGCAACTAAACACAGAATTATACCAGAATCAATAAGTAACTAGAAATATGAAACAACACAGGAAATAAGAGACAATACACAATTGTATTATATACATGGAAGAATATACAATAAGGAAGATGCCACTTCTTCCTCCACCTCAAAGGTTCGCCACACCTCAAGACCTTCTTCCCTCTCTCTCTCGGTCCCAACAATCAACTCCAATACATAATTGATGTTCACCTCTCCAACCAGTCAGTAACACACTGCCAGTTCACCAAGTACACATCCGTACTCCAAGTAGATCCCCTGCTCTCTGCTACTTGCAAATCACTAGACCTTACCCACCATGTAGACATCTCTACACCACTGAAGAACCATTATCCTTGCCTCACCAAGTCCTTATGATTCTTCAACCAGTACTCTAGTGGATCAGCTCCTTGACCTTGCAGACCTTGCAACTCTCCCTGATCATACACACTCAGCACCCCTTGGAACTAGGAGGAGCTACACTAGCTCTCTCTAAAAGCTCTATGGCTTTCTAGCACACATTTACAATACAGCCCATGAGTCCATATATAGATCTCATGCTTACAATAATTAGACTAACCTAATTACAATAACTAGACTCGCAACTCAAGACTACGACTAGCCTTCAACATGTAAACTAACAGTCTCAAAATAGACACTCCCAGATTCGTCATGCAAACTGCATGTTCTCGCACAGGTTGCCGACATCGGCACCTCCAAGACTGATGTCGACCGACTGGTAACCGACGTCGGTTGCTTCCTCTTGCTATCTGACCGACGTCGGCTGATCAGACTGACGCCATTTCTCCTGCAACTGATTTTGCAACTCTGCATCCTCCGTAACTTCTCCTGTTTGCATCCTGGTGAAGGTTTTAGCTCCACAACCTAACAATAAATTCTAAAAAATGTTGTTCTCTAACTGTTGGGAGGACAATGCATTGTTTTAAACGTCATCAGCTTGAGCCCTTGTCTAAATTGAGTGTTGTTGTATGAAACTACTTTCTAAACAAAATATGGGTATGAACGGTAATCAACTTAACATAATTTATCTTTTTAAGTATGTGCAGTTTATTGTTTCAACTTAGTATATAAGACAAACCACTATATATGCCCCCCCTTTTTGATGTGAGTTGTAAAGCATGCACAATAACCTACTCAAAATAACAAAGTTATGTGAATGATATTATAGAAAATATTGAAATCTCTAGTAATAATGATAACATTGTATATCATAGCATCATCATAGATAAACTAAGAAATATAATAATGTAAGATGCATGTAGAAACAAACATACATAGTGTCATGTTGAGATAAATGTTAGAAATTAGACACGCAATAAACAGTAATCATGTATTGAGAATTTGAAACTGATATAGAACAACTCAGAGAGGATGTGAGACATCCATCATGGCATCTAAAAACTAGAAGGATGTATGATGTCCATCATGACATTGAAAAAATAAAAAAATAAGAGCACACATATGAGTAATGCAAAGCACACAAAACATGAAAGAATGCTAAGGGTGATAAGTAATAAGAGATTCAAACGGTGAATTAACTCATGCAAATCCAAGCACAGACAGTCTGCAAGATATTTTAACATAAATATTTCTCACTCTTATTAATATCATTCTATTACATGCTATTATATAGCCATAACAATGGTAGAACAACTTCCTAAATAATAGGAAGACAATAACAAATAACCCGTTAATAGTCATGGGTATAACAAACTAGCCTATATACAATATTATATTATTATACATAACAATATAATATAAACTACCTAATATAATTTTACCGGTTACTAACAATCTATTACTATTTACTTCACAGTGATTCTCTCAATGTAAAAACTATTCCTAACATTGCCCCCATAATTTTTACATGGTGAAAAACATTCACACTCTTATATGTAGTATGCTCACCCATTGTATCATGCCCTATTTGGCTCATGACCTTAATACAAAGAGAGCCTCACTCCTTTCATGGTTTTTCAAGTTTACCACAAACCTTGACATGAACAAAAATATGCCACTGCATATTCTTATGTCTACATACTACTGACACAATCTTGTTGTACATGACCACTATTATGCGAAAGAACGTATTCTATATTTACATTACGTGACCACAACACACGTGTCACTAAGGGTCATCTCCATAAAGAAGTAAGGCAGTTACAGGATCCCTACAGTAGTTGCTCTCCTCACTGTTGCCAAAACACTGTTCACCTCATATGGTTTTCTAGATCTACCACAAACCCTTTCAAGATCCATGAACTGACTTACATTGGTTATTTTATCCTTTCATAATGTCTTAACACAGAGAATCCTATTTAGAATTTATAGACAAATTTCATTATATGAACAGGCATTATTCTTTTATTCTTTATTTACAAACACATAGTGGAAATAAAAAATTACATCATACTATATATGTCACCAAAACATTGGTGTGACCCCGTCGTTGATAACTAACGAGAAGTCACTGAAAGACCTCCTTCCTTCGTATATCCTCCAGCTTCTAGTAAATCATTGCTCACTCAGTTGATGATGTTGTAGAGCTCAGATGCATGTCATTTTGACTGAAATGGGGTCCCCCCACAATACTGACATGCTTACTAAATGTTGGGTACACCTGAAAATGCATCCATAAGGCAAATTTTTTTTAATTTTTAAAATTTGACTTTTAATATACAAAATGACTTTTAGACTCATTTTTGACAAAGTGACAAATCTTTGACAATGGACCCTTTTGGAGACTAAAAACTATAGACTCACCTAAGATACTAAAATAATAAACAAACCTTTTGACTTTTAAAAGACCATGACCTATGATTTTGACACTTTTGATTAAAATTGACTCTAATATTCACCTATGACTATAATGGCACATAATATAAACACTATGAAAATATTATAGATGAATTACCAATTGACATGACTCTTCTACTAATACCATAACTACGGATAATTTATTAAAGACTTTAACATTACATGTTATGAAATTGAAGACAACAAAAAATAAGACAACCTTATTAACTACGACCTGACTTATTATACCGATAGATAATAATATAACATAAGAGAATAAAAAAATACTTAGATATACATGAATGTGACACCTCGCTTGACAAGGAATCCAAGTGTAGACAAAAACACGTTGGAATAGTTCGCTTCACGTTGCAAGGAACATGTTGAGTACAAGATCCAAAAGGATCTACCAAAGGTTGATGTGTAGATCGATGGATTTTCAACCTTCATTCCTTTACACATGCAGTAACAAGACTATAATAATTACCATTAGGAAATTATGAGAATTTCTACCAAGGTTCGGTCTGCTTGGAACTGAGTTATGGTTGTTGTACAATGTAATAGTATTCTTAGCAATCCCAAAGTGGCACAATAATAATAGAAAGATGATGTGGCATAGATTAGATAAATCTAACAAAGTTGCACAGTGATCCATAGATTTTCTCCGTAAGACTTGAATGATAAGCTAAAGTCTTCACAACAAATATGAATCGTATGGAGCTTGACATGGAGTCCTTAATGCAAAATGACCGCATAGAACAATATAATTCCAAGTGTGATCTAAATGCAGATAAAACTAACCCAATATAAATATTGAACCATACGACCTTGAAGAAACTATGCGGCTTATAATATTCTAATTTTTTGAATGCAAAGGAAGAATGTTTGTGGGATGGCTAGCCATGTGGATTGGTGTGGAGAGTCCTCTCCTTCAAATTGACTCACACTTAATGCTAATATGGGTTGCAATGAATGTTACAGATCTAAAAAAACACATGAGGAGAACATATATTCTCAACCCTGCAACAAATTATTTGGTGCCTTCTCCTCACTACTCTAAACTCTTATGAGACGCTTCCTACAAACAATTTTAATATTTAATCCTCTCCATTAAATGGGACAACAAAAAAACATGGGTTTGTCCCTAATGATTTTTATGCTTCCATTTTTCACAAACCTTGAATGACCTACTCTAATACCACATATAGGGAATAAGAGAGCCAAACAATGAATTAACTCATGCAAATCCAACCACAGACAATCTGCAAGATATTTTAACACAAATATTTCTCACTCTTATTAATCTCATTCGATTACATATTATATAGCCATAAAAAATTCCTAAATAATAGGAAGACATAATAACAAATAACCCAGTAATAGTCACGGGTATAACAAACTAACATATATATAATGTTATATTGTTATACATAACAATATAATATAATCTACCTAATATAATCTTACCATTTCCTGACAATCTATAACTATTTACCTCACAATAATTCTCTCAATGTAAAAGTTATTCCTAACAAAGGGGTCATATATAAGGGACATGTTTAAATATCACTCACATGCATAACACACAATAAGACTTAGAACTACAATCAAGGATGTTCAAATGTCCATAATCCAAACAAGTTGAAAACACAAAATATGAAGCAAGAAAGTAAATACGAAAAATATGCATGAATAAGTGAAGTTGATCTACATAAGTGGCTTGTAACATCATGATTTTCAGTAACTTGGGTATCCATTAATATAGCATTATGAAACTAAGTGAGCAAATAATCGTGCAATGTAATGTGTTAAAGTACGAATAATAGGGATGGTCATAGAATGATAAAACCTATGTAAAATGATGCCTCTGGTGAACTTGTTAAGATATAAACAATATGTAAAAGCTTTGTAATTGGTTTAAATATAAACAAGTAAAACTTGTATTCATTGGAGTAAGTTTGCTAAAATCGGATAAAAGGGTAGTGTGTTACACTCTAGATTAGAGCAGTTTTATCTGTGTAATTTTTTTGGGATCTGAGACAATATCAATACCTACAAATACCTATTGAAGTGACACCATGTATGTTCTACAACTCATTCAAGTACACTTGTGAAGCATATTTAATATAAAACTAGATATAGAGAAGTATTGCATACATTGAGCATAGTCAGTCGATGTAAAAGCAAGCATAGGCCCTAATTTTTAAAATTTTCTATTTATTTTTGTATATTTTATTTTTAATATATTAAAACTAAAAAATGAGCATACTAACCAATGACTCTTGCAAAATCCTCACAATCAATAGTGTCGGTCTGAATTTGTGACTCTCTCAAAATACACTCATGGGATTGAGTAAATCAAAGAGGATAAAAGGGGATAAAAGGAGGTAAAAACACATGGGACGAAATGTCTCCATCAATTTTAGGACCTCACTGGTGGCCCAAGGGCAAGCGATTTCCAGTGTAAATTGTGTTCTAAGAGCAACAACTATTACCCCCAGGGCTTCAATTGATATGAGCATTCATGTTTATTTGCTTGCTTGCTTGCTACTTAATTGTCTAAATCTTGTTGTCTATTTGATTCAACTTATAAAATAATTAAGATAGAGTTCACTATATTTCATATCACAACCGAAACTACGGTAAGACATCATCAAAAAAGGGTAAAAAGGGAGGGAGAGAGACAGAGAGAGTAGGAAGAAAAGAGAGGGGTTTGCCTTAGATTGAGCAAATATTTGAACACTTTAAGCTGAGACAAGGCCTAGCCATAGTTATACATCTATGTGCTTGGTCGAACTATTTTACAAATGTCGGCTACTCATTGGGCAAGCTTAAAAGTAAATATTGAAAGTCATTAATTTACTGGATTCACTCTAAAGAAATCCTAACTTGTATTATGTAGTTATTGCACACCATCATTACAAAAAGCCTTAATTAAAACAAAGTATGAATGATTTCAACATACCAATTATAATAGTTGTTGCACATCATAACTAAGATAATCATGTATGACCAAATGCTATTACCAACTTTTAGTATCCATTGACAAGATAAATCCAAAGATTGAAGACATTAAATGAACAAAATGTAATAAAATATATATTTAGCATTTTAAAAACATTATGTTACACTCAATATCTCCTAGATGCACAGTTAAGGTGAAAACACCGAAAAAAGGCACATGCAATCATAGCATAATCCCAACAGCATTTCTATCCTAAAAGTCTCGACCATGGCAGACAATCAAAGCCCAAAAACATAAGAGAATAGTAGGTGTAATCATGGCATGATTTTGACAGTGTTTGGGAACAAATTTTTCAACCCTTTACAATGGAAATGTAGCTCACTTAAATAGGCAATTCGAGGAGCTCATGGCCTTGTCTTCTAGCTCAAAACACTAATGGGATGATTATAAATATTCAATGATGATTTAAATTATAGTTGAGATTTTGACAGATTTTCCAACTAAGTCATACCTTGCAATTAGAGTCCATGCCTATTAAAGGCAAAAATTTTGTCTTTTAACTCTTCTTTGTCTTATATGGACCTCTACAACTTGATCTTCCACCATCGAATTAAGCATATAACCCATTTACAGACTTGATGGCCTTGATGGCTAGACAGGTCGTCAACTTTAGTCTCATGGCTTTTTTGATGACTTGGCATGTTTATGTGGCTCATGGTTGCCACAGAGCATTTTATCACTACTTTGCTTGACTCAGGACCCAATAGGCATTGATTGTGCTTTAGTTATGATGTAGTGGGATGTTACCTCATGGTAACATCCTGCTAACCCAAAACTCAGATGTGTACTAGAACTGTACAAACTAATCTAATGCAGTGCGTCATTGGGATGATACCATGTGGTGTAATCCCACTAATCTGCTCACCTAGAGGCCTTTACTACATTTGAAATTGATCGAGGTAGTGGGTCATTGGGATGACATCACGTGGTGCAATCCTGCTAATTCGCTCACCCATAGGCCTTTGTTGTATTTTTGAAGTCTTTTAGAGCAATGGAAAGATGCCATGTGGCTCCAACAATTACTTGAAAATTAACCAAGTCCCAAGATGAAATAATACAAATACTTAGTCAATTAATCTAAATTAAACCCCAAATGGGCCAAATTTCCAAGAAGAAGACTGTAGAAATTCTAAAAAGTTAGATAAGTTTGTCATTGTCAAACTTAGATGTTTCAAAAGAGAAATTGTGAAATTATTTTCAACACAATTTAAAATAACCCAAACTCCCAAGATTTTTTGTAAATTCAGAACTTACAACTATAAGGTCCTAAATGTGTTATTCAAACCAAGTGCAATAATGAAGCTTTGATTAGCATACTTGGTTAATATCAATGAAGCATCTAAAAGGAAGAACTTCACATCTAAGAACCTACAAATCAAATACCAAAATGAAACAAGAGGGTCCATATCTGATATCCTGAAGATGGGGTGTGTTGGACTTAACAAATAAGTTTTAGTATCTAGCATAGGAAAGATGACCTCTCATGAATGGAAAGTATCATGCCATTGTGAAGAACTGATCTCAACTCAGATTTGAAAATTATTCTAATCCTAAAACATAAGTACCAATGTCATGATAATGTTTTGTAGTAACTTGTGTATGTTATTTAGCATTATGAACTCTAAGACTCTTTGAAACTCGTTTTGGAGTGTAATATGTGTCGGTGTCCTTTGTGAAATAATTTTAGTGCCTTGTAATAATTTTAGTGCTTTGTAAGTGGATTTTTCAATATGTCTCTTTGGAAAGTTAACCACTGGTTTATGAGTGTTCTGAGTAAGTTGAACTTTTTTAGGTTGTTCCACTGCAATTTGTTGTGTAGGAACAATAACTTTTGGTTGTAGCGAGTATCTATATAGAATACCATGAATTGTGATAACTCATTAGCAAAAATATATTTTAAACATTTGTGTATTGTAGAATGAACTATGCGAAGATACTGAATCCAAAGACATACCAATTATATATCGAAGACTCATGCACTAGGTACTACTATGAACTTGGTGGCCACATGTGTAGAACCAAACCATAGTGGTAATGTGATCTCACTAATGGAACTCTGGACATGACCATTGAATCTTTTTATTATTGTTTTTGTAGAAAGTATATCATTATTTGTGTATCCAAGTTGGGAAAGAAGTGTGATAGTGTACATATTTACACTTGAACCATTATCAAACATAACACTCTATATAAGTTGATCAATATAAGCTCGAATGAACAAAGAGTGTAAATCAAAATCACTGTCAACTATCTCATGCTCTGTGAATGTGATAAGTGATTTAGATGGCACTGAGACATGATATGTACCAATAATTTCAATCATTGGATGTTGTGCCTTTGTATCAGGATGATAAGAAGTTAGTGGAAGATGTACATTATATACATAATACACTTTTGATTTATCTATTATTTCTTGACCTATATACTTAGGGAAATGATTATTGAATATCTTCATTATTATATTCTCACTCGGTTGTGTATTTTTGTTATCATTAGGTGTACTCACATCAATGATGTTATCATTTATAAAGATCTGAATATTTTATGATTTAAAAGATGTCTTTGTTTGAAGTATGCCTTGGTGCTCTATGAAAATTGCAAAAACATTCTAATCAAATCTTTTTAGAAGAGGTTTACTCACATCAACCTCCTTAATGAGAGAGGGTGATATGAGATGACATTCTAATGATTTTTCTAATATGGAGTTTATAACATGTTAATGTTTAACCCTAAATTGAGATACATCAATATAATATAGGGTTAAGAATATAGAAATGAATAATCATAAGGATGATAAACAAATCTATAATAAACTAATTAATTTGCAAACTTAGATAAATAATATTTTGAATTTAAATGTTGAGATATGTTAAAAATAGAAAGTACAACTATTTATTGATATTGCAATGAATTCAAAATAAGAGTACTTAACTGGTTTATTATGTACATGCATATCTGATATGAAACAAAATGGAAGTAAATTACATCTGGATTCTGGATCAATCGTCAAATTCTAAAAATCTACATTTTGTGTCTTCATATACTTGCATCAAATCTGAATAATTATGTCAATACTGGTGTCTAAGTTGGATGCAAGTGTCTGATACGAAATATCGACTAGATCTTAGTGAGACCACCTAAAACCTTCTAGATTTTTTTATCACATTTACTCTAGTGTGTTCAAATCTTGCATGTAGGTCATCACTCTTTGTCAAATAATCAAAACCTAGCTTCCTCACCTTTGGAGTGATTGTGGAAAAAATAAGTTAATGGGCACACGGTGTCAAGTTGCCTCAAAGACCCCTCTGTCAATAGGTGCTACCTACATATTCAATACTTCGAAGAGGGCCTCAGACTTATGTAGTTCTCCCCTACATGTTGGTTTGTGTATGTATCAATATACAATATGTGATAAGCAAGTATATAGAGTGACAGCTTGTAAATTGGTAAATATGACTCATAGAATACTTTTTCATTACATCAAAGTTATAGATGGGTTGTCCCTATGACTCATATTGAAATAAAAAAGAATATGGAAGCTTTGCTCACTTAAATGCTTGATTGAATATTTTTCATAAGTTGTCTTTTGAGTTGTTAGGTATATGCTAGGTGATAAAGGAATGAGGATTGAATACCAATCTCTTTTAAAAATATCTCGCATTAAAACACTTAGATTGACCTTTAAAATAGTTTTATTTACAAATTTGATGATTTTAGGGCACTGGACACTTAGTTTAACATATGACATTAGCGTCGATGTGAAGTTTCTAAGACGTAATTGTCCAGGATGTTAAAAAATAGGTACATGTCCAAAACTTGCAAAGAATGATAATAAATAGATTTATAACATTTTGAACAGTGCAAAAAACTTGGTCATTAGAATATCATATGGTCAGACTAAGAGATAAACAATAGGCACAAAAGATAATGGATGTGAGTCTTTTGGTAGCAGGGAGATCTTAGAATTGAAGGGTCCAATTATGAAAAGTATTTATCGAGTATACAAGACTGAGGTGTTATATAACTCAGATTCTGTGTCTATATTTTCTCCCCTTAAATCCAGTGATGAAATTGTTAGTTTGAATATATATATATATATATGGGTGTGTATAACACACCTTGTCTTTGCGTGAATCCAACTTGAGTGTTTTGTTGGTGACTAACATGCAACCAAGAGCATATTATAATATATAATCAGTACATATAATTTAAAATTGAAAGAATTTAAAATACTTGAAAGTAAAATGAGCAAGGTTAAGAGTACATGTGTATCGATGCAACTATCTTGCATTTTGGTGATTTGATTTGAAGAGATGCTTTATTGTGAAACTTTGGATCTAAGAGTAGGACAAATTGTAAAATCTGTAAGTGTAAATATATATAAAGATTGGATGCCCCCAACTATGGAGAAAATGAGTTGTCATCCGACAGTGGATATTAGCTCAACCATGGAACCCAATCATACTTATAATTTGGTGATCGTGAATGATCCAAGTCAACTCTCACTATAAATCTGGTGAGGGTGAATATTTGATCACTCCATCTTATAAACTTAGTAAAACTGAGTAATGTAATGACCTCAACCTTGTCAGAAGTGAACCAACTACTGCAATAGATTGGCTCAACAACAATCTATAAAAGTCCATCCTGTTATATGTTGAATTTTGAAGAAGTATTTGAAATCTAAAAGCTTATTTAATATTACAATTTAAGATATTTCTGCATGGCTTATACACCTCATATATGTCTTAAGTTGAAATATGTGTATTAACAATGGTCCAATGTGTAGAATGTTGCCACAAATATGTATCTAAATAATATAACTGTGCAATTTGATCAATTTAAAAAATTTACAAGTGTGAAAGACATGTTCTTGTGACATGCCCCAAATAAAATCTAAAATTGAGAGCTGATATAAGTGTGAAAAACATGTTGCCATAATACGTGCCCATTATAATATGAAACTATGAAGATGTGAAAGTCATGCCTATATGACATGCCCCAAGTGATATGCCCTCCTTTTAAAATGAGGGAAAGTAGAAAATGGTAGTTACCTTACCTCAAAATGATAGGATAACTATATAATATGTGTATCGATTATCTAGCATATATGAGTAACATGTTTAGGTAGATATAGTAATGAGGTTTATCAAAATGTTTAACCCTAAATTTAGATGGGTCAATATAGTAGGGTTAATAATATAGAAATAAATAAGCATAAAGATGATAAATAGATCTATAGCAAGTTAATTATTTTTCAAACTCAAATAAATAATATTATGAATTTAAATACTAAGATATGTTAAAAATAGAAAGTACAGCTATTGATTGATATTGCAATAAATTAAAAACAAGAGTACTTAGTTGGTTTACTATGTGGATGTAGATCTGATATGGAATGGTTGGGAGTAGACTAAATAAGGATTCTAAATCAATCGTCAGATTTTAGAAATCTACATTTTATAGCTTCAGACGTTTGCATTAGATTTGGGCAATTGTATTGACGTTGGTGTCTGAGTTGAATGCATGTGTTTAGTGCAAAATATCGATGGGGTCTAAGTGCGCCCACTTGGAACCTTCTGAGTTTTCTATCACATTTGCTCTAGTTTATTCAAATATCATTTACAGACCATCACTCTTTGTCAAATCATCAAACCCTAACTTCCTTATATTTGAAGTCAATATAGGAAAAATGGGTTAGTGGACACATAATGTCAAGTTGCCCTAAGAAACCCTCTGTCAATAGGCACTGCCTACATATCAATACTTCAAAGAAGGCCTTAAACTTTTGTCGTTCTCTTTTATGTGTTGGATTGTGTGTATCAAGATGCAACATGTAATAAGCAAGTACATAAAGTGTGTTATAATCTTGATATTCTATAGATGTATAAATACCCTTAAGGTAGGAAAACACCATATAATACTCCTTTAGGAAGGAATAACTCCACAATGTCTCTTCGATGGGACAACCTCCAATATCCTCTTACATAGAATACTCAATGCTTACTTGATATATTTACCATGATAATCATCTCCTATATATATACATCTATCTAACCCATGGATGGATAACCTCATAATCCCAATGTAGGCCTACCATTACCTAATGTACTACTTCCACAAGTTACTTTATTATCCTAACATATTGTACCCATATAACTAAGAGGATGTGTGCCACATGTTGGCATCTCCATCAACCCATATACATCAATATATCATATCCCTAGGTACATAGCATTACTTCCCTCTTTGACATGTTTCGTCCCCGAAACATAGGAAGAAACCAAATAATGAGTGTGCTTCAAATCATTGCACACTTGTCTCCAATCTCGATCATCTAACCATCCATATGTGATCTTGGCAGGTGATATCTCTCCAAGCTTGTGTCCAAAATCCATTGTGCTCCTCTATTTCGTTCATGATCATAATTATATTGCTTTGGTGTCCAAGCATAATTATTCCTCTTTTTATTCCATGTACCATATTCTACTACTCTTCTCTGATTCCAACCATGACCATAGTAGGTATTCTTCCATGCATAGTCATAATGATTTCCCCATTCATTCCATGTGCCATAGTATTTTTTCTTTGGATTCCATGCATATCCATAATGATTGAAAATTTTATTTCCTGTATAGACAAAATGATTGTTGTTATGACACTTCCTCACCTGGTTCCATGATTGTTTCCTCTCATGATGATGTGGGTGTCTATATACCTCAACCTTTTCCAATACTTTGACCTTATCCACCTTTACTTCTACCTCTTCCACCTTTTCCTTCTTTGTCTCTTGAGTAGATGAAGTGCTCATTTGTAGTGTGTCTTTATCTATATCATCTAAATCTTCATCATGCTTTTCATCACCTATTTCCATCTCATCCTCATGATCTACCTGGATTGTTATTGGTGTCTTTTTCACTATGATATCTTGTAAAGTGATCTTTTTCCTGTACCAAAACTTCATGAACTTTTTCTGAATATTAATATTCATTGTTCCCAAAGTCTCTAACCATGGATATCCAAGAACTATATCCATATCATACATATCCAAAACATAAAAATCTGAATGCAAAACATATTTTTCCATAATGAGCTTCAAATCTTTAAACATTGAAATATTATTACCATCTACTTGAACCTCCTTGATATTATTTGTTTGAACATGTAGATGCTTGGCCACATTCATGTTAATGAAGTTATACTTGCTGGTAGGGTTTATGGACACAACCACCTTCTTCTTTTGAATGCATCCATGAAATTAAAAAATTGACTCAAATTTCTTTGGAGCCAAATTATTTGAACCCTTATCATCCAATTCTTCTTCTTCTTCTTCTTTTTTTCTTCTTCTTCATCTGCTTCTTCTATTACTTCTTCTTCTATTGATTCTTCTATTTCTTTTTCTTCTACTGCTTCTTTTTCTGGTTCTTGTTTTATATCCCATGATCTAAAAAGATCTGTTCCATTTCTTTCCATGAAGAAAACCTTTCTGTACAGCTCAACTGATCAAACCAATGTAGTGCAGGCCCAGACAAAAAAGGAAGTAATCGTCTTTGCCCAAAAGTTTTTGAAAAATGTTTCTCCAAAAGGAGCCACCATTCTCTAGCATCAATATCATCTTCCCCTGAAAATGTTTTCAACTCCATGATCCACAAAAAAAATTAAGGTTCATGAAACCCTAAAATGTCAAAACTGATCCATAAAATCGCAACAAATCACTTCAAACAACTCAAAAAAATTTAAAATTTTGACTGTGCTCTTATATCTGCTTACATCTCCAGTAAAAATTTCAAATAAAAATTCCCTATATTTCGGAAGATATAGAGAAATTATTATAAACCCTAAAATAGAAATAAATCCCTCAAAATGAATCAAAAAATCTCAATTTTTTTACTGTGACGTATTTGAAATATTCTCCATATCCAGTAAAAAAATTGTGAAAAAATTTGCAACCAATCAAAATTTATTGATGATTCAAAAAAAACTAGGGTTTTACTCCACAAATTGCCCAAAAAGAAGCTCTGATACCACTGTTATGATCTTGATATTCAATATATGCATAAATACCCTTAAGGTAGGGAAACACCATATAATACTCCTTTAGGAAGGAATAACTCCACAATGTCTCTTCGAGGAGACAACCTCCAATATCCTCTTACAATAGAAGACTCAATGATTACTTGATATCTTTACCATGATAACCATCTCCTATATATATACATCTATCTAACCCATGGATGGATAACCTCATAATCCTAATGTAGGCGCACCATTACCCAATGTACTACTTCTACAAGTTACTCTATTATCCTAATATATTGTACCCATATAACTAACTAAGGGGATGTGTGCCACATGTCGACATCTCCATCAACCCATATACATCAATATATCATATCCCTAGGTACATAGCAAAGTGACCTAGATTGTAACTTGACAAATATGGCTCATAAAATGCTCTTTCAATACATCAGAGCTATAGATGGGTTGTCACTATGATTGATATTGAAATAAGAAAGAATATAGAAACTTTGCTCACTTGAATGCTTGATTGAATGTTTTTAGTAAGTCGCATTGTGAGTTGTTAAGTCTATGCTAGGTGAAGAATGAATGAGGATTGATCTTATATATACACCAATCTCTTTTAGAAATATCTCACATTAAAGCACTTAAGCAAACCTTTAGAATATGTTTTATTTGTAAATTTGATGACTTTAGGGCACTAGACACATAGTTTGGCACAAGGCATTAACGTCGACATAGGCATCCAATCGAGACAAATGTTTAGAACATTGAAAAACAGGTACATGTCCAAATCTTGTAGAGGATGATAATAAACAGGGTTATAACATTTTGAACAATAAAAAAGACCTAGTCATCAAAATAATATATAGTCAAATTAAGAGATACGCAATAGGCACAAGAAATATCAATTGTGAACTTTTTGACAACAGAAAGATCTTAGAATTGAAAGGTGCAGTGATGAGAACTTGCCAAGTAGACAAGACTAAGGTGTTATATAATTCAGAGTTAGTGTCTACATTTGGTAAACTCTCTTTGGTGGAACTAATAATACAATGTGCAGACTAGGTTGTGAAACTACATTCATTGTTATCTTTTGATTATTCTTATTTTCAATTGGCCTCACATTGGATAGTGGCTTACTCATATTCTTTGAATAAGAAGTAGAAATTGGGTTAGTTCCATACTAGAGCTTATTCATGGCCAACAACTTAACCTCTCTTTCCTTAACTATGTGACATAAATTCGTGAATGATAGAAACTTCTTAAACATAATAGATTCTTATAGAGGTTGAAGCAAACTCTATTTTAAGATGTCTTGTAATTCCTTATCTGTCATAAGATTTGTTATTTTGGATAACATGGTCTTATAACTTAAGACATATTATGCAATAGACTCATTGGATTATTGTTTGATTTGAGCAATCTAAGCATATGAAATCTTTTCATTGATGTTGATTAAGAAATGTGCAAGGAAAAAATATGCCAGAGGATCGTATTCATAAATTGACTGATGCGATAAATCATAAAACCATCTAAAGTGTGTATTCTTTTAAATTTATGAGAAATAAATTGGTCGATAATCTATCGTTGGATGCATAGTCTAAGCATGCTAATTAAAATGATCTCAAATGTTATTCAGGATCAATTTTTCCATCTTACACTGTAAGCTTAGGTGCCACAAACCAGTGGATAAAGGATATGCATAAATATGTTGAGCAAGTGGAGTATGCAACAAAATTTGTGAGTCATATGCTTGATTAGGTTTCCAAGCATTTTGTTCCATTTGCAACACCTTAGTTTGTAGAGCTAGGATGGTCTGCATAAGGGATTGTGCATCAAAAATAGAATGTATGCTAATCAATGGTGGTGTCTCAAATGATGTGGAGAAATTGGCATATTAATCCGCTAAAACTCCTGAGTTTCACCCATAGTAGTTGGTGGTACAAAAGTTGTAATGAATGATGTGGAGAAATGTAAAAGACCCATAGCAATTGAAGTTTCAAATGTATTAGCCATGCTTTTACTTTTTATATCCAAGAGTTTGCAAAATGGTATGATAATCCCAAGGTTGTTCACAGATTGCTTCCCAAAAGTTCTTAATAAGTTGCACTTTATTAAACTTTGGTTGTTCATCACCTATAGGCGGAATTACATCTTTAGGCTCATTTGGAAAATCAAGGTTGTCTTGATTGTATTGTTCATGCTCCAATGTATTGTCATACACTTCTACATATTTAATTTGTGTACTAATATCGAAGATTTTGATATAACCTTGTTCATAATCATCTTATGTGCCTTATCAAGAAAAATATAAATATGTTCAACTTGAGTACCACTTAATCTAGCACTTATTCTAAAAGAGGTAGAAATAACTTTCTTAGACTGCATAAAATATGAAATAGAAATTTAGAAGATTGTTGATATCAAAGAATTTACCAAATCTAAAAACCCTAATACAACAATTGGAAACAATAAAAATAAGAAAATAAACCCTAGAAACATCTATGGTTAAAAATTGTAATATTCAATCAATAGACAATTTCATAAATATGTCTTATCAAATTTAAGATTAAGAGAGTTTTTAATCTTAATTATACAAACTAATAGATAAAATCATACTATAAGAAATATGTAATAAAGCACACAAACTGATTGGAACATGTTACATTTATAAATATGCTAAAAAGGCAAAGGACCAAAGAGGAACAACTTAGCTGGAAATCAGAGATGCAAAATTGTGTTTGCGACTGCGAAATTGACCAAGTAGTTGAGTAAAGTCGTGAATCAAGCATAGGTTTCACTTTATCTTTGGACGAGGCCACTCTATCTAAACTACACTGCACCACATTGTTGTGTGTAGGGTGCGTTAGTAAAAAGAGATCGATGTGCCTTTGTTTATAGGTCTTATGTGTGTAATTTGGGTTGTTTGATTCGTTGTGAAAGTTGTGTGTCTTCTTATTCACTTGAAACCCTAGTTCAATAATCAATAAGAAATAAACGAAAAAAATGAGTTAGTGGTTGAATTTGACCTCAACATCCCATGTGTTAAATGTTGCCTATATACCAATACTCTGAAGATAGAATCAACCCCATGTAGTTCTCTCATACTACAGTGGTGTGTGTAAAAAATTAGTGTAATATTATGTGCTTCGACAATGACTTGTGACCTTGGAAATGTAATCAAACTTAATTTAGAGTTACTAGGGATGTGTGGGCTCAAAATTGAAAAGAATGTGTTTCCCTTTCAACGTGTAGTCAGATGTTCTAATGCTTTTCAATCATGTGAACCTCTAGTGAACAATTATTAAAAAATGTAGCATTATAGTAATATTTTGGGAATTCCTCAAATGGAACTTGCAAAACATGTGGGACAACCCATTAGGGGAATTTGAATTTGAGCAATTAGTTATTTGGCAGGGGGACATAGCTGACAAATTCAAACACTACCGACAAGCAAAATAGAGCTGAGAGAACAGCCTTGCCTAAAGAGCAAAGACAACGAAACTAGAAGTTTGGATCATCTAATAATGAGTTTACGTTGCTTGGAGTGAAGAATATAAATGTTTTGTATCAGAGTTTCTCAAAAGTAAAAGTCCTCTGCATAAAGGTAGAGGAATAATGGCCTAGAGCGTGAAATTGAGCATGAGCTAAATGTATATAAGAAAATGGTCACGAGCTCCTTGTTTTAACAATAAATGTTAATTTATGTTTACATATACCACCATTTTGTTAGTGGCAATGAGTTAACCCATCATGCCTACTTATCATAAACAAAACAATGGAGGTACCCTTCCAAACACTTGCTGACCACATCTATTTGCCCATCAAATTTTGGATGATATGAAGCTCTATGAGCCAACTGAGTACCCAAACAAGAGAATAAATTAGTTCAAAAATTACCAGTAAATATGGGGTCAAAGTCACTACAATCTTTAAGGTCCCATATGGCTTCTAAATTATCCTCTATATGTTTTTGCCAACATGCTTGCAACAGAATGATGTGACAAAACACAAAGATGGACACATTTTGTGAGCCTATCAACGACTACCATTATGACATTTTTTCCTTCGGACTTTGAAAATCTATAATGAAATTACTTAGATATTCACACATGATTTTATATTTCACAAAATAAAAAAATATGAGAGATTCACAGCGATAATTGACAGCAGAACAGAATACTAGATAATATAGCAAATCCATTTTGAGGGGGCAACCTCCACAACAATGCACTATTAGCAAAATACTTCATACATAATGCTTAAAGACTAACCACTACCTTTTATATATAGTCTACTTAGCCAAGGTTATTCCATAGGTCAACCTATCTAAAAACATAAAGAAATGTAACAAGTAAATAAAAGAGGTATGTAAGCCCAAGTCGGCCACACATATCCCTAGACACACCAATGGTTAAAGGCATAACAAGCCCTTCCCCTTCGAAACAACGTTGTCCTCAACGTTGTGGCAACTCTGGGTGCTGTTGCACAAATGCTTTATCCTCCCAAGTGGCATCTTCATATAGCATATTCTTCCATTTGATTAGAGATTCTGTAATTGCTCTAGAACGCAGTTGGTGTGTCGTTGAAAGATCACCTCAATGTCAAAAAAAAGTTTACCTTCCTCATCCAATTCTGGTAATTTTGTTTGAATGGTAACTCTGTGTCCAATGACTTTCTTCAGGTATGATACATGAAATACTGGATGTATGCGAGTGGATGAAGAAAAATCTAACTTGTAAGTCACATTGTCAATTTTATGCAAGATCTGATAAGGCCCATAATACTTATGGGACATCGTATATTTTTTTTGTTGCTTCAATGACCTCTGTTTGTATAGCTGTAAGCGAACAAAGACCCAATCACCAATGTCAAAATGCCTCTCACTTCTATGTTGATATGTTTGTTGCTTCATGCGATTCTGGGCCATAGCTAAATTTTCACGCAAACTTGCAAGGATCACCTGTTGATAGTGAATATGTTCTTCAACTGTACGAACCTTAGGATGGACCTTCAAGGTGGAAGTGATGGATGGAGGATGGTATCCATATAGTGCCACAAAAGGAGACATTTTGAAAAAAATATGAACAGAAGTATTATACCACCATTCAGCAAGTGGCAGCGAATGAACCCCTTTATCCTGTTTATCAGAAATAAAACAACGGAGATATCCTTTCAGATATTTGTTGACTACCTGAGTTTGTCCATGTGAGGATGATAGGATGAACTATGAGCCAATTGAGTGCCTAAACATGTAAATAACTCAGTCCAAAAATTACTAGTAAAAATAAAATATCTATCACTGACAATGATTTTAGGAGTCTCATGCAGTTTTTGAACTGTATTGAGAAAAACAAAAGCTATTGTACTAGCAACAAATCGCTGGGATAATGAACAAAAATGAGCATACTTACTGAGATGATCTACCACAACTATAATAACATTTTGACCATCAAATCTTGATAACCCTGTAATGAAATCCATAGAGACCTCTTCCCAATGCTGGCTAGGGATAGTTAAACACTGTAAAAGACTTGGAGTTTTGATGGTTTTGTCTTTGTTTTGTTGATAGATCATACATTCAGCCACATATTTCTAGACATCCCCCTTGAGACCTTCCCAAAAAAAAATTTGCTTGATCCCGTGGTAGGTTTTCCAAAATTTTGAATGACCCCCAATTGGAATTGCATGAAGTTCTTGAAGAATTTTTTGTTTAAAAAGAGAATTCTACATAGGTACAGTGTATTTTTGTACCATAATGCATTACCTTTCCATGTGAATTTTTCAAATCCATCTAACCCTGCTGAAGATTTTGAATCAAATCATTAGTACTATCATGTTCCCATTCTGATCGTGCTTCCTCTAGCCAAACTCTCTGCAAAATGGTTATGGCACATAGCAATGCCTCAACTGATTCATCTTTTCTGGGTAGTGCATCTACCACTACATTGTCCTTACCTTTTTTGTAGACTATTTCAAAATCATAGCCTAGCATCTTAGTTATGCATTTTTGTTGTTCTTCAAATAACTTTTATTCTAAAAAATATTTAAGACTATCATGATCAGTGTTTCCCTAAAAGTGGCGACCCATCAAATAAGATCTCTATTGTTTGACTGCATGCAAAATGACCATCATTTCTTTCTCATAAATGGGCTTGTGCTGATTTTTACCTTTGAGTTGATGACTTTCAAATACCAGTGGTCTGCCTTCTTGCATGAGTACAACACCCATACCATACCCAAATGCATCACATTCAACCACAAAAGTCTTAGAAAAATCAGGGGTGGCCAATATTGGAGTAGTGCACAGCTAATTTCAATTGTTCAAATATCCGGGTCACTGCATCAATCCACTGAAAGGAGTCTTTCTTTAACAAAGAGGTAAGTGGAGCTACAATACTACCATAATTTTTGACAAATCTGCAGTAATAACCAATAAGTCCCAAAAATCCCCGAAGTTGCTTGAGTGTCTTAAGAATTCGCAGTCTATCATTGTTTGGATTTTTTTAGGATCCACTTTCACTCCTTCAGAAGATACCAAATGACCTAAATATTCAACCTCACCATCCCCAAAAGTACATTTGGAAGGTTTAGCATACAATTAATTTTGCTCCAAAATGGAGTCTCTGTTTCACATGTTGCAAATGATCTGCCCAATTTTTACTATAAATGAGGATATCATCAAAGAATACCAAAATAAATTTTCTTAAAAACAGTATTCATCAAACTCTGAAAAGTAGATGGTGCATTTGTTAGGCCAAAAGGCATAACCAAAAACTCATAATGGCCCTCATGAGTCCTAAAAGCAGTTTTGGGTATGTCTTCATCACGGACCCTGATTTGATGATACAAAAAACACAAATCTAACTTGGTAAAATAAAGAGCACCATTCAATTCATCTAGCAAATCATCAATGACAAGAATTGAAAACTTATCTTTGAGAGTGTACTTGTTGAGTTCTCTGTAGTCAGGGCACATCCTCCAAGTGTCATCTTTCTTTCTCACCATAACCACTAGTGACGAGTATTCGCTTTGGCTATGGCGAATGATTCCTGCATCTAACATCTATTGTACCATCTTTTCAATTTCACTTTTTTGGGCATAAGGATCCCTGTATGCCTTGATGTTGGGTGGTGTACTACCAAGAATAAGTGTGATGGCATGTTCATGCATGCGACTAAGTGGAAGTCCTTTTGGCATGTCTCCAAAAACAACATAATGAACATCAATTATTTGTTGCAGATCAAGAGGTGGAGATCGTTGAGTTGGTTGTACTTCCATAGAAAACAAGCGGGCTACAAATCCCTCAGCACCCTTATGAAGAATCTGTCATTTGATGGGAGCTAACAAGTTGGGAAGATTTAGCTTTTAATCCTCTTGGCTCAAATGTCCTTTCTTCCGAATGAAAACACATGAATAATTCTTGAAAATTCATCTCAATGGTGCCCAAAGTGGTGAGCCATTGGACTCCAAAACAATATCAGCTCCACCCATCGAAATAGCAAACATAAGAGAATCCAATAAGTAGTCTCCCATGGCCAACTTAATACTATGACATTTCTCTGAACAACTGACAATACCACCATCTGCAATCATAACTTGAAATTCTGGAGCTGGATAAATAAAACAGTTCAAACGAGCAGACAACTTACTATGGATGAAATTGTGTGCTCCCAGAATCAATCAAAACAGTGACCTTCTGTTTCTTAAGAAAACCCATCACCTTAAGAGTTTCAAGAGTACTAATACCTGACAGGGCATGGCATAAAATAGTACGCTGAGAGTCTTTAGATTCTTCCTCAGAAACTTTTACATCTGCATCATGTACTTCTGCATCCTCTTCATCATCATTGGCACCTTCAATGTAAAATAACTTCTTCTTAGCACAACGATGGTCTTTGCTCCATTTGTTGTCACAAGCATAACACAACCCTTTGGCTCGCTTCTCCTCAATTTGTCATTGTGTTAATATGGGGGGTTGTGAAAATGATGGTGCTAGAAAGTTGCGATCACGATCAGTAGTGAAAGTTTTCCTTTTGACCATCTCTTTTTCTTCTATCACACGTGCCTTAAGGATAGCTTCTGATACAGATTGTGGACTAAACATTCAAACTTTGTATTAGATGTTATCTTTGAGGCCACCCAAAAACAGCTCTGTCAAATTTTTCTCAGTGATATTTTCCATCCTTAAAAAAAGATTCTAAAATTGATGAATATAATCCTTCACAGGGCTTGTTTATCGCAGCTTGGCTAATTTGCTAAAATAATTCTTAGAGACATTACTCTGATAATGAGATGTCAACTCAGTGAAAATAGTCCATGTAACGAGAGCACCATTCTTTTTCTTTTGAGCACATAACTAGCGATACCAAATGAATTGCTTAGGTTCCATATACAAGGACGCCACCATCACTCTCTAAGAACTAGGGGTTTGATGCAATGCAAATAAACTCTCAATTTAGTTAATCCAAATGAGAGGATCCTTCCCATCAAACTTATGTATGTCCACTTTTGACAACATCAATTTCATACCAGTATGGGAGTTGTTGAGAGGAGGATTTGAATGTTGAAATAGAGGATTGTTATGCTAAAACTGAGATGTGAGGGCAGCCAATTGCGTATTGATATGCTGCAATTCACTGTGAACTCCATTAATCTCTTCGTGCATCCCTGAAACATCAATGTGGACTGCAACAAAGTCATCATGTCTCACCAAGTTTTTTATGTCCTCTTGAAGCTAAGAAATTATCGAATCTGAAGTTCCAGATTCCATGTCGTCGGAAGGAGTCTTTGGAGTTTCTGGTGCCCCTTTTCTTCTCCGAGTTGAAGGCCCTGCCATAAACAAACCCTATGAGGGTTTTGACTCCAAAAAAAAAGTGTACCGACAAAATACACCATTGCGATTGTCTCACCAAGACGAATCCAACGACTGCAAGTGTGCAAGGGGAAAAAGAAAAATTCTAGACTTTTTTTTTCAAAAAAACATTTTGAGCAATATTGCACTGACGAAAAAAATTAATTCTTCCCGGATTGCAAGTTATGTTTTATCGCTTTCACTGCTCCCAAAAGCCATGCCTCGCCAGATCCGAAAACCAAAAAAAAAAAAAACACCGCAGAAAACTTGTCCAAATCGAAGCTCTGATACCACTTGTAATGAAATTACTTAGATATTCGCACATAATATTTTTTATTTTGCAGAATAAGAAAATATGAGAGATTCACAACGATAATTGATAGCAGAACAGAAATACTGGATAATATAGCAAACCCACTTCGAGGGGGCAACCTCCACAACAATGCACTATTAGCAGAATACTTCACACATTATGTTTAAAGACTAACCACTACCTCCTATATATAGTCTACTTAGCCAAGGTTATTCCATAGACCAACCTATTTAAGAACATAGAGAAATGTAACAAGTAAATAAAAGAGGTATGTAAACCCAAATCGACCACACGTATCCCTAGACACACCAATGGTTAAAAGCATAACAAAATCTCATAATGAAATCCTTAGAGACCTCCCATCATTGGCTATAAATAAATAAACGTTGCCAAATACCGAAAGTCTTAATAGTATTATTGCCTTTGTTTTACTGACAAACCAAACATTCTACCACAAATTTATGCACATCACCCTTTTGTTCTTCCAAAAAAACATCGTGTTTGATTATATGATAAGTCCCCAGGTATCCTAAATGTCTACCCACTGGGGAAGCATGGAACTTCTCATAAACCATATGCTTAAGGCTCAAATTTGTGCATAAATATAGCCTATCGTTGTACCACAAGGTGACCCCTTTCCATCAAATTTCATTTGAAGTGTTTGGATCTAGTTGAGGTTTTTGAATGAGATTTTGAGTATTTATGACCTGTTGCCATTCAAATCGTGTTGCCTCCACCCAATCTTCCTGCATCAAGGACATGACACACAACTAGCCGTGTGTGTTTTCATCCCTTCTCGAGATTTCATTCTCCTTCACTTGTAGAAAATTAGGATTTCAACTACAAATTAAACCAAAGAAAGCCCTGCCTACCCCTGACAATTTTTTTTTCCACTTCCCTTCACTGACCTAAAGTACTACAAAACTTTTGCCCAAATCAAAGCTCTACTATGACTTGTAATGAAATTCCTACATCACAAAAGCATAATAACAACAATTGATCACAGTATAATTATATCGCATATGTAGATTAACACATTCACTCCCACATAAAATGAGATCTACATAGTAAAGTGAAATGAAGAGTAGAATTCTTGAATATAGAACTAAGCCACTTTGCAAGAACAACCTCCAAATCATTAAAATAAGAAGAAAATTGATATGTAAACCCTAGTTAGGCTATGGGAAATCCGTAAACCCAAATAGGCCAACTGCTCATACAATTATGCAACCTAGAGATTATCAAATGATAAAGTCATAAGTTATGCACACCAAAGGTCAACGACATATATCCCAATACGTAGGACATAGCAAAATCTCTATGTTTTAGTTTATTATTTTCTCTATTCTGAGAATGTCTTCATATTGCTTCCGCACGAGCATATAGTACATCTAGATTCTCATTTAAAGTGGTCCCTAAATACCTTGTGGTTCAAATCAGAGACCCTTGTGAAAGCATACAAGGGAATTTCTTTCATTTTACCTTGTATATTTTCCATGTTTTATTCCCTTGGGTTTCAATCTCACGCCTAGGCTTGGGAGTACCCTGAGCCTATTCAATCCTCCTACAACCCTGAGCAAGTCAAAAAGCCCCTTTGATAGCACAATATGTCACGAGGGTGCTGGAAATGTCACAATGGACCCTCGTGCCTCTATGCAATTCCATTTTGGAGGCAACTAATGAGAACAAAGTACATAAGTGCAAAGCAATAACAAATAGGAGTTCAATGCATGGGTATCTATCACATATCAGGGGAATCGCCATCATGGACTTGACGTGAACAACATTTAGTTTGCTCTTGACAACAATGCGGTTACCCATGTCACTTAAGAAAATCAAACAAATAATATAATGGGCAGTCGACCAGGGTCATTCAAAACTAGGTTTTTCAAAGAGAAGCAACAATCGACCAACTTTGGTAGAGTTCTTCCAAAGATTTCACGTGGACAAAACACATGGATCTAGTGACTCGTGCAGATAATTAATTGCAAATAATCAAAACGGGAAAGAAAAAAACTGAGAACCTAGAAGAATTACCCTAATTTCAGATGGAAATGTTGCAACAAGATTTACAAGATGTAGAAGAAATCAAGAAATACAAGGACGCAAAAGAAACAATTCAGATGTAGATGAATCAGATAGCTAACATTGTTCCATAAAAGATATTATTTGGCTGTAATGGAACTAAAGCTAATCCTTACCATTAGCAAAATAAATATAAATTCATCAGTTGGATTGCATCATTTTTTTAGAATTAATCTTCAAGTATAATCTCAAAGTTCTAACAGGTTCCTCATGTGACAATGTAAACCAGAATCCCTGGAAACGGTAGGAACATAGAGGATAGATCACATTTTGAATCAACGGCAATACAGGCACAAATCAAACTTAACAAGTTTCCTTGGAACTCCATATAGTTCACAAACAAATTGAATACATACTTAAGCGTCCAAGAAAATGAGAGATGTGATTCCCTTTACCATTGCGTAGCAGCAAAAACCATTAAAGACTGTTTAACATGTTAGGTAGTAAAATTAAAAAGGGGCACGAGCATCTCAACTAAAAGGGCATATTAGACTGAGGGTGTAACAAACCTGTCTGAGACCATCTGGGATTTTCACCAAATTTGTAATGTGTCTTCCAAGTGCAAGCATTAGTATCAACAAATATAAAGTATAAATGGTGAACCCAAAAAGTATCTCTACAATGTAAATGCATTCCATATCAACAGAAAATACAAATTTTATCTAATATATATACACAAAACACTACCAATCCCCTCGGAAATTCTTTTGCAAAACTAAACCCAAGTTTGATAATTTTGGTGCCAAAAAGGTCAATTAGATATATGGCCTGTTCAAAGGAAAATATCTTCAAAATTACATCCATAAATTCTACAGGTCTACCACTCCACATACTTTTCAATGCTTGCAGTTAAAGTAGTCTTTGGTACGGCTCCAATAACAGTATCTTTCTTCTGTCCACCCTTAAATAGCATGACAGTTGGAATGCTACGGATGCCATATTCAGTTGCAATACGTGGACTCTCATCTGTGTTAAGTTTGAAGCATCTTATCTTGCCAGCATACTGCTTTGCAAGTTCATCTATTAGGGGTTCAATCATTCGACAAGGTCCACACCATGGTGCCCAAAAGTCAACAAGCACAGGAACATCACTGTCTAGGACAAGTGTTTTCCATGAAGAATCGTTAACATTCTGAACTGCATCAGAAGAGAAGAAAAATGTCAACAGAAAGCTCCAAAGAATTATGTATTATGATGAAACCAGAAATACGGTAACATTTATTAAGTATAATCATTTCCATATTTGTAAAAAGGGGTGAAAAGGGAAGATGATGCACAATCTACTCTTCTGATGAATAGATTCTGGCTGCACATGAGATGAAACTGAAGATTTGGACGGGTTCCAGTGAATAATGGTTCACAGAATGGAGGTCGCCTTTGTAACTCGGTTTACTGTGGGCTTTCTATTACCTAGCAGAAAACAAGAAATGGGAAATCTTTTCCTTTACAGTATTAAAGATTGATCTCTTGCAAAAACAGAATAATCGTGTACTTTTAATTTTGTTATTTGCATGCATGGCTATCTTGTAAAGTTAAAAAAGTGTTTTAACAGGCATGTTGCTGGCGTACTCTCTCAGGATATCTCTTAGATTCAATTGTTTAATATTATCTGGATAGGCAAGGGTTTTATGAAATGGCCTCGGAACATGTAGCTGGGTTGACAAATGGTCAATTCTTCTGCCTTCTTTACCCAAACTGATTGCTAGTGGACTACATTCATCAGTTGTCTTCAATTCGTATGACCCATCTCATTATTAGGTATCTATGCGATAGACATTAACCTCCCCTTTTTTGCAAAGCTCACAAAATCTCATTCTCAGTAAATAACACCACAAATCAAACCATCGCCTTCATGGGCTCAACACACAATACAATAAAGTACACCCCACCTCAAAGTCCATGTCAGAAGGCATATCAACATGCCATCCTCCAAAGATCAAGGATGGTTATGGAAGGTGTATCAGTTGGGCGCACAAAGCAAGGAAATGGATGATGAAAGAACTTTCCCGAACTTCTGAGACTGTATGTTATTTAAAGAATAAAGATGGAAAGACTTATTCCCAATGTGCTGATAAATTATAACTTACACGATTCCGGTAACTATTTAGAAGTACTGATGACTAAAGCATTCTACTGGTCTAATTGAATTGTTCTGATGATGCATTTTTTTTCTTTGGACATCAGGAATTGTGTGTTCTTGTTTCTTTACTTTTTTTCCAAAACATCATATATCATGTGTATATAACAAAGGGGGCTTTTATAGAACACAACACCTTTGATCAAGCCTATTTCAGTCCGACATCCTTCAGAATTGGATCCTGTGCACCTCAATCCAACAAAACATGATGCAGTCATTGACACTACCTCTACTCACACCCAACATGCTGACCACAAGTTGTTCAAAGTTGTGAAAATATGGCAATTTGCAGATCAGGCTAAGTAGTACACACTCTGGCAACTCCAAGTGCAATTTCTGCAACTAGGCACACACGCAATGGGGACCATTGCTTTTCAGGAAAGGGCGAATGATCAAAACATTTCCAGCACCCTAGAGTAAAGTTCTTACATTCCCAAGGTTTTACATACCTTTCCCAAGCTTTCCAAGGAAATTTGCAAGCCTTTGGAAAGGTCCTGACAAAATCCTTCCTTCCGAAGTCTTTCCTGCATTGTGAAGCTCTTCCTTCGGTGCAAAACCCCCCCCTATTTGTGAAGCTCCCTTTACTTTACACAACTCCACTTCTTGTCCACCTATTTGCACACCTTTGCTGCTTCTTTGAAGCTCCACCTCCACCTCCATTCCTTCTTTGTGCACCTTTTGGGCACACACACAATGGGGACCATTGCTTTTCAATAAAGGGCAACTGATCAAAACATTTCCAGCACCCTAGAGTCAAGTTCTCACATTCCCAGGGCTTTTACGCACCATTCCCAAGCTTTCTAAGGCCTTTGCAAGCCTTTGGAAAAGTCCCAGCAAAATCCTTCCTTCCAAAGTCTTTCCTTCGTTGTGAAGCTCTTCTTTTGTTGTGAAGCTCCCCCTTCTTTGCAAAGCTTCCTTTCCTTTGCGCACTACTCTTCTTTGCAAATCTCCACTTATTTGCACACATGCGATTCTTCTTTGTGAAGCTCCACCTATTTGCGTGTCTCCACCTCCATTCGTTCTTTGCACACCTCCCCTTTTTTGCAAAGCTCACAAAATCTCATTCTCAGCGAATAACACCACAAATCAAACCATCGCCTTCATGGGCTCACAACACACACAATACAATAAAGACCATCCCACCTCAAAGTCCATGTCAGAAGGCATATCAACACTCCATCCTCCAAAGATCAATGATGGTTATGGAAGACGTATCAGTTGGGTGCACAAACAATTCTTGTAACCGCCTACCTGATGTAATCTACTATAATATAGTTCTTGCTTTCTGAGAGTAGCATGACAAGCAAGAAGCTAGGGATATTGAGAATAATCTGCAAGCATCAGTTTGCATATCCATCTAGTCTTGTTTGTGCACATCTTAACACCATTACAATCCTTCTCAAGGTTCGACATGCTAGATACGCACAACCCAACACTTACATTGTATATGTTCAAATCCTTTTCTATTCATTGCAATATAAGATAATTTTGCTCGCACTAAGATTCTGAATATGTAATGGTTATTCTGCATCTCTGTTTTGAATTCCATTTCATGTTATACAATCTACAACTTTGATTGATCAATCCCATCTAGCTTAGTTAGTTGTAGGTTGTCCTTTGTGCACCTCCTGGGCTTGGCACAGATTAGGGAAGCCCTTCAGTGCCTTCTCCTAGAAGATATTAACTCTTAGAAGCTTATAATTCTTTGATTAAGAAAATGGGTAATCATTGTGCAAAACTGAAAAACCTTGTAAGTGATTTGCCCAGTTTAAAAGCCCATTAATAAGATTTTGGGGTAGGAGGTACAAATAAGACACAAATCTATGATGCCCCAAATCATAATGAATGGCAACAGTAGGTCTTGTCAACCAACTCTGCCTTTTTCTTACTAGGCACGCCATTTATTTTTGTCTATGCAGACCATCGGCATGTACTTGTTGAATCTTTGTACAACCTCTCTTTGCCTTGTGCTTTTGATCGGTCTATGCAGGTTTTTGGTGAGACAAATGGTGGAAAACAAAGCAAAAACAGACAATCCAAGGACTCTAAACCAATGCTGCATGAGGGCGTATCCCTACCTTTTGGAGCTGCCCCAGACATTTCAGGGATGCTAAGGGGGCAACTCCTCGCATCCTCTTTTGTCACTTTTTTCTCACATCAAGGGGACATTTCGGAACTCTTTGGGCATCCTGGGGGCATTTCCTGTTTGGGGGATACTTGGGGACATCCTGACATCCTCGAGACATCAAGCAATGCCCCCAGTATGCTGGGGATGTACCAAGGACATTATGATGCCTCCCACATCAACAGTTGTTTGAAAAAACATAATAAAACTTAGGTGTAAAATTTTTAAAAAAGGGGGATGGGGGGAGGGGGAACACTTTCAAACATTTCTTTTCTGATCATTGATAATATAACAATCTGATACTCATTGTTATTATTTTGTATTTGTATTTCAATGTTTCGCTCAAATTTTATTTTAATTGTCAACATTGAATTATCATTGTCCAAAGTTCAACGCCATGAAAGTTGTTTGAATCTCAGCTCTTTAGAATGCTAAATGATGTTTAATAGTTTAAATATACAATTGAAAAGCTATAATTAATATATGTTGTTGTTTAAATCTCAGCTCCTTAAAATGCTAAATGATGTTTAATAGTTTAAATATGAGTACCTGATTTTTATATTATCAATTATCAGAAAATAAATGTTATAACAAGAATATATATATAACATTTTCTTGTTATAACATTTATTTTCTGATAATAGATAATATAAAAATCAGGCACTCATATTTACTATTTATTATTTTATATTTGTATTTCAATGTTTTTCTCATTTTTTATTTAATTGTCAACATTGAATATTCATTGTTCAATGTTCACCGTCATGAATGTTGTTTGAATCTCAGCTCATTAGAATCCTTAATGATGTTTAATAGTTTAACCATATAATTGAAAGCTAAAAAAATATATATTATAATTTTTGGATTATATATATATTTGGCGTTCCCTTGCCCTCCCCCCAATATCCTCAAAATTTAGGAAATTTTTTACCAGCCCGGAAAAACATCCCCACGTCCCCCCATCCCAGAACATCAGAGCGACATTGCTCTAAGTTCTAACCATGATTTAAAAATGTCTTGTGGATTGATGATGATCCACACACTCTAACCATGATTAAGGCAGTCTTAGGAGCTAAAAAATAGTTTCTGGGTTGACAACAAGCCAGGCGCTCTAACCATGACTAAGGGCACTGCAACTACAGGCCAGAAGTGCACCAGGGCGTCTGTCTATTGAACAGAATTTCATGCATAATTTGGCTCTCCCAGTGAGAGAAAAATCAATCGTTTACTAGATTCTGGACAGGGTATCAAAAGCCAATGAATACCTAGCTTGGTCAGTGATGCAGGAGCGGGAAGAGGAAGTGAAGAATTGTCCCAACTGAGGGCAGAGGTAAAACCCCTGTCAGGTAGATTGGAGGCTTCCCATTCAGGGCGACACTGGGAAAATTTATCAGGGATATGAAGATTATAGAACATAAAGGCAAACCCATTCTGTGGAGTCCTAGGACTCTTCCATTACTGAAACAGTTGCCTAAAAAGCTCCTAATAAACAGAAATTGGTACATTCGTATGACAGTGAAGAAGAGCAGAAGGAAATAGAGAATTCGGGACAAAAATTGGAAGTGATTTGGCCCGGATTTACACAGGCCCTATACCATACCAGGAAGAGCTGACTACACTCTATGTTCTTTCATGCATATATAGTCATGTTTTATGGTAGCTTTCCTTGTCAAGTTTTTGGGTGACATTACTTTACTGCATTTTCAGCTTATCATTCTTCATGTATCTGTCATACATACTAAGTTCAGAAGTCTAGCCATAGACCTACAAAAATTAAAGCATACAAAATCTAAACATTTGAAAGCATCCAAGAAGCTCGGGGATATACAAAGGAAATTATAACATGCTAAGGGAATATAATCAAAACAGGACACTTTATCCCTGACCAATGTAATCAGTGCCCTCCTCTTAAAGTCCAACAAAAAAATTTAAACACCTTGATGAGCCCCATTAGTCCAGTCCTACAAGACTCTTTGTGAAACGTATAGTTGCTCTCTATGATCTTTTCTATAAAATTTGTCGCGAGCGGAATCTTTGGAAAGAGATGCAAGAAAGCTTTAATCTACCTAGCATAAATAACTGTTTCACTGACAAAATATAGATAGTCTTGTCTTACAGTTGTAGTTAAGGCAATTATTCTTCTAAAAGGGCGGTGTAGAGATTAAAGTTGAAACTTTTCCACCAATGATAAAGAGATCTGCCTGACCAACCCCTAATTTTTCAAATAGACTTAACAGCTTTCGGGGTATGAATAACTCTAGAGGGACGTGTAATGGGACAATTGAAAAGGACCTAGTCAACATCTTCAACACAAAGTGGCATTTTATTTTGTATATCTGCTTGGATTTGCCACCAAAAGTTAGGTTGCGAAGAATAGAGATGGCACAAATCATTTTCTCTTTGTTTGACATGTAAGAAAGCAGAGGCCATATTTTTTTTTTTTGTAGCATATCCTTGGAAGAAACCATCATAGCATTGGGTCAAAATATTTGCATTTAATTCTGTTTCAATCCTAAAGATAGATTTGGTTCCATGTTTACATTATGGTAAACAAGGCAAATTCAATATTTTGCTGTTGTTTTCATAGCATTGCAATTTGATCTAAACATTCACATTGCTTCATTACAATAAAGTATGGAAGACTTTATTAGCATACTCCATTATGTGGATAAAGAATGAGAGCCCAACTAAAACAATTTGACTGAAAGAGTGAACTATTAGGCCTCACCCCTTTTACAACCCAGGGGATCCTACAACTAAAGCATGTCGACCATGAAGCAACAAGAACAGGGAGTCTTGTTCTACCATACAAATCCTTATATCTCCTCACCATAAACCCCAAGAGAAATCCAATGATAAGTGGAGTAAAAGCCCCCACATTGCAGATGGGTATCTTTGCCAGGGTGCAAAAAGTAATCTAGCAAAAAAAAATCGGTCTCTTTTTGTACAATTCGGTCTCTTAAAATGATGGGTCAATCCTATACAGTGTTGACAGAGCTGGGTTCTTAAAGCCTCTACTTATGCTTACACAAAAAAGTTGTCAGATAACATAAGATAAATTACTGTTTTTTTCTATTAAAAGGTTTATGAGATTTCACCTCACTCCTATGATGGTACCATATGCTATAGCCCATTTGTTCTAACGTTTGGTTTTGATGTTGAGCTGGTGAAGTTCAAGGCTCGAACACAAGCATGCACTTATTAACTGCCCAAGTTCCAAACTTGGCTGCTGGAGAAAATCTCCTACGGGGCATATGAACCAGTCCAACCCAATAATACCGACAACCAGGGGATTGCACCTACTTGCATGAGGAATCACCCCAGCACTACAAACTGTAAAATCCCACTAGTCTCACCTCTGCATACATGACAAGAGGATTTGCGCTACACAACTGAGCCTTGGCTCAAAGATGGGGGGGCATTCTAAGTTTCTAGCAATGAGTAATTGTCGCTAAAAAATAGAACAGCCGTAGAAAAGAATGGAAAAAAAAAAAGTTCTTCTAGGTAATGTACTCTAGATCTTCTCTGATATTCCCATCAGTATATGCCACAACTACACAAACGGATGTCAGTGTTCTAATCTTTTCTCCAGATGATATCATATGACAAAAAAGGGATGCGGATAGATACCAATTCAATCTAATAACTGAATTTCTAAATTTGCACCAACAAAAGGTGAATTTTAATCCAAATCCCCATTTTTCAATTTTCAATACAGAAAATTAAACAAACAAATAGAACACACCTTAAACACCGCATTTATGAAGATGCAGAACCAGGAACGGTCACATTAAAGTCATTAATTCATTACAATACAGCCATACCATTAGGGAGGGGTGCAAAAACTATGTCAAAAAAGGGCAGAGAAAGAAGTGAAATTTTGAATCCATTAGTCAACATACCTGTAGCAACAGTCTCTTGTGCCTCACAGACAACACCCCTGAAGCCACGTAGCTTCCTCCCATTAGGTGCAACCGATTGACCCCTGTGAAGACCCCTAATCCTCAATCCCCTGCATGAGGGAAGGCCCAATCTGGTGTTCCCCTTGAAGGCCCTTCCACTTAGGGCTGATGCATAGGCCACTGTGTTAGAAGGCCTGGAGGCTTTGATGGTGGAGGATAATGACATAGCCCCTGCCTCTAGTACCATGGCCATTGTGGACCAAAAAAGATGCAAACTAATACAATATGGACTCTAAACTAGACAACCCAAATGACGCAATTGCAGACAGACTAATGATCAGATTTCTAGAAGACCCGAGTGAGAAAACCTAGAAAAAAAAAGATGGCCCAAATGCCAAAACAGGCATAGTTTGACAGCCCCTTTATGAAATTACAAGTGGAAAAGGCACTTTTTCCCCGGACTTTGTAGGATATCTCCAGTGTCCAATGACAAAAAGGGAGGATAATTATTGGATTGGACCCAAAACTGAAGATAAAAATTGGCATTAACAGCCAAAATTAGTGGATCAATGTAGGTTTCCTTGAAAGCCAAGGATCAAAAGTTAAAACAGCCCGTTAGGGGAATCCTAGAGAAAGACCTACCCTTAAAAAATATGTGGTGGTGATTTGTGGTTGTCTAAGATTTGCGGGGGTTTTGTAAGGATTGCATTTGAGCCATTCAACGTATAGCATAGAAAGATTTGGACAAAGAAAATGGATGAAGTGGTTTGTGTGGATGGGAATGCCACAATGCATATGCTAAGCGGATAAAATGGACACGACCATGTATCAAGAGAAAAATCTAAGTCAATTATTGGAGTGCTAAATCAATGATGGATAAAATGCGGAGATTCTCTCTACAAAGAATAAAATTAACTCGTGCATTCCATGTGATGCATTTGTACAAGGCAATGTTTTTTTTTAAATTAGTTTCTGCCAAGTATAGCTTTCGCGGTAGGCGATTAATGTGCCTTGAAAATTGTTCTCACCAATGAAAAAGCTCAATTGTTAAAAAATAACAAGTTTACAATGTTAAGGAATTGTTTATTATTTTTTCTCATTTGTGTTAAATGTGATTAAATGGTTTGAACTATGTTTAATGAAAGTATGGGAAAACCATTCAACAATGATAGCTTAGCGGTGAGTGAGTTGAATGTTAAATGTGGGAGGTCTTAGGGTCCATGTCCTAGGATAACTGCTCTCTAGTATCATTCCCACATTAAATTACGACGAGTTATTCATGTAAAGTATCCACAATGCAATGGGCTACTAGCTCAATGTTGAATGTAACAGGGGTCGACATGTGGCTTGAAACTTGTATTCAATGCGACAAGGCAAGTCCACAGTCCATGGCTAGGGATATTATTCACAATTGATTTAAGCATTTTAGTTACAAAAAATGTCAATACCTAACATTTACCAATGAGATGTGGGCAAGTTGGTAAAGTGACTTGGTTGCTTCAAGCACCATCCAAGTTCAAATCTCAGTATGGTATTGGAGGTCGATTGTGATAGATCATTAGTATTCTTGGGTCGGTTGTGGCTATTTGTTTGTATTATTGGGGCAGTTGTGGCCGTTGATAGTATTCTCAGACCGATTGTGGTCGTTCGATGATATTCTCAAGCTGATTGTAACCGTTGTTAGTAAATCTGGTACTAGTGATAGATGATCACTTGGGGATCTGGGCCCCCGATTGTGTCCCAGACCAATTGCAGCTCTGATCAAAAGCGAAGTACTTGTCTAAAAAAAAAAGTATGGGAAAACCAAAAATATTTCACACAACTACTTGGACTTGAAGTGCATCCAATGAAAGCATGAGAAAACCAAAAATATTTCACATAACTACTCAGATAGCAGCACCTCTAGTACAGTAGTATGCTTTTGGCTACATATGGCGAACAATAGTGTATATTTGTTATTTTGGTTGCATATGGTTGTCAAGGGCAATAAAATACTATTTTCACTGCATACGATGGCCAAGTTTGTCTGCATACAATGAATACAAATCGTAAATTCATCGTAATGCACAAGCAACCTTGTTATTTCATTGTACAAAGCTTAAATTCAACACAATGTATAAAAATGTTTACTACGTCAATCATAAAACCTAGACAATACATAAGCAAATATTATCATTTGACCATTTAAAGCTTAAATTCAGCACAATGCACAAGAGCGATTTTATCATATAAATATTATATTCAATAGATGTACATTATAAATTTCTAATTTTTATAATCATAAACAATTTGACTACATAAATCTTACATCTAGTACAATATCACAATGCACAGTGTACATAAAATATTATGAAACTTGAATTCAGCACAAACAAAAAACTTTAATGCATAATCTTGAATTGAGAAAAATGTATAAAAAAATTATCGTAAACATATGTTGTAGAGGGATTATACTCGCTTCTCACCAATGTATCCCCATCTGTGTCCCAGGCACTATGGTCTCCTCTCTGAATTTCTCTCCAACTGTGAAACCATCCATAGAAAAATAAAACACATGCATTACACAAAGATATGGAAATAATTTTTAAAAGAAAAATAAAACCTATGTGTACTTTGTTGTGTTTTCATGGTCAATAGGTTATGGTCTTTGAGTAGATTCTCATTTGTTTCAAATAGCTCCTTAATGACTTTAAGAGTGCTTTCAACATTTGTGGATTTGGGAGAATTAAAAAATCCATCATATAGTTTCAACAACCTTTTGAGCTCTTGGTACACCACAATACTTATTCAATATGTTTCAATGCTAAGCACTTTAAACAAATCAACAATATTGGGGTCTTATACATCAGAATTCTCAGTAAAAGTCGTCATGTCCCAAGCTTGCCTGTAAGCTATAATTTCATTTTTGGTGCAATCTTTATTGTCAATGAAAGGTAAGAGTTTGAAAATTATATTAAGCAATGTGATTACAAGAAGAAGAAAAGCCCTAAAGGCCAATTCGATGGTAAATTAGACTTCACCTAGACCTACAAGCACTCGCAATAACAACTAAATGCATTCTACTTAAATTGTAACAGATCTTACCACTGTGATCAAGGATTTTGACATAGAAGGGAGATAATATAGTGTTAGTCAAAAAATCAAATCAAAACAAACACACTAACGAACACCTCTAGCCTTGACACTCAAGGAACTAGAGAACTACACAATTAACTAACAAAATGAAAGTAAAACAAGTGATCTTACCTTCCATATAATCAAGTTTTTTGAGTTGGCCATGGAATGATGTGGTCAATTGTGTGCTCAAGAAATCTTTGTCAATGAAGCTCTATTACTCCACTTCTCTTTGTCACCTTGTTAATGTTGGTTTGATTTGACTTGTCTTTGGCTTGGCATGTGAAGCTCTTCTATAGGGAATTTGACATTAGTTCTTTGCACTAACAGGCTTAGTTTAGAGGTGTTTTGACACTTGTATTTATAGGTCTCAGAACTAACTCTAACTTCAGGGAGGTTAGGTTTAAAACTAACCTTGGTTGAGTTAGTCTAACCCTAGTTAAGTTAGTCTAACCCTAAGTTGAGTTAGGCTGACTCTTGGTTGAGTCAAAGATAATCATGAAGGCCATGTGAGAGACATGGGCCGAGAATGATTATGTCTCTCACCTAATACCTAATATTTTATAAGTGGATTGACAACTCATATAAGATATTTTGGTTGAATTTATGAATTTTTAAATATAAAAATTCATTAATTCTCCATGATCCACTTGGCCACTTGTCATGAGAGTTAAGGAAAAAATTTAATTATTGAGTTTAGAAAATAAGAAATTCTAAAAACTATGGATTTTAGATATTTTTGTGATGTCATGATGATGTCATCAAATCTAGATTTATGAATTTTTAAAAATAAAAATTCACTAATTGGCCATAGACTTTTCAACTATGCATTTAATTAGATTTAATCAATTAAGCAATTTTGATCACGTTAATTATATTTTTTAAATTTATGTAAGGTTATCCTTTACCCTTGGTTAAAAACATCAATTTTCTAGGTCATAATTTGACTAGGGATAAATTAAAGAGAGGTTATTGTTGCATATAGGGTAATACTCCAAATAGGGATGTCTCAACATGATTCAAGGCACTTACATCTAATACACAAATGAATTTGAGATGAATAGTGATTTCTAGGCTTAATTTACATTATTTGTAAGAAATTAGTTTGATGTCCATTTACACACGAAAGTGACCAAAAAGAAGTGTCTACATTTTGCCCATGTTTGAGAAGGTGTTGTGAGACATAGGCAAAATAATGTCTTTTTCAAATAATGAAAAAGATATTAAGAATAAAAAGAAGATAATGATTTAAGAATGATGCTCTAAACAAAGTTTGGGAAGCCTATGATAATGCCCCCTCGAGGGAGTGACCAACACATATGATTGATGGATGGTCCCTTGAAAATAATCAAGAATAAGAATGAAATTAACCCACAGGTGAAATTAATCTAATCGAGATAATGATTGCACGCATTGATTTAAAAGTACTAATTTTCCCAAAAGTAGTTATAATTAGTAACAGAGCTTGAGACACTAATTTACCTAAAGGCAGTTATAATCAGTAGCACAGGCATGTGCCCCAGTAGGGTGGATGAGTCAAAATAATGATTTGCCCAAAGATGGTTATAATCATTAAGATGACTTAGATTGAATAATGATTTGTGCCCTAGTAGGGTAGATTTGAGCATGATAAACTGGTTGTGCCCCAGTAGGGCAGATTGGTAGGCATAACTCAAAGATATAATTTGTTACATAGATTAAAGATGATCAGACACAAACATAGATGTGATGGTCTAATGACTGAAGAAGCCACAAAAAACTAGGCACACAAGGATGTACAAAGTGATGAAAAAGATGATTGGAAGAATAATGATGGTCGAGCTGAACCAAGATACATCATGTATCTAAGTGCTACCTACATAGTCTAAATAGACCTTAGGTCAATGTAGTTCACCTAGAAGTGGGAGAAAATGGAATGAGGAATATAATAGGAGAGTAAGAATTGATCAATTTGAATAATTTGGTTGTACCTACCAACGTGAAAATGTTTATCCTTATTAGCATTGATACAACCAAAATGGTCAATGGGTTGATTTGATCAAGGAGGGTGGGAGGATTTGCCAAAGTGAACAAGGAGAAGTTTATGCAGCACCATTACTTATAAAATCCTCTAACCTAATTTTTGTTGTATCATGTGATGGTATGCATCATGATATAAAACACCATGATAACCTAGCTGTAATGTGCTTAAAGATTGACTCTTAATCTAATAAATAAGTGAAAACAATGCACTAATGATAAAAACCATGATGAAAATGTTGACATATGAATATGGATGGACTCAAGTTCAATGCACAAAGAATCACCCAATGAATGCATATAGACTGAGTCAAGGCAGAACAATGAAAGAACATAAACAGGCAAATAAACAAACAAACAAACAACTAAACAAACACACACAAAAATCTTGAAAATAAAAGCAACATAAAGTATCATGTCATTAACCAAGTCAATACCTATGTGTGAAGGCTCAATGGAATGATAAACAGATGGTACCCCCAAGTAAGGCTATTTTTAAGGGAATGACATGTGGGGATAAGATATATTGGTATAAGTTGCATGTTTTGATGTTGCCCCAATAGGGCAAAAGTTGTGAAGTTGGCCTAAAAAGTGTGAATTAGACGGTGCCCCTAAGCAAGGATACATGCAAATGGAAGGTCATAACCCCAATGGCAATGAAATAGATTAGAACCAATAATGGATTTTCCCTAGTAGGATGGATTGAGGATGTCTGACTAGGTTTAGACTAGATAAATGTTTTTGGATTTTGGGGCTTTATAGCTCTCTAGGAGATTGTAAGCTAGTTTTCTTATTTTTAGGATTTTGAAATTTTTTGAATGTTTTTGGAATTTTTGAGGTATCTTAACTCGTTAAAGATTGACAAGATACCACTCATAAAATGACAAGAGCATTGGCTTAGGTTTCTCACAAAATGGTGAAAACATGGTAAAGGTGTGACTGAGCTAACCTCAATGGGAATTGAGTGTTGCCTACATAGTCCAAATAGACCTCAAGTCATTGTAGTTCCATGATGTAGAGCTTATTATTACTCTACTGTATCCAATCTCTTTGAGACCTATAACACATACTTTGCCACACAACTCTTATATTATCAATTCCCTAATATCATTATCTTATTTAGTCTTAAGGAGAAAACACATGTGAAATCTCTTACACTATTATTTCATCCTGTCACATAGTCCATATACTCTAAATCTCCTTACACCAAGGATTTATTGAAAACACATGTCCCTTCTCTCCTCTGTCACTTCAACACACAAAATATTATTTAGTCTTATAATAAAATTCTCATCAAAATTGTTAGATAGCAAGCAACTACTTTCTTAATGTTGATACACATAGACTCATCCTTTATTGATCATAAGACATTATAAAAACATATCAAATGATGAATTTACCTTGTTACATAGTCTTATACATATGTACATTTATGCATTCTTTCAGACCAAGGGCTTACTAATCTCTTTTTATACATGGAAGTCTAGATAGCAAAATCTGCTAAAGCTCGAGAAGTATTAACTTGTTGTCTTCCTTTTATATGTCACTTACATGAGACTGCAATGACACATTCAAACCTATATAGCCTTAGCACATATCATTATCTTTAGTCTTTAAATCTTTTGTTCACACAATCACCTCTAATTCATTCACCAAAATCTGTTCTCTAATAAAATTCTTAAAATCTCTTTATATATCAAGAAATACATCTTATCACAAATTATTTATGAAGATTCACCGATGTGATTGCTTGATAAAGTCATATTCTTGTCAAAACCTGAGAATCTTCCTTTATTTATAAAACTAGACTCGGTCTTTCTCTGTTAGCACATATAGTAAACAAGGTATTATGAATTTATTTGTAACTCAAAGAATCTACACTCAACATGTAGACTATATGAATTCCATAGGAATTTTACACATGCATTTACCAAACTGTTAGATTATTAACAGGATTATACACTTCAAATCTCATTTCATTCTTTCTACATGCATGCTAGGTATGTAAGTACAACATGGTTACGAGCTATAGGTCTATGACTGACCTCTTCCCAATTCTTTATCAAACAACAAATGATAATATTCAACCACTCTTAACAATCTATTAAATTATATTACTAACTTGTCACTATACTCCCAATACCAACCCATAGATTATTTTATTGAAACCAACTTCTACACCGTTAGTTTCTTAAGGACAAACATAATCTTAAAAATAGGGAACACATCTATTCTCACATTTCTCATCTATAAACAAGAAATAAACATTCCACCATATAGATAAATCCACTTACCAATGTATTAGTACATTCAACACTTGTCTTATTAATGTTCTTCTCTTATGCTCTGTTTGTGCTTCCAATGTATTGACATACACATAATTTATACAAATCTACCAACAAAATCTTCAACAAAGTATTCTCTATTATATTCTTGAGGGTTCCTTTCATTTACATTTTCAAATCCAAACCCCAACTTTCGCATACATTGAATTTTTCAATCATTTGATACAAAGCCAAAACATCTATTTTAAAGACTCTAAAATTTATAACTAACTTGGCAACTGCCAATGTAACTTCTTCAAGAACTTGCCTATAACCAAAAAGGACTTGTTACAGGAATCAAGTGGGGACTTAGACATCATTAACCCCATCTAACAACTTGAGACTTTTTAAAAGAAAAAATGAAGATCTCTTAACTTTTTAAAACACTTAAAATTCAAACTAAGGATACCTAACATATAAAATGTACTTATACAATCTCAAAATGACCTTGACCATCACCTAAGATTAAAAACATGAAAACTATTTACATTGGGTAGTGATGATCCTGCATCATACTAACGAGGAGTAGAAATGAAACTTTCCCATGAAAGTTATAAATGATATATCTATGAAACTCTTTGCAGTATCCTTCTTCCACCTAGATCTCAAGGTCTGTTTGGGATACCTAGGCCTTTGTAATGCTTGCTCTTATTGTCTCCTCTTTGCTTCACTCCTCTCTTGATCCTTCCTTTGAAATCACCTTCTTGTGTTTTGATCTTCCACCTCTTCATTTTTAGCTTCTTAGTGCTTTCATATAACCAACCTGCACATGGAACATATAAATTAATAAAAATAACCTATTGTTCATCTTCTTGGCAATCTCTTTCTTGCTCATGCTTGCTTGTTTTCTCCATGATTTTTGCTACTTGTGTAAGTACTACTATAATCAAGGCCTTCTCTTCACTTTCTTTGGCCTCCAACATGTAGTTATTTTTTGTTGCAACTTCCTTTTCTTCTTTTTACATTTTATCACCATACAACACACTCTCCAAATCTGTTATCTCCATCTCTAGTTGCTCAACAATTTCATATGTAAAATGAAAATAAGATTTATCTTTTCCCTCCATGCCTTCACTGAGGCTTTCAATATAATCTTCTTCCTTCTCTTGATCATATCCTTCATATGGTTAGCTACAACTTTCATCATGTTTGTTTGACTACTCATTCCACCAAAACTTATGCATCTCCATCTTCAATTGTTTGCATATCATCCTCTTCTTCTCTATTTCCTCTCATGGTTTGCATTATATTTCTTCTCATCAATAGTTTAATTGGCCATTTGATTAACTTAATCTTCATCACCCATCCAAAGTGTGGGCTCTTAATTCTCTCATCTTCTCTATCATAAGGTTCATCAAAGCTATATGTTGCTTCATCTCATGCATCTCTTTGGAAGTCTTCTTCTTATTTCTTCTTTCTCAACTCTCTTTCCTTCTTTTTCAATCGATATTTTGTATTAGACAACTCTTTCATCATCCTCTTCACCATCTACATCCTCTCAAGCAAATTTCTTTCATCTTGCTCCATTCTTTATCCAAGCTTTCTCCTTGGATCCAACCTTTCAGCATTCACTTTGCTCTCTTTTATTGAGCTTCTTGAGCTCCTTAACTCTTTTTGAGCCTCTCTTGGATTTTCAAATACCTTTGACCAACTTATTTTATTCACCTGCACTCTCTTTAGCAACTCATAGCAATTTTTTAATGAACTTGAACAAATGAATAAACTAAAAATCAATCAACAAACATAAACCTTCACTTGCAAACCTTCTTCTCCATTATTTCCCAAAGACACTCTTGCTCTGATACCAAAATGATGCAGAGCTTATTTTTACTCTACTATATCCAATCTCTTTGAGACCTATAACACATACTGTGCCACATAACTCTTATATTATCAATTCCCTAATATTGCTATCTTATTTAGTCTTAAGGAGAAAACACCTATGAAATATCTTACACCTATTATTTCATCCTGTCACATAGTTCATATACTCTAAATCTCCTTACACTGGGGCTTTCTTGAAAAAACTTATCCCTTCTCTCCTATGTCACTTGAACACACAAAATATTATTCAGTCTTATAATACAATCCTCATCAAAATTGTTGGATAGTAGGCAACTACTTTCTTAATGTTGATACACATAGACTCATCCTTTATTGATCTGTCAAATGATGAATTCACCTTGTTACACAATCTTATACATATGTATAGTTACACATTCTTTCAGACCAAGGGTTTACTGATCTCTTTTTATACATGGAAGTCTAGATAGCAAAATCTATTAAAGCTTGAGAAGTATTAACTTGTCACTTACATGAGACTGCAATGACACATTCGAACTTGTAAAGCCTTAACATATATCATTATCTTTAGTCTTTAAATCTTTTGTTCACATAGTCACCTCTAATTCATTCACCAAAAATTGTTCTCCAATAAAATTCTCAAAATCTCTTTATAAATTGAAAAATACATCTTATCACAAATTATTTATGAAGATTCACCGGTGGGACTTCTTGATAAAGTCATATTCTTGTCATAACCTGAGAATCTTCCTTTATTTAGAAAACTAGACTCGGCCTTTCTCTATTAGCACATACAGTAAACAAGGTATAATGAATTTATTTACAACTCAAAGAATCCACACTCAACATAAAAAATACTTGAAGTTCCATAAGAATTTCACACATGCATTTACCAAATTGTCAGATTATTAATAGGCTTATACACTTTAGACCTCATTTCATTCTTTCTACATGCATGCTAGGTATACAAGTACAATAGGGTTATGGGCTATAGTCTGTGACTGACCTCTTCCTAATTATTTATCAAACAAAAAATAATAATATTTAACCACTCATAAGGGTCTATTAAAGCATATTACTAACTTGTCACTATACTCCCAATACCAACCCACAGAGTATTTTATTGAAAATAACTTCTACACCGTCTGTTTCTTAAGGATGAACGTAATCTTAAAAATAGGTAACATAGTTATTCTTGCATTTCTCATCTATAAACAAGAAACAAACCTCATTCTACCATATAGATAAATCCACTTACCAATGTATCAGTACATTAAAAACTTATCTTATTAACATTCTTCTCTTGTGCTCTGTGTATGCTTCTAATGTATTGACATACACAAAATTTATATAGATCTATTAACAAAATCTTCAACAAATTATTCTCTATTATATTCTTGAGGGTTCCTTTCATTTACTTTTTCAAATCTAAACCCCATTTTCTCATACATTGAATTTTTTAATGATCCGATACAAAGCCAAAAAATCTATTTTAAAGACTCTAAAATCTATAAGTAATTTGGCAACCACTAATGCAACTTCTTCAAGAACTTGCCTACTCACCAAAAAGGACTTGTTACAGGAATCAAATGGGGACTTAGACATCATTGACCCCATCGAACAACTTGAGACTTTTTGAAATAAAAAATGAAGATCTCATAACTTTTTAAAACACTTAAAATTCAAATTAAGGATACCTAACATTTAAAATGTACTTCTACAATCTCAAAATGACCTTTACCTTCACCTAAGATTAGAAACATGAAAATTATTTACATTGGGTAGTGATCCTCCTATATCATTCCACTTATTCAAAAGGCAATGAGGGTGTTAAATTGCTTCCAATGATTTGGTGTTTTTAGTATCTCAACTCAATGGAGAAATACGAGATACAACATGGTTCAAACTCATAAAATGGTGAGATCATGGCTAAGGTTGCTTGCAAAATGATGAGAATATTCCAACTTAAAATGCTCATAAAATGATGAAAGCATATCAAATGGGTGACTGAGCCGACCTCAACATGAATTGAGTGTTATGTACATAGTCCAAATAGACTTCAAGTAACTATAATTCTACCTACATAAAAGGCATCTAACTAAATATCAACAAGTTTTAGGTAAAGGCAAATGATAACAATAATGGTAAGGTGATGTGATAATGCATGGGAAATATATTATGCCTAATGTGCCCATAGGTGATTTTAATTAGGAAACAATAACATAGGGTCGGTGATACTAATTTGCCTATAGGCAATTATAATTAGTAGCATAGGGTGGGACATTGATTTGCCCAAAGGTAGTTATAATTAGTAGCACCCATAATGAAATGTAATAACAAATGAATGATGCAATTTTCAAGACCACTATCATAATACTTTCATATACTACCATTCGAACATGTAATTCTAAAATAACTACTATAACTAAATTTTTCATTAACCACTAAAAGTGTTTGAAGTACAAATGAGTCAAAACCAAGACCAAACATGATAGGTGGGGTTAGCTAAAAATAACTGGTTGGTGAAGGTTTAATGACATGGTAGAAATGGTATAGGGCATGATATGATGCAAAGAATGGTATATTGTGCCAAAAGGGGTGATTGAGCTGACCTCAACTTGAATTAAGCATTGCCTACATAGTCCCAAAAGAACTCAAGTCACTGTAGTTCAAACATATGGCAAGGTATGAAAGGATGGTAAGGTGAGGTAAAAGGCAAGGTAAGGCACATGGAAAGGTATGAAATAACAACAAGGTGAGATAAATGGAAAATGAATAAGGTAAGGTAAATGGTAAGGCAAGGTAAATGGTTCTATTGTTCCTACTGATGTGGAGATGCATGTCTTAATCAACACATGACATAACTAGAATAATCAATTATGTAAATTGCTAACCCACACCCCTTCTGAATAGTTGCTCCGTCAAGAACCTATTGTTGATTTGGACTCTAATAACACTATTATGATCTTCATTAGTCATTAATTCTATTTTCTCCAAACTTTGAGACAAGATGTCTTAATAGCCTCTATAAAAGAAAGTAGGGCCAGGGATGGTAAATAAGGATAAACAATGGATTAAAGGTTTGATTTGGTAATGGGGAGATAGATCATAATGAAATGTATAATGGTTGGGTAACAAATGAAGATCATAATTTTCAAGCACACACAATGTTGTTGATTCTAGATTTGACATAATTTTGGTTATGGTAAGGCCAAATACTTTTAAAGATGCTCTCAATAGGACCACTAGATTTTTATTTTATTTGGGCCTGAGAGATGCTGCCATCTAATTATGCTTTAGAATGGAAGCTGTCTTGAATAATGTATTCATCAAGTAGTGAATAACTATTGTGCTTAGCTATTGGTGCCTCAAAGAGGTTTTCACCAATAAAGTTGTTTTGATTATCCTATAATGCCTCCAAGAAGGTTTCACTAAGGAATGTTGACTTTGACTTTGACTATCTTCTAACACCTCAAACAAGGTTTCAATAGAAGATGTTGATTTTTCACTTTGATTACCCCTTAGCGCCTTCGAAAAGGTTTCATTATGAGATTATTCTTTTTTTTCATGAATGTGGTTTTGGTCCTCTAATATTCTTCAACTGATATGTCACCATGGATGTAATTCAACAAGGTGTGATTCTATTGGTCCTAATTGACACTTTTGGGAGGTGTAATTCCAATATAATGGATATGTTGGGTGGTGTTAATGGAAGATGGAATGGTAATGAAATGGGAAGAGGCAACACAATCCTTCAAGAAGAGACTAGGATAACTTGTGTTGATGCTACAGTAATCATCCTCAAAAATTATGGAAGGATCACAAATGTATTCAAATTGATCTGCAAAACATATGTAACCAATGTTGTAACAACCATAAATGTACTCTACTTTTTAAGCTAAGTCTAATGCAAGGGACTCTGAATTTGATGCTGAGACTGGCGTTGATTCTACTTTTGATGTTAAATTTGATATCGATTTAAAAATAGAACCTAACTCTAATTTTGATTTTTCTTTAATTATGGATGTTTTTACAATGATGTCTTGTTGAATGTTTGGTAGTGGATAAATAATGGCCTATGATGGCATAATGGGCTCTTCAAAAATAGATTCATCTAAGAAGGGTTTAACATAGACTAGCTTGTCTAGGTAAAGCCCCCTAAAGAGAGGGAACAGTTTGAGGGGTGACTCCAAAAAGATTGGCTTGTCAAAGGGGGGCCCTTAAAAAATAGGACAATGGTCAATATAATGATTTTCCCAAAGGTGATTATAATCATTAAGACATGACTCAACAAAGACATGCTTTTCAAAGTGGGACTCCTTAACAACAGGGAAAGGATTAAAAGGTGATTCATCATAGGTTGACTCATCATAAGTAGGTGTTTTAATAAAAACATCATGAATTAGTTGGTTCTCTTGGCCTTGGTTTACAAATGGGTGTAAAATATTAGTTTTGAACACATCTTGGCCTTTGAATGATGGCTCTTGGAGATGTAATGATTGGCTTTATTATGGCTCAAAGACTGGCATGAGTTTTCTAAAGTGGGGGAATGTTGGCACTAGATGAAGAATGATCGACAGTTGGATAATGATCTCTTTGTAAACAAGTTCATCAAAAATGGGATCAATAAAGATAGGCTACCAGCCTAGGATGATAACTGTGACTCGTCTAGTCATAATTACGTAACTTTGTTAGAATGATGAGCTACTAGATTTTAAAGTGCTTAGAATGGTAATGAATGGGCATTTTGAAGCTTGGTTATTGACATAGGACAAAGTATGAGGGCCTGGAATGGTAATGAATAGGGACTAAAAAGCTTGGTTACTAGTGTAAGATGAAGGATGAAAGTTTAAAATGGTAATTAACTAGCATTTTAAAGCTTGGTTGCTATCATAGGCTAAAGGATGAGGGCCTAAAATGGTAATGAATGGGCATTACAAAGCTTGGTTGTTAGTGAAGGCTAAAGGATGAGGGCCTGAAATGGAAATGAATAGGTGATGTGAAGCTTGGTTGCTAGTGCAGGCCAAAGGATGAGGGCCTGGAATGGTAATGAAAGGGTGCTATGAAGCTTGGTTGGTAACACAAATCAAGGGATGAGGACCTATAATGGTAATGAATGAGCATTCTAGAGCTTGGTTATTAATGAAAGTTGAAGGATGAAGGCCTAAAATGGTAATAAATGAGCATTGTAGAGTTTGGTTACTAACATAGGCCAAAGGATGAGGGCCTAGAGTAGTGATCCTTGGGCATTATGGAACTTGGGTGATAACATAAACTAAAGGATGGTTATTAGCATAGGTAGGGGATCAAATATAATTATCATTGAAAGGATGAACTTGGTACTCTAATTGGCCCAAAGAAGGATGATTGCATCATATGATAATCAATATGGCTAAGTTTGGCAATTAGCCCAAAGAGGGCGATCTAGGTCGACGTCTAGGTTTGAAAGTGACATTGATCTATGAATAGGTACTCATTTTAAAATGATTTCATGGTATAATGTAAAATGACTCACATAAATGGTCAAGTGAATGGATAAATTTGAATTCTAATTTTAGTAAAAAGTGTTTCAAACAACTCCGATCTAGGTCTAAAAATGGAAAGGTTGCTAGGTCTTTGGGAACAAGGCACAAAGCTAGGCTCAAAACAACTAGGTCTAAAAATGGAGGTAAAATTCCAAGCCTTTGGAAACACATCACAAAGCTAAACTTGAAACAAACTAAGTCTAGGTAAAACTTGCAAGACAATTAACCTAACAATTCAAAACACTTGGACTCAAACTAGGCATACAAATTCAAACACAAACTTGACCATTGGTAATAGACATTAGAATTTAGACATATGCATAAAACTAATTGGGAAAATAAATTCCAAGTAGGCAAAAATAAAGATGAGGAGTAAAACATTCAAGCTCAAGTGATGAGTAAGACTCAAATATAAACTAATTGCACTTAAGGTTGTACTTGGAGAGAGAGTTTTGACATTAATTCTATGCAACTAAAGAGACACAAGGCACATGTAAAATACCACTTTTGAAATCTAGGCACAAAAGGTTTTCAAATCAAGCAATGAATTAGTCCAGGTTTCATAATCCAAAAGTGAAAGGTAAACACCTAAGCTAAAATTAGGTGAGGCATGGACATAAACTAATCAACGTTTTGAATTTGAACTTCATAAGACCAATTTTGAACTTGGTTTAAAAGAATCAATTTCTCAAACTGATAATAAACTAGACCAAAATGAGCAATTTAACAATATTAGGTATAGACCAAAAAGGCACACATAGTTTTGAATTTGAATGGACACAAAACAAAGGTATTTGAAACAATGCAAGTAACGTAATGACACTACCTCACTCAAAAGGTATGACAAATTGTTTGTTTCAAAAAATATAAGGAAAAGACTTGGAACGAAATGGGTAGCATAATAACTCCCCTTTCAAACAAGTGACACATGCACAAAAAGTTTGTAAAATGACTAAGGCAAAGTGTCACATCAAACAAATGACATAACAACTCTTTAGGTTAAAAAGGGTGTATAAACATGAGTTGATTTAGACATGATTTGGATACATGTTTTTGATAAACAAAATAGTTTTTGACTCCAAAATAATGTAATTAAAAGGAAAAGACACAAAAACACCTAAGTGTATCATATTATTCCTAAACACTAACAAGGTGGCTTCATATTATCAAATTCTATCTATATACTCCTTATTAAGAGTAAAAAATTTGTTAATCCCAAAATTAAATGTGCATGAAAAGTAGGGTTTTTAGGCCCCCTCTTATATCAAGAGTTCATATGGCAATTTGAAACTTTGGGCTACTCGCCTGACATTGAAAATATTTATATGGTAAGTGGGGTTATCCATAATTATAAATTTCATGCATTCAAGATGGTCATAAGTGTGGTTTAACACCTAAGATGAAATCATGTCAATTTATTTCATACTAGCTAACTTACTATGCATGGGTCTATTCCTTTCCATAGCAACTCCATCCATATACTTCTTAGTGGAGTCCCTTGGTTAGCTAGACCTAACTTGAGTTTTAATTATGATCAGAGAGGCTAGCTACTCAACCTCCTAAAAATCAAAGTATTTGTGCCTTGATTTATATACCCCACCATGGAGTGGGGTTGGTATAATGATGTGAGATGAAATCCTAGGTTAATGCACCCTTAGAGAACTTGTGAGGGAGAAGTGAGTTCCTGCCCATAAGCCAAGATGCAATAAATAAATGTAGAAAGGATTTAAGGTCATTTTAGGATCACCCAAGTCTTTTAGATCTTGGGGAGTGCCTTAGCAACATTCATTCTATGCTTGGACTAAGCGACAAAAGGGAAAGGACAAAATGTTTTTGGTTACCCAAGTTACCTAAAAGGGTTGGGGGGAGAGCATACACATTAAGTTAATTTTAAAAAAATAAAACAAAAAATAAACACAACAATAAGCAAGGAAGCTCTTAAGAGCATTTAGTCTAAATTTTTGTTCATTTTTAAAAACCCAAGCAAAATGTGATGTGAAATTTATCCCCTTGGCTTTGTTTGTTGATTTGTGAACTTTGAAAAGCTAAAACAAAGTAACTAAATAATTATTTAAAGACTAAATATAAATGTGAAAATGGCCTTTTGGGATGAAATATTATTTCTCCTTGGTTGATAAAACTTGAAAAAAACTTGTCAAAAGTTTTATTGGACCAAAAGAGGAAAGGCAACTTGCAAAATCAATGTTAAAAACAAAACTGAACACACAAATATTAAAAATAATAGTCAATGTTTTGATCATAACTTTTAAATTATACATAAATTGTTAACAAAATTTTTGGAGGTTGTTCATAGGTCAAAGGCACACCTCTCTAAAAAAATTTTTATTAAAAAAATGATTAAAAAAAAGTTATGAGCTCTGCATCAACCATTTTTAATAGAAAACTAGAAAACAAAAGTGGCAGTCTCTAATTTAATGATAATTATTATTGACTAAATTTCACCCTTGGTCAAATTAGGTCAACCCCATTGCATTTTCAAACTTTTCATATGGTAATTTTAGGATTGAAACGTTCACCAAGGTCCTAGTTGATGTTTAGTCACACTATGAGGTCACTTAATATGCTTTCACTTTGGTCACATTTGTCTAATTGGTCTTATGTCATCTTATGCCACCTTTTGGACATTCTAATGAAATGTATGATTTTTCACACAAAGACAAATGTTTCAATATGCAAGATAATATACCACATGTTAGGTAAGTGTTAGGAATAGTTTTGAAACTAAAAAGGTTATAGGTTCAATGTTAAAACAAGAATCTCATCTGCAAAAGTCAGTTTAAGATGCTTATATAAACTAATGTAACTCATCTAACACATGAAGAGGATTCAAGGAGGTGTCTTAAAATCCCCACAAGTATTTTATAGGATTAGGAAGATTCAATAGGTTCAAAATTGGTCAAAACCAATTTATCTCTCTTATCACTCCCTTAGATATGCCAAGAAGGTCAAACAATTTTATGTTGGCACCGATAAGAGAAGAAGAGTTGGAATAAGTGCACTTGGGGGATATTATTAGTCCTTGTGTACTTCCATTATATAGACATAGTTTCAAGTTTGATGGTCTATATTGTATGAACAATAACTAAGACTATTAGTGCCTCTAAATTTCCTGTGCATTCCCAATGGCTTCAGTTTTCTCATATGTTTACATTGATCTATGTGAACGAAGTCATGTATGAGGACTTGCAGAGTATGTTCATCCTTTTCATGTTGGCCTCAACTGGTTTAACATGTGTGAACATGAAGAGATAGGCATAAGTACCTCATTGTGCTAGAAGTGAGCATTATTGGTTTGTAGAATAGTGTTTTCACAACTGTAGAGTTTGTCTTCTTGTGAGTGGCTTCAGGTTAAGGTAATACATTGGTGTTCAATCCTCAAGTCATAATTGATCAGTTTCTCCAATGAAGGTTTGGTCCCAAGAGAACCATTGATGAAATGCAAGGTCTAAGATACTTGATACAATCAAGTAACCTTGAAACAAGCACCTATAGGGTCCTGTGTATAAGCAATCAAAAGCATAGGGGCCTAATGATGTAGCTTGAAGAGGCTATAAAGATTGGAATACAATAAGAATGCCTCTTAGTAAGGATTGAAGATTATAAGGAGTAATAGGTTTGGAAGACCACTTCAAGTAACACCTATAGTTAGTTAGAGTTGAGAAAATTTGCAAATGGGAGCATTTACCTTAACTTCTCTGAAAAGGAATTTTTCCTCATGCAATGTCATATATTGGTGGAAGTTGATGAGGTCTAAGTAAGTATGATGTCTTCCTTTTTGTAGCCTAGGCCTAGAATAAAATGCTAATCCAATAAAAGGTTGATTAGGTCAAGAGACTGATGGTTGAATGGTTATCAACTTAGTGAAGTTTCTTGATGAAATCACTCAGTGAACTAGATTATCAAAAGGCCAAAATGAACTTGTAACTTACAAGTAACTCCTAGGATATTGGTGGATAAAGAATGATGCATGTTCTCAAGGCAAGAGAAAAGCTCATATAGGTGTGAGATGATCCTAGTGATCTGAGGATAAACCAAAAGAATGAATTAAAAAACTTAGATAGGTATCACCACCTACAAGAACCTTTAAACTTCTACCTAGTAAGCACCTACAGTTTGACTGAGGAGACATACTAGCCTAAGCAAAAGGAAAATACATGTTTAAAAGGTAGGAATAAGATTAATACAGGTGAATATATTTAAACCAATCTCATAATGATGATACCATACTTTCATGTGATTCTTAGAGGCAAGGAGATAGATAAGGTTGAGCAAACAAGGTTTTCAAACCTTAGACTTAGTCAACCAAAAGCACTGCACATAGTCAATTTCAAGAAGCTAGTCTTGAGAGTTTAAGGTGTAGAGGGATATTGGAGTATGATAAAGTTTTGAAACTTGATATAGAGTATAATCATGAGTTTTAATAGACCTCAATGGCCTCAGTTAGACTATATTAATAGGGGAAGTGTCCTTTGTTTTGTCTCAGACAAGAGGCACTCCATAGTCAAGATAGTTTGTAGACCTAATACAAATGTTGAAAGGATGAATGAAGAGTCTTGTAAGCACATTAGGATGTTTAATAGAGTTTAATTAGATGTAGAAAATGTTGATAAGCACCTATAGCCATTGGAGACACTCATAAGTGACCATATGCTCAAAAACATAGACTAGGCCTACTAGGCCTAGAACTAAGCATGAACCCTCATGATGTATAATGTCATTCATAAGATCATGTAATATTACCAAAAACTTTGAGAGCCTTAATGGGAGAGTGGAGAGTCCATGAGAATTAGTGGTTTGTAGAGTAAAATATAGGATTGGTATTTTTGGCCTAAATCTGTCTCAGGGGTGTCCAGAATGCAAACAACTAATCAAGAAGCAATTTTCTTCCACTCATATCTATATGGAAATTGTGCATGAGATATAAATAAATTATATATAGTTGAGGGAGGTTTTTAACTCAAAATTAGTGGAATTGGTTTGAGGGTTAAGGCTTTAACTTTTATGAATAATTGTTAAGAACCTGAATGACCTAAAACCCTCTCAAGAACCTGATGAAGAAGATATTAATGGAAATGAATACAGGAGGGGTAAATTAGCTTGAAAAGTGTTTTGGATCCATTTATAACTCCTCTTAGGATTCATAACATCTAGGTATTCTATACTATTAGTTGTATGGACATGCCTAATTCTATGTTTTCTGTAGGATTTGAGTTGAATTGAAGGTGCAAAAATGAATAGCTAAATGAAAATCATTATGGAAGGTGTTTAAATATGTATTATAACTTCTCAAACCTAATTATCACCCTATTAATTCATTAAATATCCTCTGCTAAGTTATTATTGTAGGTCATCTTAGACAAAATAGTGAAAAACAAGGTGACTGCCTAGGTTGATTGTGAGAAGTGTGTTTTTGAGTTTTATTAAAGTCTATTTCATAGACCAGAGGAAAAAATATGTTTGAATATGTTTCTAACATATCTAAAATGAATCTCCTTGAGTGTATATAATCCACCTAAGTGACAAATGTGTGAATTGAGGCCTAAAGGGCTAGTGAGCAATAATAAAGAAGTGAACAACAAGTGTCAAAGAGAAGGTCATTAGTTGAGGGGTGTATCATGATTTCACAAATATTGTTTCCATATTCTTAGGTAAGGGAACATGTGTCAATGAACTTATATGGAAGTTTTATATAGTTAAGTGGAATCCTCATCAACAAGGCAGTTTCATGAAGGATAATGGATTGTCCTTTTGCCAACTTTAGGAGGATGTTACATTTTTGATAGACACTTGTCTAAGATAACTTCATAACCTATTTTACAAATCTTTCTCTTACATTGTAACTAGTTTTCAAGTCTTTACACTTGGCATGGTGACTTTTCAATGTCACCCTTTCTCTCTCTTCTCTTATGCACTATATATTCAAGCCATTTTGGCATTGTAAACAATCCACAATTAGTATCGTGAAGCCTTGCTAGTTTTGAAATATTATTTTGCCTTGGAATAAAGTTTTTTCAAGCTGGTTTAGTCTCTAAAATTATTTCCTAATTATGTCAAGTAGTGTATTTGGATGACAAGTGATAAGTGTCTTATCCTTGCTTCCATTCTACTCTTGTATGAATTATGTAAGTATCATTTCTTCTAATAGGTCTCATGAAGTGTATGTGATTGTTAAGTGTGTTTTAAAGTGTGAAGGAGATTAGCAGTGTCTAATATCAGACCTCCTAGTTACCCAACTTTAGATATGCATAACAATATAGCTCTATGTAGAAACACTTATACTAGAAACACATTGAGTTGAGATTAGTTTTTGTAATCTTCTTCCTTAGTGCAAATTTAAGTATGTTTGTAAAGTTATCTTTGGTGTATTACCATCATTATTATAGGTTGATTTTATGTTTATTTATTCCCTTTTCACCCCCAATAGTGATTAGTCTAGTGTAGTGTGTGATCCTAAAATATAGATCAAGGGAGCTAACCCTTTAAATCTAAAGATCTATCTCTTGTAGTAGCTTGCCTATATGCATAGATAGTTCCATGTTATCCCAAATTTGAGAAGGTCTCTTTAAATTATCTAGGATGAAAATTTGGGATATAACAATTTTGGCATGTCTGGTGGGACATGAAGTCCAAGAAGGTTGTTTAAGGTGATGATGGTTTTGACAATAAGATTCTATAATAGTCTATTTCCTATAATATCTGGAGACTCCAACATTTGAATCTTGGTTGAATACTAGTGCACTCTTTCATGCCTAAGGTAAATACATTATCTCATACTGAAGGCATTTATTTTGATTTCCAAGAGAGTTCTTACTATACACCCCCATACTAACCTTGTCATGACCCATACTATGTCCCTCAACAACCATATCAAGATTTTTATCAGTCCTATGAGCCATGGCAGACCCATGGTTAGCCTATTCCTTTTCTATATGATCATGAAATTTTTGAGTAGCATTATAAATAAGTCTATAAATAAGGCTATCAAGAAGATGTGATTAAAGCTCTTGAAGAAGAAGTCCAAGCTCTTAAGAGATAGCTTCTTGGAGGCAACCTTCCTCAAGCTATACTATCCCTCCTCAAAAGTCCCCTTATGTTCCATATCAATTTTCTTATGCCCTTTATCATCATGAAATATTTCACTATCCTCAAGGGGAGCCTCTAATAAAACCAACTCTAAAGAGATCCTACTAGCTTTAAAACTACAACTTGGAACCAAGTAGGGAAGTATTGGGGAAAGAAAGATGAAGAGAGTGAGAACCAAAAATTTGATGTCAAGAGAGAAACTCTTATGTTTGTTCAAGCCCCATTGCCTTCTCCTTAAGAACCTAGAGCTTGTCCATCTTGGAGGTCTATCCAAGAATATTTTCAATGTGAAAGAGAGGCCTTAGTTGAGAAGGTGAGAGATGAAGTTTTAAATATTGAAGAGCCTAAACAGGGCTATGATAAAGGTGAGGTACTTGTTGAAGAAAATGCAATGACTATAGCCTAATTGAATCTTCTCTCTCTCCAAGAATCATTTCAAGAGTATCTCAATTTCAAGAGTTATATTTCCATCCCCATACCCATTCATGAGTCATCCACCACACCTCATACTCCCTCTCCAACCCATGAGCTTATTCACCACCCTCCCACTTCACCCCTTCTTGAAGGAGAATGAATCCTATGGGAGGCAAGCAAAGATGATCAAACTAAGTTTGTAGCTATTCAAGAAGATGAATCAAGTGTTTATAAAGAATATTTCATCATAAGGACTCACCTCGATGAAGACAAGTGCAAGCCAACATTCTTGAGTAAATAAAGAGAAGATTTAGACCATGTTGGAGTTGTTCACAAAGATATTGAACAAGACATGAGAGAGTAGGTGCTTGAGAAGGACATCACATCATTTGAGTTGAGTGAGACTCATGTGTATAAGTAATATTTTGAATATGAAAATACAATATAAGAAGAAGCTATTGATGACTCCATGAAATAAGATGATTTGTTACAAATATTCAATGAGATAGTGTGTTAATTTAAACCCTTTCAAAAGCCTACACTTCCTACTATTCAGGTTGAAGATATTATTAAAGATGCTTTGATTTTTGAAGTGTAACATGACAATATTCAAAGTACCAAGATAGAGGATGGCCCTATAGGTCAAGAAGTGATCATGATTGAGAAAAGCATAAACATAAATAAAATTCATGAGAAGGCTGTTGAAGTGTAAGAAGAGTTCACCTTCATAGGTGACATGTTTGCAGATGTCATCTTTGCATTTGAAGACATGCCAAGAAGATTGGTAATTATGAAGAAGTTGAAGACATAAAAACCAAACCTTTAAATGAAACATGATTCATGCATTCCATCATCTCATGGAGAAAGGTATGGTGAAAACTTCCCCTTTGATCTAGGAGGAGAAAGTTTGTTTCAGGTTAGTTTGTATATAGTCTAGTTTGCTTTAGTTATTTGTGTGTTTTCCCTAAGTGCTTAGTGAGCACAAGTGTGTGTTTTGGTGTATTATTTTATGTGTTTATTTCTTATTGTGTTTGGCATGAGTTTGGTGTCTTTTCATAGGAATTTTAGTGTCAATTAAAGTATATGGGTGACTCCATTACCCAAGGATAGGAGGAGGCAACTAGTCCTTAGCATAACATACATGTTATCCCCTAGAAATTGCAAAAATGTTGACTAATTTCACCCTAGGACAAATTAGGTCAACCCCCTTGCATTTTAAAATTTTTCATAGGTCATTATAGGTTTTAAATATTCACCAAGGTTCTTTTTGAGGTCTAGTCACACTTTGAGGTCACTTAATATGCTTTCACCTTGGTCACATTTGTCTAATTGGTCTTATGTCATCTTATGCCACCTTTTGGCCATTATAATTAAATTTACAATTTACCACACAAGGACAAATGTTTCAATATGAAATCTAACATATCACATGTTAGGTAAGTGTTAGGAATAGTTTTGAAACTAAAATGGTTATAGGTTTAATGTTAAAACAAGAAGCTTATCTATAAAAGTCAGTTTAAGATGCTTATACAAACTAATGTAACTCATCTAACACATATAGAGGATTCAGAGAGGTGTATTTAAATACCCATAGGTATTTTATAAGATCAAGAAGCTTCAATAGGTTCCGAATTAATCAAAACCAATTTCTCTCTCATATCACTCCCTTGGATAGGTCAAGAATGTCAAATAATTTTATGTTGGTACCAATAGGAGAAGTCGATTTGGAGTGAGTACACTTGAGGGATGTTAGAATTCCTTGTGTACTTCCATACCATCATCATAATTTCAAGTTTAATGGTCTGTACTATATGAATAATCACTAACACTATTAGTTCCTCCAAATTGCTTGTGCATTCCTAATGGCTTTAGTTTTTTCATCTGTTTGCATTGATCTATGTGAACCAAGTGGTGTATGAGGGCTTTCAGAGTATTTTCATCCTTTTCATGTTGGATTCAACTAGTTTAGAACATGTGAACATGAATATATAGTCATAAGGACCTTATTGTGCTAGAAGTGATCATTATTGGTTTGTAGAATAGTGTTTTCATAGTTTTAGATTTTGTCCTCTTGTGAGTGGCTTTAGGTTAAGGTAATACATTAGTGTTCAACCCTTCAGGGCATGACTGATTAGTTTCTCTATTGAAGGTTTAGTCTCAATAGAACCATTAATGGAATACAAGGTGTAAGATACTTGATACAATCAAGTAACTTTGAAATAGGAACCTATAGGGTTTTGTGTATAAGCAATCAAAAGTATAGGGGCCTAATGATGTAGCTTAAAGAGGTTGTGAAGATTAAAATGCAACGAGAATGCCTTTTGGTAAGGATTGAGATTGTAGGAAGGTGTAATAGGTTTGGAAGACCACTTCAAGTAACACCTATAGTTAGTCAAATTTGAGAAACATTGAAAATGGGAACATTTACCTTAACTTATTTGAAAGGAATCTTGCCTCATTTAATGTCATCTATTGGTGGAAGTTGATGATGTATAAGTAAGTTTGATGGCTTCCTTATTGTATCCTAGGCCTATAATAACATGCCAATCCATGAAAAGGTTGATAAAGTCAAGAGACTGATGGTTGAATGTTTGTTAACTCAGTTAAGTTTTTTTATGAAAGAACTCAGTGAACTACAGTATCAAAAGGCCAAAATGAACTTGTAACTTACAGGTAACTCCTAATACATTGGTGAATAGAGAATGATGCATGGTCTTAAGGAAAGATATAAACTCATACAAGTGTGAGATGGTCCTAATGACCTAAGGAGAAACCAAAATAGTGAATTATAACACTCAGATAGGTATCACCAACTATAAGAACCTTTAGACTTCTACCTAATAAGCACCTATAGTCTGACTGAGGAGACAGACTAGCCTAAGCAAATGGAGAATGCATGTTTAAAAGGTAGGCATAGGTTTAAGATGGGTGAACATATTGAAACCAATCTCATAGTGATGATACCATAATCTAATGTGATTATTAGAGGCAAGGAGATAAAGAAGGTTGAGCAAACTAGGTTTTCAAATCTCAACTTAGTCAACCAAAAACATTGCAACAATCATAGTTTCAAGAAGCTAGTCTTGAGAGTTTGAGGTCTAGAGGGATATTAGAGCATGATCAAGTTTTTAAACTTGATATAGAGAATGAACATGAGTTAGAATATACCTCCATGTTCTCAGTTAGACTGTGCTAATATGTGAAGTGACCTTTGTTTTGTCTCAAACTAGAGACACTCCACAGTCAAGAGAGTTTGCAAACCTAATAAAAATGTTGAAAGTATGAATGAAGAGTATTAAGAGCACTATAGCATTTTTTATAGAGTTGAATTACATGTAAAATTTTTTGAGAATCACCTACATCCATTGGAGACATCTAGAAGGAACCACATGCTCAAAAACATAGACTATGCCTATTAGGCCTAAAACTAAACATGAACCATCATGATGTCTAATGTCATTCATAGGATTATGTGATCTTCCCAAACATTTTTATAGACTTAATGGGAGAGTGGAGAGTCCATGAGAATTAATAATTTGTAATGGAAAATATAGGATTGGTCTTTTTGGCATAAATCTATCTCAGGGGTGTGCAAAATGCAAGCAACTAATCAAGAAGCAATTTTATTCCACTCATATCTATATGGAAAATGTGAATGGGATCTCAAAAAATTATTTATAGTTGAGGGAGGGTTTTAGCTCAAAATTAGTGACAATGGTTTGAGGGTTAAGGTTTTAAATTTTATGAATCATTATTAAGAAATTGAATGACCTAAAATCCTCTCAAGAAGCTGATGAATAAGACATGAATGGAAATGCATAAAAGAGGGGTAAATTGACTTGAAAAGTGTTTTGGATCCATTTAGAACTGTCTCAAGCTATCTAACATCTAGTTATTTTATATTATCACTTCTACAAATAAGCCTAATTCTATGTTTTCCATAGGATTTGAGTTGAATTTAAGGTGCAGAAGGGAATATGTGAATGAAAATAATTGTGTAAGGTCTTTAAATATGTATTATAACTCCTCAAACCTAATTATCACCATATTAATTCATGAAATCTCCTATGCTAAGTTGGTATTGTAGGCAGTCTTAGACAAAACAATGAGAAGCAAGGTGACTACCTAGGTTGATTGTGAGAAGTGTGTTTTGGAGTTTCATTGAAGTATATTTGATAGACCAGAGGAAAAAAAATGTCTAAATAGGTTTCTAGCATCTTTGAAATGAATCTCCTTGAGTGTATGTAAGTCGTATAAATGACAAATGTGTGAATTTAGGCCTAAAGGGTTAGTGAGCAATTGTAAGGAAGTGAACGACAAGTGTCAAAGAGAAGGTCATTAGTTGAGGGGTATATCATGATTTTAAAAATTTTGTTTCTAGATTCTCAAGTTAGAGAACATATGTCAATGATCTTCTATGGAATTTTTATATAGTCAAGTGAACTCCTCATAAATAAGGTAGTTTCAAGAAAGATAATAAATTGTCCTTTTACCAACTTCAAGAGGATGTTACATTTTTGATGGACACTTATCCAAGAAGAATTCATAACCTATTTTATGACTCATTCTCTTGCATTGTAACTAGTTTCCAAGTCTTGACACTTGGCATGGTGACTCTTCAACATCACCCTTTCTCTCTCTTTTCTTATGATCTATATATTAAAGATAATTTTGCATTGTAAACAATCCACAATTTGTATGGTGAAGCCCTGATTGTTTTGACATCTTGTTTTACCTTGGAATAAAGTTTTCTCAAACTAGTTTAGTCTCTATAATTCTTGCCTAATTATGTCAAGTAGATTATTTGGATGAGAAGTGATGAGTGTCATCTCCTTGCTTCCATTATACTCTTGTATCCATTGTGTGAGTAACATTTATTCTAATAGGTCTCATAAAGTGTATGTGTTTGTTAGGTGTGTTTTAAAGTGTGAAGGAGATTAGCAATGTCTAATATCAGACCTCATAGTTACCCACCTTTAGCTATACATAGAAATATACCTCCATGTAGAAACACTTATGCTAGAATAACATTGAGTTGATATCCATTTTAGCAATATTCTTCCTTAGTGAAAATGCAAGTATGTTTATGGAGTTATCTTTAGTATATCACCTTCATTAATATAGGTTTATTTTATGTTTCTTTTATCCCTTTTCACCCCCAATAGTGATTAGTATAGTGTAGTGTGTGAGCCTAAAATATAGATCAAGGGAGCTAGCCCTTGAAATTGAGAGATCTATCTCTTATATTAGCTTGCCTATATGCATAGATAGTTCCATGTTATCCCAAATTTGAGAAGGTCTCTTTGAATTATATATGGTGAAAAATTAGGCTATAATAGTTCTAACACATCCAATGGGACATGAAGTCCAAAGGTTATTCAAGGTGAATGATAGTATTGATAATAAGAGGCTATAATAGTCTACTTCCTATAGTATCTGATGACTCTAACATTTGAATATTGGTTGCAAACTAGTACACTCTTTGATGCCTAAGGTAAATACAATATCTCATACTAAAGGCACTTATTTTGATTTCCAAGAGAGTTCCTACTATACACTCCCATACCAACCTTATCACGACCCATACTATGTCCCTCAACAACCCTATCAAGGTTTTTATCAATCCTATGAGCCATGGTAGCCATATGGTTAGCCTATTCCTTCTCTATATGATCATGATATTTTTGAGTAGCCTTATGAATAAGCCTATTAAGAAGGCTATCAAGAAGATGTGATTAAGGATCTTGAAGAAGTCTAAGCTCTTAAGAGATAACTTCTTAGAGGTAGCCTTACTTAAGCTATACCTATCCCTCCTCAAGAGTCCCCTTATGTTCCATATCACTTTGCTTGTGTCCCTTATCCTCATGAAATCATTCATTATCCTCAAGAGGAGCCTCTAATAAAACCAATCCAATCCTCAAGAGAGCCTAAAAGCTTCAAAACTCTAACTTGGAACCAAGTAGGGAAGTATTGGGGAAATAAAGATGAAGAGAGTGAGGACTAAGAAGTTGATGTCAAGATAGAAAACATTGTGTTTGTTCAAGCACCATCATCTTTTCCTCAAGAATATATAACTTGTCTATTTTGGAGGTATGTCAAAGAATATTTTTAATGTGAAAGAGAGGCCTTAATTAAGAAGGTGGGAGATGAAGTTGAAAATATTGAATAGCCTCAAGAGGGCTATGAAAAAGTTGAGGTGCTTGTTGAAGAAAATGAAATGACTATAGCCTAATTGAATCTTCTCTCTCTCTAATAATTATTTCAAGACTCTCTTAATTTCAAGAGTTCTCTTTCCATCCCCATGCCCATTCATGAGCCATCCACCACACCTCATACTCCCTCTCCAACCCATGAACTTATTCACCACCCTCCCACTTCATCCCTTCTTGAAGGAGAACCCATCCTATGCGAGGCAAGCAAAGAGGATCAAGCTAAGTTTGTAGCTAATCAAGAAGATGAATCAAGTGTATATGATGAAGAGTTCATCATAGGGACTTCCCTTGGTGAAGACAAACACAATTCAACCTTATTAACTAAAAAAATAGAAGATCTAGACCATGTTATAGCTATTCACAAAGAGATTGATCAAGACATGAGAGAGGAGGTGCTTGAGAAGGACATCACATCAGCTGAGTTGAGTGAGACTCATGTGTATGATCAAGAGTTTGAATCTAAAAATACAATATAAAAAGAAGCTATTGATGACTCCATGAAATAAGATGATTTGTGGTAAAGATTCAATGAGATAGTGTGTGAATTTAAGGCCTTTCAAAAGCCTAAACTTCCTACTATTCAAGTTGAAGATATTATTGAAGATGCTTTGATTTTTGAATTACAACATGACAATATTCAAAGCACCAAGATAGAGGTTTCCACTATAATTAAAGAAGTAATCATAATTGTACAATCACAAACATTAATAAATTTCATGATAAGGCTGTTGAAGTGCAAGAAGAGTTCACCTTCATAGGTGACATGTTTTCAGCTATCATCATTGCATTTGAAGACATGCCAAGAAGATTAACAAGTATGAAGAAGTTGAATACATCAAAACCAAACCTCAAAAAACAACATGCTTAATGCATTCCTTCATCTCTTGGAGCAAGGTATGGTGCAAACTTCCCCTTTGATCTAGAAGGAGAAAGTTTGTTTCAGGTTAATTTGTATATAGTCTAGTTGGCTTGAGTTGTTTGTGTGTTTTCCTTAAGTGCTTAGTGAGCACAAGTGTGTGTTTTGGTGTCTTATTTTGTGTGTTTGTTTCTTATTATGTTTGGAATGAGTTTGATGTTTGTTAAGAGGAATTTTACTTTCAACTAAAGCATATGGGTGACTCCATTTCCAAAGGATAGGAGAAGGCAATTGGTCCTTAGCATAATAGGCATGCTACCCCTATAAATCACCAAAATGTTGACTAAATTTCACTCTAAGTCAAATTAAGTCAACTCCCTTGAATTTTCAAACATTTCATATGGTCATTATAGATTTTAAATGTTCACCAAGGTCCTTGTTGAGGTCTATTCACACTTTGAGGTCACTTAATATGCTTTCACCTTGGTCACATTTGTCTAATTGGGTTTATGTCATCTTATGCCACCTTTTGGCCATTCTAATGAAATGTAATATTTTTCACACAAGGATAAATTTTTCGATATGTAAGATAACATACCATATGTTAGGTAAGTGTTAATAATAGTTTTGAAAGTAAAAAGGTTATAGGTTCAATGTTAAAACAAGAAGCTCATTTATAAAACTTAGTTTAAGATGCTTATACAGACTAATGTAACTCATCTGGCACATGTAGAGGATTCAAAGAGGTGTATTCAAATCCCCACAAGTTTTTTCTAGGATCAAGAAACTTAAATAGGTTCAAAATTGATCAAAACCAATTTCTCTCTCTTATTGTTCCCTTGGATAGGTCAAGAAGGTCAAACAATTTTATGTTGGTATCGACATGAGAAGAAGAGTTAGAGTGAGTGCACTTGAGGAATGTTAGCAGTCTATGTGTAATTCCATTCCATGGCCATAATTTCAATTTTTATGATCCATACTATATGAAAAATCAATAACACTATTGGTGCCTCCAAATTACCTGTGCATTCCCAATGGCTTCAGTTTTCTCATATATTTTCATTGATCTGTGTGAATCAAGTGGTGTATGAGGACTTGTAGAGTATGTTCATCCTTTTCATGTTGGATTAAATTGGTTTTGCACATGTGAACATGAAGATATAGGCATAATTACCTCATTATGCTATAAGTGTGTATTATTGGTCTATATAATAGTGTTTTCACAATTATGGAGTTTGTCCTCTTGTGAGTGGCTTTAGGTTAAGGTAATACATTGGTGTTCAACCCCTCAAGGCATGACTGATTAGTTTCTCCTTTGAAAATTTGGTCTTAAGAGAACCATTGATGGAATTCAAGGTATAATATACTTGATACAATTAAGTAACCTTGAAACAGGCACCTAAAGGTTTCCTTGTATAAGCAATCAAACATATAGGGGCCTAAAGATGTAGTTTGAATAGGCTATGAAGACTGGAATGTAGCGAGAATTCCTTTTGGTAAGGATTGAATATTGTAATAATGTGTAATAGCTTTGGAATACCACTTCAAGTAACACCTATAATAAGTTAGAGTTGAGAAAATTTGCAAATGGGAACATTTACCTTAACTTATTTGAAAAGGAATCTTGCCTCATACAATGCCATCTATTGGTAGAAGTTGATGAGATCTAAGTAAGTGTTATGAATTCATTCTTATAGGATAGGCCTAGAATAACATGCCAATCTAAGAAAAGGTTGATTAGGTTAAGAGACTGATGGTTAAATGCTTGTCACTTAGAATTTTTTTGATGAAAGCACTCAGTGAACTACAATATCAAAAGGCCAAAATGAACTTGTAACTTACAAGTAACTCTTAGTATATTAGTGAATAGAGAATGATGCATGGTCTCAAGGAAAGATACAAGCTCATACATGTGTGAGATGGTCATAATAACCTGGGGATAAAACAAAAGAGTGAAGTAGAATACTTAGATAGGTGGTACCTATAAGAACCTTTAAACTTCTACCTAATAAGCACCTACAATTTGACTAAGGAGACAGACTAGCCTAAGCAAATGGAGAATGCATGTTTAAAAGGTAAGAATAGTTTTAAGATGGGTAAACATATTAAAACAAATCTCATAGTGATGATACCATACTTTCATGTGATTCTCATAGGCAAGGAGATAGAGAAGGTTGAGCAAACTCAGTTTTCAAACCTTAGACTCAGTCAACCAAAAACACTGCACATAATCACAATTTCAAGAAGTTAGTCTTGAGAGTTTGAGGTGTAGAGGGATATTGGAGATCAATAAATTTTTGAAACTTGATATAGAGTATAATCATTAGTTTTACTAGACCTCTATGGTTTCCATTAGATTATACTAATAGGGGAAGTGTCCTTTGTTTTGTCTCAGACCAGAGGCACTCCACAATCAAGACACTTTGCACACTTAATAAAAATGTTGAAATGATGAATGAAGAGTCTTGGAAACATTGTAAGATGTTGTATATAGTTTAATTAGATGTCAAAAATGTTGATAAGCACCTACAACCATTGGAGACACTTAGAAGTGACCATATGCTAAAAAACATAGATTGGGCCTACTAGGCCTAGAACTAAGCAACAACCCTCATGGTGTATAATATAATTCATATAATCATGTGATATTCCCAAATTATTTAAGAGACTTAATGGGATAGTGGATATTCCATGAGAATCGATGGTTTAAAGAGAACAACATTTGGTCTTTTAGGCCTAAATCTATCTCAAGGGTGTCTAGAATGCAAACAACTAATCAAGAAGCAATTTTATTCTACTCATATCTATATGAAAAATGTGTATGGGATCTAAAAAGGTTATGGATAGATTAAGGAGGTATTTAAATCAAAATTAGTGGCATTGGTTTGAGGGTTAAGGCTTTAAATTTTATGAATCATTGTTAAGAACCTGAATGACCTAAAACCCTCTCAAGAACCTAATGAAGAAGATATGAATGGAAATGTTTCTAGGAGGGGTAAATTGAATTTAAAAGTGTTTTTGGTCCATTTGGAACTATTTAAATCTCCCTAATATATAGTTATTCTATATTGTCACTTGTACAAACATGCCTAATTCTATGTTTTTTATAGGATTTGAGTTAAATTGAAGGTGAAGAAGGGAATAGGTGAATGATAATCATTATGGAAGGTGTTTAAATATGTATTATAATTCCTCAAACCTAATTATCACCCTATTCATTCATGAAATATCCTCTAATAAGTTGGTATTGTAGGTAGTCTTGGATAAAATAGTGAGAAGCAAGGTGACTACCTAGGTTGATTGTGAGAAGTGTATTTTTGAGTTTAATTGAAATATATTTGATAGAATAGAGGAAAAAAATGTATGAATAGGTTTATAAAATCCCTGTAATGAACCTCCTTGAGTGTATGTAATCCACCTAAGTGACAAATGTGTGAACTCAGGCCTAAAGGGCTAGTGAGCAATTGCAAGGAAGTAAACAACAAGTGTCAAAGAAAAGGTCATTAGTTAAGGGGTATATCATTATTTCATAAATATTGTTTCCATCTTATCAGGTCAAGGAACATGTGTCAATGACCTATGGAAATTTTAGATAGTCAAGTGGTCTCCTCATCAACAAGGCAGTTTTAAGAAGGGTAATAGATTGTCCTTTTGCCAACCTTAAGAGGATGTTATATTTTTGATAGACACTTGTCTAAGAGGACTTCATGACATATTTTCCAACTCATTCTCTTACTTTGTAACTAGTCTCCAAGTCTTGACACTTGGAATGGTGACTCTTCAATGTCACCCTTTCTCTCTCTTCTCCTATGATCTATATATTCAAGCTAATTTGGCATTGTAAACAATCCATAATTGGTATGGCAAAGCTCTGCTAGTTTTGACATCTTATTTTACCTTAGAATAAATTTTTTTCAAGCTATTTTAGTCTCTATAATTCTTTCCTAAGTATGTCAAGTAGTGTATTTGGATGACAAGTGATGAGTGTCTTCTCCTTACTTCCATTCTACTCTTGTATGCATTGTGTGAGTAACATTTCTTCTAATAGGTCTCATGAAGTGTATGTGTTTGTTAGATGTGTTTTAAAGTGTGAAGGAGATTAGTAGTGTATAATATCAAACCTCTAAGTTACCCACCTTTGGATATGCATATCAATCTACCTCCATGTAGAAACACTTATTCTAGAAGAACATTGAGTTAAGATCAGTTTTAGCAATCTTATTACTTAGTGAAAATACATGTATGCTTGTGGAGATATCTTTAGTGTATCACCTTCATTAGTATAGGTGGATTTTATCTCTCCTTATTACATTTTCATCCCCAATAGTGAGTGAGCCTAAAATATAGATCAAGGGATCTAGTCCTTCAAATGTAGAGATCTATCTCTTATAGTAGCTTGATTATATGCAGAGATAGTTTCATGTTATCCTAAATTTGAGAAGGTCTCTTTTAATTCTCTAGGGTGCAAATTTAGGCTATGATATTTATGACATGCTTGGTGGGACATGAATTCCAAGAAGGTTTTTCAAGGTAGATGTTGGTCTTGATAACAAGAGGATACAATATTCTACTTCCTACAATATCTGGTGATTACAACATTTGAATATTAGTTATAGACTAGTTTGCTCTTTCATGTCTAAGGTAAATACAATATCTCATACTAAAGGCATTTATTTTTATTATCCAAGAGAGTTCCTACTATACACCTCCATACCAACCTTGTCATGACCCATATTATGTCCCTCAATAGCCCTATCAAGGTTGTTATCAATCCTATGAGCTATGACAACCTTATGGTCAACTTATTCCTTCTCTATGTGATCTTGATGTTGTTGAGTAGCCTTATGAATAAGCCTATGAAGAAGGATATGAAGAATATGTGATTAAGGCTCTTGAAGAAGAAGTCCAAGCTCTTAAGAGACAACTTCTTAGAGGCAACCTTCTTCAAGCTATACCTACTCCTTCTCAAGAGTCCCTTTATGTTCCTTATCAGTTTGCTTGTGCCCCTCATCCTCATGAAATCATTCACTATACTCAAGATAAGCCTTTAATAAAACCAATCCAATCCTCAAGAAAGCCTAATATCTTAAAAACTCCAACTTGGAATCAAGTAGGGAAATCTTGGGGAAAGAAAGATAAAGAGAGTGAGAACCAAGAAGTTGATGTCAAGAGAGACAACCTTGTGTTTGTTCAAGATCCATTACCTTCTCCTTTAGAACCTATAGCTTGTCCACCTTGGAGGTCTATTGAATAATATTTTTAATGTGAAAGAGAGGCCTTAGTTGAGAAGATGGGAGATGAATTTATAGCTGTTGAAGAGCCTCAAGATGGCTATGAGAAAGGTGAGGTGCTTGTTGAAGAAAATGAAATGACTATAGCCTAATTGAATATTCTTTCTCCAAAAATTATTTCAAGAGTCTCCCAATTTCAAGATTTATCTTTCCATCCCTATGCCCATTCATGAACCATCAACCACACCTCATACTACCTTTCCAACCCATGAACTTATTCACCACCCTCCCACTTCATCCTTTTTTGAAGGAAAACCCATCCTATGGGAGGAAAATAGAGAGGATCAAGCTAAGTTTGAAACTAATCAAGAAGATGAATCAAGTGTCTATGAATAATATTTCATTATAGGGAATCCATTTTGTGAATATAAACACAATTAAACCTTCTTGAGCAAATAAAGAGAAGATTTAGACCATGTTGCAACTATTCACAAAGAGATTTATCAAGACACGAGAGAGGAGGTGCTTGAGAAGGACATCACATCTACTGAGTTGATTGAGACTCATGTGTATGAGTAAGAGTTTGAATATGAAAATATAATAGAATAAGAAGATATTGATGACTCCATGAAATAAGGTGATTTATGGAAATGATTTAAAGAGATAGTGTGTGAATTTGAGGCCTTTCAAAAGCCTACACTTCTTACTATTCAAGTTGAAGATATTGTTGAAGATGATTTGCTTTTTGAAGTAAAACATGATAATCTTCAAAGTACTAATATATAGGATACCCATATAAGTCAAGAAGTGATCATGATTGAGATATGCACAAGCATCAAGAAGGTTCATGAGAAGGTTATCAAAGTGCAAGAAGAGTTCACCTTCATAGGTGACATGTTTGCAGCTATCATCATTGTATTTCAAGACATGCTAAGAAGATTAACAAGTATGAAGAAGTTGAAGGCATAAAAACCAAACCTCAAAAGGAAACATGATTCATGCATTCCTTCATCTTATGGAGCAAGGTATTGTGCAAACTTACCCTTTGATTGAGGAGGAGAAAGTTTGTTTCATGTTAGTTTATATATAGTCTAGTTTCCTTGAGTTGTTTGTGTGTTTTCCCTAAGTGCTTAGTGAGCAGAAGTGTGTGTTTTGGTGTCTTGTTTTATGTGTTTGTTTCCTATTATGTTGGGATTGAGTTTAGTTTCTATTTAGAGGCATTTTAGTGTCAACTGAAGCATATGGGTGATTACCCAAGGATAGGAAAAGGTAACTAGTCCTTTGCATAGTAGGCATGCTACCCCCTAAAAATCACCCTAATGTTGACTCATTTTTACCCTAAGTCAAATTAGGTCAACCCCATTGCACTTTTAAACTTTTAATAGGGTCATTATAGGTTTGAAATGTTCACCAAGGTCCTAGTTGAGGTTTAGTCACACTTTGAGGTCACTTAATATGCTTTCACCTTGGTCACATTTGTTTAATTAGTCTTATGTCATCTTATGCCACCTTTTGGACATTCTAATGAAATGTAGAATTTTACACAAAAAGAAAAATGTTTTAATATGCAAGATAACATACCACATGTTACGTATATGTCAGGAACAATTTTGAAACTGAAAAGGTTACAGGTTCAATGTTAAAATAAGAAGCTCATTTGCAAAAGTTAGTTTAAGATGCTTTTATAGACTAATGCAACTCATCTGTCACATGTATAGCATTTAGGGAGGTGTCTTCAGATCCCAAAAAGTATTTTATAGGATCAAGAAGCTTAATAGGTTTAAAATTGATCAAAACCAATTTCTCTCTCCATCACTCCATTGGATAAGTTAAGAAGGTTAAACAATTTTATGTTGGTACCGACAAGAGAAGAAGAGTTAGAGTGAGTGTACTTGGGGGATGTTATAAGTACATGTGTTCTTCCATTCCATGGTCATAGTTTTAAGTTAAATGGTTCATACTATATGAACAATCCCTAAGACTCTTAGTGCCTCCAAACCGCTTGTACATTCCCAATGGCTTTGATTTTCTCATTTATTTGCATTGATCTATGTAAACCAAGTGGTGTATGAGGACGTATAGAGTATGTTTATCCTTTTCATGTTGGATTCAACTGGTTTGACACATGTGAACATGAAGAGATAGGCATAAGTACCTCATTGTGCTAAAAGTGAGCACTATTGGTCTTTAGAACAATGTTTTCACAGTTGTAGAGTTTATCCTCTTGTGAGTGGCTTCAGTTTAAGGTAATACATTGGTTTTCAACCCCTCAGGGCATGAATGATAAATTTCTCCATTGAAGGTTTGGTCTTAAGAAAACCATTGATGGAATTCAAGGTGTAAGATAGTTAATCAGTCAAGTAACCTTGAAATAGGCACCTACAGGGTTTTGTGTATAAGCAATCAATAATATAGGGGCTTGATGATGTAGCTTCAAGAGGATATGAAGATTGGAATGTATTGAGAATGCCTTTTAGTAAGGTTTGAAGATAGTAAAAAGGCATAATATGTTTTAAATACCACTTCAAATAACACCTATAGTCAATCAGAGTTGAGAAAATTTTCAAAAGGGGACATTTACCTTAACTTCTCTAAAAAGGAATCTTGCCTCATACAATGTCATCTATTGGTGGAAGTTGATGTGGTCTAAGTAAGTTTGATGGATTCCTTATTGTATCCTAGGCTTAGAATAACATGCCAATCCAAGAAAAGGTATATTAGGTCAAGGGATTGATGGTTGAATGGTTGTCAACTCAGTCAAGTTTCTTGATGAAAGCACTTAGTGAACTATAACATTAAAAGGCTAAAATGAACGTGTAACTTATAAGCAACTCTTACTACATTGGTGAATAGAGAATGATACATGGTATCAAGGTAAGATACAAGATCATATAGGTGTGAAATGGTACTAGTGACCTATATAGAAACAAAAATATTGAAGTACAAATCTTAGATAGGTATCACCACCTACATGAACCTTTAAAATTCTACCTTATAAGCACCTACATTCTGACTGAGGAGATAGACTAGCCCAAGAAAATGGAGAGTGTAGGTCTGAAAGGTAAGCAAAGGTTTAAGATGGGTGAAAACATTGAAACCAATATCATTGTGACGATACCTTAATTTCATGTGATTATTAGAGGCAAGGAAATAAATAAGGTTGAGCAAACTAGGTTTTTAAACCTCAGATCAAGTCAACCAAAAACACTGCACACAATCATAGTTTCAAGAAGCTAGTCTTACAAGTTTGAGGTGTAGATAGATATTAGAGAATGATACTATTTTGAAAATTGATATAGAGTATATTCATGATTTGGAATAGAAATACATGGTCTCATTTAGGCCATACTAATAGGGGAAGTGTCCTTTATTTTGTCTCAGACCAGAGGCAGTCCATAGTCAAGATAGTCTGCTAACCAAATGCATGAATGTTAAAAGGATGAATGAAGAGTATTAAAAGAAATATAGGATGTTTTATATATTTAGTTAGATGTAAAAAAAAATTTGAGAATCATATAAAACCATTGGAGACAATTAGAAGTGACCATATGCTCAAAAACATAATCTAGGCCTACTAGGCCTAGAACTAAACACAAACCCTCATGATGTATAATGGAAATCATAAGATATAGTGATCTTAAAAAACACTTTTATATCCTTAATTGGATAGTGGAGAGTCTATGAGAATTATTGGTTTGTAGAGAACAACATATGATTGGTCTTTTTGTTTTAAATATATCTCAGGGGTGTCCATAATGTAAACAACTAATCAAGAAGTAATTTTCTTCCACTCATATCTGTACAGATAATTTACATGGGATATCAATCACTTAGGATAGTTGAGGTAGGTATTTAACTCAAAATCAATGGCATTAGTTTGAGGGTTAAGGCTTTAACTTTTATGAATCATTGTTAAGAACCTGAATGACCTAAAACCCTCTCAAGAAATTGATGAAGATGATATGAATGAAAATACATCTAGGGGTGTCACTTGAATTTAAAAGTGTTTTGGATCTATTTTTAACTCTCTCAAGCTCCCTAAAACCCATTTATTTCATAATTTCACTTGTATGGACATGCCTAATTCCATGTTTTTCGTAGGATTTGAGTTGAATTGAAGGTGCAAAAGGGAATATGTGAATGAAAATAATTATGGAAGGTGTTTAGAGATGTATTATATCTCCTAAAACCTAATTATCACCTTAGTAATTCATGAAAGCTCCTTTTCTAAGTTGGTCATTGCAGGTAGTCTTTGACATAACACTGAGAAGCAAGGTGACTACCTAGGTTGATTGTGAGAAGTGTGTTTTTGAGTTTCATTAAAGTCTATTCGATATACTAGAGGACAAAAAAGGTCTGAGTAGGTGTCTAACATATCTAAAATGAATTTCCTTGAGTGTATGTAAGCCACCTAAATGACAAATTTGTGAATTTAGGCCTAAAAGGCTAGTGAGCAACTGCAAGAAAGTGAACAACAAGTGTCGAAGAGAAGTTCATCAGTTGAGGGGTCTATCATGATTTAAAAAATATTGTTTCCATATTATTAAGTCAGGGAACAAGTGTAATTGACCTTCTATGTCAGTTTTTCACATTTAAGTGGGCTTCTCATCAACAAGGATAATGGATTATCCCTTTGCCAACTTCATGAAGATGTTACATTTGTGATATACACTTGTATAAGAGGACTTTATGACCATTTTACAACTCACTCTCTTGCATTGTAACTAGTTTCCAAGTCTTGACACTTAGCATTGTGAATCTTCTATGTCACCCTTTATCTCTCTTCTCCTATGCTCTATATATTCATACCTTTTTGGCATTATAAACAATGCACAATTGGTATGACAAAGCTTCGATGGTTTTGGCATCTTGATTTTCCTTAGAATAAAGTTTTCTCAAGATAGTTTAGTTTCTGTAATTCTTGTCTAAGTATGTAAAGTAGTGTATTTGGATGACAAGTGATGAAAGTCTTCTCCTTGCTTCCATTCTGCTCTTATATGCATTATGTGAGTAGAATTTATTCTATTAGGTCTAATGAAGTAATTGTGTTTTTTAGGTGGTTTTAAAGTGAAGGCAATTAACAGTGTCTAATATTAGACCTCCTAATTACCCACCCTTGGATATGAATAGCAATCTACCTCCATGTAGAAACACTTATGCTAGAACAACATTGAGTTGGGATCAATTTTAATAGTCTCCTTCCTTAGTGTAAATGCAAGTATGTTTGTGGAGTTATCTTTGGTGTATCACCTTCATTAGTATAAGTTGTTTTTATGTTTCCTTATTCCCTTTTTTCCCCCAATAGTGATTAGTCTAGTGTAGTGTGTGAGTTGAAAAGATAGATTAAGGGAGCTAGCCCTTTAAATCTAGAGATCTATCTCTTGTATTAGTTTGCCTATATGCAGGGATAGTTCCATGTTATCCCAAATTTGAGAAGGTATCTTTGAATTCTCTAGGTTAAAAATTTGGGTTATAACAATTACTAAAATATAACTAGTTTTTCTTTCAAAAATTTAGAGTATTTTAATGAGAAACTTACATACATCCATACAAAAATTTAGAAAAAAACATTAAATACACAAAAAGTTATGAAGACTTTATGGGCCATTTTTTTAGCAAAAAAAAAATCAGAATAAGAGACTAAGAACAAGACAATTTTGTGGGGTGCACACTCATGAAGATTTGTCCCACTGAGTGTGCCATTATGTGACCAAAGAATTTGACATAGAAGGAAAATTAGTATAGTGTTATTAAATAAATCAAATCAAAACAAACACACTAAAATAACACCTCTAGCATTGACATTCAAGGAGCTAGAGAACTACATAATTAACTAACAAAATAAAAGTAAAATAAGTGATCTTACCTTCCATGAGAGCAAGTTTTGTAAATTGGCCATAGAATGATGTGTTAAGCTATGTGCTCAAGAATTATTTGTCAATGAAGCTCTATTTCTCCACTTCTCCTTGTCACCTTGGTAATGTTGGTTTGATTTGGCTTGACTTTGGCTTGGCATGTGAAGCTTTCCTATAGGCAATCTTGCATTAGTTTTTTGTACTAAAAATCTTGATTTAGAGGTGTCTTGGCACTTGTATTTATAGGTATTAGAACTAACTCTAACCCTAGAGAGGCTAGGTTTAGAAATAACCTTGGTTGAGTCAATCTAACTTTGAGTTGAGTTAGGCTAACTCTAGGTTGGATCAAAGATAATTATGAGGGCCATGTGAGAGACATGGGTCAAGAATGATTATGTCTCCCACCCAGTTCATGATATTTTACAAGTGGATTGACAACTCATAGAGATATTTTGGTTGAATTTATAAATTTCTAAAAATAAAAATTCATTAATTCTCCATGATCCACTTGGCCACTTGTCTTGAGAGTTGAGGAATAAATTTAATTATTTAATTTAGAAATAGAAAATTCTAAGAGATATGGATTGTAATTATTTGTGTGATGTTATGATGATGCCATCAAATTTGGATTTATAAATTTCTAAAAATAAAAATTCACTAATTAAGCATGGAATTTTCAACTATGCATTTAATTGGGTTTAATCAATTAAGAAATTTTAATTAGGTTAATTGCATTTTCTAAATTTATGTAAGGTTATCCCTCACCCTTAGTTGAAAACTTTAATTTGTTATGTCATAATTTTACTAGGATGAATTATAGAGGGGTTATTTTTACATACAGGGTAATACTCTAAATGGGGATGCCTCAACATGATTTAAGGCACTTACATCTAATGCATGGATGAATTTGGGATGAACAATGATTTATAGGCTTAATTTGCATTATTTTCAAGAATTTAGTTTGATGTCCATTTAGACATAGAAGTGGCCAAAAAGGAGTGTCTACAACCACCATTGTCAATTACCTCCTCTTGACACCTACATGACATGTTGTAAACCTACTTAAACTTGTTCATGTTTTTGACAACTCTCAGTTGTGTTATGGTATGTGCCAACATTTCATCTTAGATCATGTACCAAGGTTAACAGCCTAAGTTTAGGATTTTAATATGGTATGATCAAAGGGAAAATGGTGGGCATGTTAGTAAAAAATGCACCCAACTAGATTTAATTATGTAGTGGAGTTTGAGTAGTCCATTAGCCTTTAATCTCAGATGGATAAATTATGTTGTGGTATGTGGGGTTTTCATTAAATTAACATGTTTTTTATTTGACACATAATTTTTACCATATGATCTATCCCTAACCATCTAATATGTAATTAGTTATATATATAAATGTGGAATTTGCATATAATTTTATATGTACACTGCATCGGCTAAGAAAAAATCCATGGGAGTGGGACCATTAAAAGTAAGTAAAACAATGAACCAACTATTAAGAATTTTTAAGGGTCAACAATCAATATAATCAAGGTAGGTACTATAACTGGGGCCAATAATCAATAATCAATATACTCAAGGCAAGTACTATAGCTATGACATAATCATTGTTTATCTTGTTTAAATGATAACTTAGTTTATTTTCATATATACTCAAATAATGAAAATACATACCCTCATTTGAAATTTAAAATAAATGGCTCTATTAATAACTTTAAATATTTCATAAAAATATTTACAAAACAACTATATTATAGAAATAAATTAACATAACATATATTTTTTTAGATAGTTAAATGCTTTTTATTGAAGCTAGTAATGAATTAGACACAAATAGAGGGCCCAATCCCTAATAAACCTCAAATACAACAAATATGGACACCACATGGCCAAATCCAAAATAAATAGCTACAAAAAGCATTGAAATCAACACAACTGACCTTAAACGCCCAATGAGACTTGACCCTAGGTGGGTTAGGAAAAACCAACCCATAACATATATAAAATATTTAATATAACATATATTAACATGTTATATGCAATATATTTTAAAAGTCTACAAATATATTCAATGGATAAAGAAAGTCAATACATGTGGACCCTATAAGAGGGTTAACACTGTAGACACCCCATTCTAGCCACATTTAACTTCCAAATAGACTTCAAATTGATTTCTACCAAATAATGCAAATTAAGCTTAGGACTCATTGAATGTCCCAATTTAGTCTGCACATCAGACATTAGTGCTCAAAATTGTGTTTAGGCATCCCTATTTGGGATATTACCTTGTACACAACAATAACCTCTCTCCAATTCATTCCCAATCAAATTATGACCTAGAAAAATGATTTTTTTGACCAAGGGTGAGGGATAACCCTACATAAATTTAGAAAATTCAATTACCCTGATCAAAATTTCTTAATTAATTAAACCTAATTAAATGCATAGTTGAAAATTCCATGGCTAATTAGTGAATTTTTATTTTTAGAAATTCATAAATCTGGATTTGATGGCATCATCATGACATCACAAAATATCTAGAATTCATAACTTTTGGTATTTCCTATTTTCTAGATTCACTAATTAAATTAATCCCTCAACTCTCATGACAAGTGGCCAAGTGGATTATGGAGAATTAATGAATTTCTATTTTTATAAATTCATAAATTCAACAAAAATATATTCTATGAGTTATCAATCCACTTGTAAAATATTAATAATTGGGTGGGATACATAATCATTCTTGATCCACGTCTCTCACATTGACCTCATGATTATCTTTGACCCAATTGAGAGTTAGCCTAACTCGATTCAGGATTATACTGACTCAACCAAGGTTAATTATAAACCTAATATCCTTGGTGTTAGATTTAGTTCTAAGATATATAAATACAAGTGCCAAGACACCTATAAACCAAGATTGTTAGTGCAAATAACTAATGAAAATTTTCCTAGAGGAGAACTTCACATGTCAAGCCAAAGCCAAGTGAAATCAAACCAACATTACCAACGTGATAAGGAGAAGTGGAACAATTGAGCTTCATTAACAAATATTTGTTGAGAATAGAGCCAAAAAAATCATTCCATGGCTAACTCACAACACACTTTCTCTCATGGAAGGTAAGATCTCTTAGTTTACTTTCATTTTGCTAGTTAATTATGAAGTTTTCTAGCTCCTTGAGTGTCAAGGTTTGAAGTGTTAGTCTTTAGTGTATTTGTTTTGATTTGTTTTCTTGACTAACATTATACTAATATTCCATCTATGTCAAATTCCTTGTTTAGAAACACATTAACACCTTTTTTGAAAACCATGACAAGAGGCAACATGTAAACCACAATAAGATTTACACATTAACAATTGCCCACATGAAAAGAAAAATCCCATATATGTCAAAGGAGAAAACCATCAAAACTATAGGGGCATAGTCAAATCCCTAAACCTCCTACCACCACATGAAAATAAAAATCCCATATCTATCAAAAGATAAACCCATCAAAGCTATAAGGACAAGTCAAATCTTCAACCTTCCTCCCACCCACACCCTTATAATGTATATAAACAAATATGCAAAATTTACACAAATTAACATAAAATAAACATTGTGGGGCCATTTTAGGATACTACATTTTTCCTCACTTTGAAGTGTGTTCTTGGTCACAAAGGAGGTGGTACTAATGTGTGCTTCAAAATAGAACATAAAAGGATATTTTTTATTTGGACCTTTGGAATTGGAATAATAAGTCTTGGAACCTACAAAACCGCTTTCTTGCACAAACATGAGTAGGTGAGAACTAATAAATGCAAAATATGAAAATTAAATGTAAAAAAATACCTTATGTGTCCATATAGACACCTTATTTGGATACAATATCCTTTTCCATCTTGTCTTTTCATTGCTTTGTCACACTTGGTTCATTTGTGTATATTTGGTTATTTTTTGACACTTTCTAGCCCACACTAGAAACTCTCCAACCTTTAAGCCTTTTATATTTCTTCAACATTCTATCAAATTTATCTATTTTTAGTTTTTGGGTCTTATTCATCCATTTTATGAATAATTTTACCTTTGTTTTAAGCATTTATTTCTCCTGAATTATATTTAGTGTTCCATTGAATTTATTCTAGGTGGATTTGGTGGATCATCTATATTTTTATGTGTCCTCACCTTGGCTTGATTCCTTACATTATGAATTTATATTTTTATAATCTTACATGGTCAAACTTCATGTGACTTGTCCTAAAAACCCCTATATACAAATCATACTTAGTCATTATTATCGTGCTTGAGATCCTTGAGTATAAAAGCACTCATGGGTTTGAGTGTTTCAAAGAGGGAAAGTGGGGACAATGCATGGGAGAAAGATATCCCCTCATTAATTTTAGGATTTATGCTAGTTAAATCCAAATATTAAGTAGTTTAACCTCATTTTACTCTGAGAGCATCAATTATTACCACCAGAGGCTCAATATATGTGTTGTTATAGTTAAAATCCATCCACATGAAACCCTTACTTAATAATGTATCTATGCCAAAATTTACTAATTTTATAAAACAAGGGAGAGTGCTTCACTTCCAAAAGGGCATGATCCCAACACTAAAAATCATTCCCATATCTAACCTTAGCCTTTATAAAATATACATTGGAAGCATGAGGACTTCAATTGAAGAGTGGATAGCCTTGGTGCAAACAGTCATGGAACCTCTGAAAGAAAGTAGGGAAAAGATGTTGGCCTACTTCAGGGAGGTCAACATCGTTGTGTTATTCCACCTAGATGGAACCCTAATAGATAGAGGTGAGTTTGGGGTTTACCTAGGTCACTTTGACCATGCCATAAGGAGGAAAGTAGTGAAAGCCAACAAATTTATGGCCAAGGCAGTGTTGAAACTGTCAAATTAGTCCACTACAAGCATCAGTCATGTCTTAGAAGTAAAGTTGTCCTTAAAAGCCCCATTTCAAGTGTATCAAAGATTAATGGTCCTATCAGAGATAATATCTTAAGAGTCACCAATGAATTTGGCTAATCTAGATCAAGAATTTGACCTAGTGGTAACTACACTAATAGTGAAAGAAGCATAACCCAAGCAGTTAAGAGGCTGTTCTTCTCAGCTCATCCATGTATTAAATGTGTGCCCCCCAAGGCATATTTTAGGAAGGTGGAGGAACTTTTGGTTATTTTTTTTAATATGTGCAATTGTAACAACCTTGAGTGGCCATCCTAGCCATGGATGGGAATCTTGAGCTACTTAGAGGCAAGCCCCATCCTCTATATATTTGAAATTGTAATCCTTTGTAAAGGATGGTAATTTATGTAACAAAACTTTGTTTAAAATTTAATATAATGTTTTATTTTGTTTTGTTTTAACCTAATTTTTTATTTATAGAATGTGGTCTATTATTTTTAAGTTCTAATTTAATGTTTATGTGTGATGAATGATCTTATGCTTAGGTTACAAAGATGAATATGGAATTTGGATTGTGCATTTACTAGTCTAATCCCTTGTATGTTTTTTTTAGTTAAACAACTTATGCTTTATGTACTTTCAGTTATAAAGTGTTTTAAAAACTTTGTGTGTCAATCACTACAAATATTTTGAGTGTTCACATTCTATGGAGGAACTATGAGTAACATATTCCTATTGGTGTCCCTTTGAAGCTTGCCCATTAAGTGGCTAAAGTTTGTGCAAATGCTAAACCAGGCACATAGTGGTATAACTGTGACTTGGCAAATTTTAGTTCTAAAGCACTAACATCCTATGAATTATAAACTGCCTTTTTGGTTGTACTTTACCCTCTCTTTTATGTTTTATTGTATATAATCACATTGATATTTTTGTACTTGTTCTCCATGAGAGTAATTATTTTTAAGTATGCATGTGCCCTATCATTAGTTAGTGTTTCAACCACCTCACCTAGAGCTAAGAAAACTTACATGAGGGCATATTCAACCCTTCTAATCAATTATATAGGGAATGATCTCTTCACATGTGCTTCAAGTGACTAGACCTACTCTTACATGCCTTCCATCATCTTCTTGGATAGGTCATGTGTGGCCTAGAACACATAGACTGGATCCTCAGCCACTCTTTCTTCTCATGTAGAAGTTCTCATTCTAGTGAGGGAGAAGAGGTCTTATTGAGTATTTCAAACCATAGGGTTTCCTTCTTGGATGAAATTTTATGTGAGGATCCTCCTCATATTCCCTGAGGCCTTATCTAAATCTCACTAAAATTTTAGATCACCCTGCATAATCATCTCTAGTGCCTGCAACATTATGGCTACTCATAGGGTAGATGGGGGTATTAGTGGAGTGGTAGAGATGGATGTGATAGGCAGAGGACTAGGTGGAGGAGGAGTGAATGAAGCAAAGGGGATGAAGGAATGAATTAATGGAAGAGGAGGTGGCATGGGGTATAAGGAGGTAAGATGAAAGGGGAATCCCATGGGAACATTTAGGTCTGCCACTAGCTCTAGGTCAAGTTGGCTTATGGGGTAATGACACCAAGGAGAGAGGCACTTAATATGAAAGAAGAAATTAGCTAGTTAAAGCTAAGTCCTTAGGAAATTAGGATAATTTAAAATGGATGCTTAGGTGTGATATAGGGAATAATAAGGTGTTTAAAAATATGAAGTACCTTATACTTCTTCCTAGGCCTCTTACCTAGGGTAGCTTGTGTTGTTGTCATGTAAGGAGATATAATGGTAGAGGTGGTTAGGGATGATTGAGGAGTCTATTGAATGAATGTAAGTACCACTAACATGATCAGGGCTGATTGAGTTATACACATAGGTGCACTCATTACTGGGGACATAACCAAGCCTAATGAAGTGGGCATGCCTAGATGTGGATAGACCTATGAAATAACTAGTGGAGGCACAAAGGGCTGGGCAACTAAATATCTTATAGGTCTAGGATGAGTCATGGGCAACCCTATTAATGAAATGGATTGAGTAGATATAAGTTGAGATGTAAGGATGTTGTGCATAACTAAATCTAAAAGGACCTAGGTAAATTATAGAGGGGGTGTAATGGGAAATAAGGGAGGCACCACTTGAGTGGGTAATCAAGGGAAAGGGAAACTAGGGGTGCTCCATTAGGTTGTTGAGGGACTATAAGAGCATGGGATGGGATCTCTATGGATGCATAGGGTTGGTCATGATTTTGGATTGTCTCTGGACTATTGTTAATGTTAAATATTAGTGTTTATGTAGCATGAGGTTAAGCTTCTTGGGGCTGAATCACTTGAACCTAAATCGCTTGAGCCATGGGAGGTGGTGGAGCTAGAACAGAGAGCTAGGGAGGTGAAAATCATAAAGGAGAGGGTCAAGGAGGATAAGGGGCTGGGACCCTTTGTAATATGCTCCTTAAAATTTGGGAAGGATTCACCTAAACATCTCCTCCAGCCTGAGATGATGTAGGGGAAACAAGGCCAACTTGGGTTGATGGCCTAGGTTGAACCTAATCTCCTTTCTTCTTCTTCTTCTTGGCATCAAGTTTGGTAAGCACCTACTTATAATTTTTAGGGTTAATTTGGATCTCTTCATCATCATTCATCTCGTGGCCATAATTAATGTTAATTTGGGCTTGATATTTTACCACATGGGCCTTGACAATGCCATGCGGTACCAATCTATGTGTTTTTCTCTACCCAAATTATAATAATATCTGCATGCAACCATTTTATACAACATGGACAAATTACATCACACATGATGACTAATGGTGATGGGGAAGGCTGGCAAGTCTTCTATTAGTGACTGATATAGTGATTGAAGATGCCCTCAACTAGTTGATAAGTAATTTATTACTCTGCTAGCTAGTCTAGGACTTGATAGGGTAGGTAGAGGGGATCTCTGAGGATGCCAAAAACTTATATGATCATTTAATCCCTATAATACCAATAGTCACCAATGAGGGTGAGAAAATCCATTATTTACTTGGAGAGTCAAGGCATGGCTATCTCATTGATGGCCATATAGCCCACTAGGTAGAATTACTCATAAATCTCCTAGATGTAGTTTCAGTAATGGTGGCCATATAGTTTAAGAAAAAACCACATGGACTACTACAATTGTGAGAACCTAAGGTAGAAAGGTAGAGGTTTTAAACATGATGTTGGCACAAATAATGCCCACCAAATAACTCATCATATAGAAATTACTTCCACCTCAAGCATCTTATACCACCTTAACAAGGTTGAAGTTGATCATGCATCCAAGTGTAGATTATATTTTATGATTATATAACACCTAAGTCTTGTACACTTGACAAAATTATACCTTGGCTATTCCTTTTAGTTCTTTACCTCTCTCACTTTCATAAGTCTTGCATTTGCTCTATCTTTGTGCCCCTTGGCCTATATCTCTTAGTCTGACTATTCTTATTTTGATGACCTAGGTATTTTATCTTGCCTAAAGATCTTAAAATGTACATATCTTTCATCTTTTCAAGTTCTAAACTTGTAACTACTTTTCTACTCCTTGGACATTAATGTCTAGGATAAAAAGTAACATCAATGTTACTATCTTGTCCTGACATAAATATCCAATTCCCTAAAGTCATCTAATTTAAAAATCAAGCATATCCTAATGGTCATCCTAAGTTCTTCAATATGAGTTGTTACTCCAAAGGGATCGATATAAATGAAAGATCAACCCTCATTCATTAAACACCTAACTACACCTATGACACCTAACAAAAAGACTGACAAACATTCAAAGAGCATTCAATTGAACAAAGATTCAATTATTATTCTCATTTCTATACCAGGCACAAGGATTGCACATATATAGATCTAAATTACTAATGGAGTAGCCCAAGATCCCAATTTTCCAAGTTACAAGATAGGTCACTATTACACTTGTTTTGCACTTATTGGATGATGCACACACAAGCCACCACATATGGGATAAATACATGAGTCTTAGGTCCTCTTTTAGAGTATTGACTATGTCGGTAATTCCCTCTAACAGTAGGGTATTTAGGGTCAACTTGACACAATATGCCTGCTAACTCATTTTTTACTAATGTCATTATGAAGATGGAAAACTTAGGTTTTGCCATTTCATAAGGAGAGACTATCCATGACCTAGATCTAAAAGCACCAGAGTGAAGGTGAAGCAAAACCCAAAAGCATTTAGGTGGTTATAACTTGTTTCATCATATATTATATATAAGACACTAACATGAAACCCAAATAATAGTATCAACATAACCATCCCAGATTGACTTATTGTCTAGAGTGCCAAAAGTATCAGAACTAGAATTTGATTATGATTCTAGAATCTCCTTCCCACTTTATTTCTACCTATTCTAGATGCAAAAATATATTAGCATCAAAATAATCTAATTACATTACTTCTTTATCATTTTTATATCTATTATAGTTTTACTTTCCATATTTAGACTATCTCAACGTAATAAATTCAATGCATGCTTATATATGAGTTTAGCATCTAATTGGCCTACTATAGATCTAATTATCACCCTTGTGCCATTTCATTTTTATATACCCCTTTAATGTAAAATATAAAGTTAACTCCAATAACTTATATTCCATTTTAGGGTTAAACATTTGGTGAAACCAATCTTTGAACATCAAACCCTAGGATAAATTAGGGTTTTTTGATTGTTGTACTTTATTATAAATTTTAATTTTTTGCATTTATGAATCAATGAAAAATGTTAGTACAAAAACCCAATTCCAAATGGAAGATAAATTAGCATTTTTTACTCATCTCAATAATAACAAGGGCTTAATGGATGCATTTTTGTATGTTTTAAGAGATGAAATAATTAAACAAGATAAAACTAAGGCTGCCCCACCTAGTAATGGTGAATCCTTAGATGGAACTATAACTCATCCCACACTTATCAATCCACTTACATATAATGGGGGAATGTATTATGTGTTTAAACCTTTATTCCTTGAAACTAATATTGATACATCTATCATGGAATTATCTATTATTTCAACACACATGTTGATTTCAATGCCTATTACTAATCAAAACATGTTTTCATCCCCTTTAGTGACTACTCAACTTACTAATATAGATCCCACTGGGCCTATAGTTCAATCATTCCTTAAATTTATAAATACCTTGGAAGACACAATTAAAAACATTAAACAAAAAGCTTTAAAATCCTGTCATGCTATAGATTCGTAAGATGTGTTATGTAATCCTCTTACACCCTTTACCAACTAGATTTGTTGCACCTAAATTCACATTTTATGATGGCAAGGGTGATCTTGAACAACATATTCAAACATTTTATGCATCATGCCTTGAATATGCTTCCAATGATAAATTTCTAACCAAATTATTTCCAAGAAGCCTTAAGGACTATGCTTTGATGTGGTTCTATGATTTACCTCTCCAATTTGTAAAAGCATTCAAACCTCTTGTAAACCAGTTATTAACACATTTTTCCATTAATATTTATGAAAAGGCTTCGTATGCCCAAATTTATAAAATCAAACAAGGAACCAATGAACCTATCAAGGAATATGTCTTGAGATATAAGATAATGCTAGCCAAAATGACCAATCTTATGGCAGACAATGAGTTGCAAGATATATTCAAGCAAAGTTTGATTTTTCCTTTACATGAGTCCATTATTTTTAAGAAGTTCAAATATTTTTATGACTTATGATATGTTGTATGAAATAATGAAATGAAACTTATGTCATTAAATAAGCTCAAGTATGAAAAAAACACACCAATTGCATCTACATATAGTACCAAATTCATAATTAAGCCAAATTATAAGGTAAAACCTATTCAGCCTAAAAAAAACCACCACCATAATTAACATAGTTTCATAGTAGCCTAATTGACTTGACTTATCCAATACACAAAGGAGATAATTTACACATGTACCTGAGTCTACAACTTCATTACTCTAACAATTATTAGAGTGTCAACTTATATCTATCCCTCATCCTATCGAGGTTGATATGAGTCAACCTATAAGTAAAGGATATGATGTGAATGCTTATTGTCACTATTATTAAGGACTAAGACATTGTACAGAAGATGCTTTACCAAGATCTTATCATTGACCAAAATCTTACATTTGTGGATCCTTTAATGGAATCAGACTCACAACCTAGTGATCACCATAAACATAAAATATTTAAGAATCCTTTGCAAGACCATTCTAAGAAGGAACCAGAAGTCCAAATGGCATTTAATGCACATCCTCCCCCCTCACATTATGGGTAGCCACTAGATGGGATTATTGATACTTACACATGACATATACCTCCTATGGTTTAGAAACCTTCTATTTCCTTTGATGACAGTGAAATTAAAGATGATGACTCTAATATTCATTCTCTATTCATTTAAGCATATCTTGATAAACACCCCATATATAGTGTTATGATTGATAATGGTACAAGTGAAAATGTTTGCACCATGACATTACTTATGCACTTAGTTTATACTCATCATGATTTGCACTACTCTACCAGATCAATTAGAGCATTTGATGGGACCTCCCAGAAGGTACTTGTTGAGATTGACCTACATTTATAGGTTGGTCTTGCACATGTGGTTACTACCTTTTCAGTTATCCCTTCCACATGCATCTTTGATATGCTATTGGGAAGACTTTAGATACACACTCTTTAATAAATACCTTATATAATGTATGGATGTGTTAAAAACATTCATGCCAATTGGGTAATTATAGTTTTTAGAATTTCATATGAGCATCCTATTGAACAAAACAAAATTATACCTAGAAAACTATCTATCAAGCTTACTAAGGCTAATTCATGATTAAAGGGTAAGCAATATGCAATCCCATTTACTAGGTAGTTAGTACTTGAGATACCATTACATTAGAGACATATATTGACCATGGAATCCTAGTCTTATACTACACACCATATTCAAATATCTAGAGCACCTCAAAATGTAAATATTACTTTTATGCCAAACAAACCACAAAGCACTCAATGATGGGTTCCAAGAACCCCTATTCCTTCTACTCCTACTATTACTTCATGACCACATAGTCCTATTTTACATATAAAAAACACCATTGATACCATGGTGACAAATATTACACCTATATATGTTCCTTATATTACACTAATTTCACCATGGGGAGACATAGATGACCATCCATTGGATGGCATCATAAGATGATATTTCCTCTCCAGAAAAACCAAAAAAATCAAAACATTTAAAAATCCAAAAACATTTTTGGCACTTACATTTTATATTAGATCCTTGGCATCCATGTGTTAGTTCTATGTTGATGGATAACATACTTAATTACTCCTACATACACATATGTACCACATTTCTACTAAAGTGTGATATAGGCATACACAAACACATGATGCATTCCTTTTTCAGATTTTGTGATTTCCCTCTACTCATGTCATATGAACATTGGGGGCATCTAATTTTTTGATCTTGATACACACAAGTTATATGTTTCGATGATCACTCTACATCATCATGTTTAAGCTTACATATGTAATTACACTACCATTATCCATGATTATATCTTATGAAGGGTACTTGATATGCTATATACTTGACATACTTTACTTAATATATTGGATCCATGGGATATTATGACATGCTTATGTTAGTTACTTATGATTACTCTATGCACTTCCTTGAGTGTCTTGCCTTGCTATTGTATTCATTATTTAATCATTTGAATATGATCATTTACTTGTGGCCCCTATGCCTATGTATGCTTTCATTTCCATTTGCATATGTCATTATTTATTATATGGGCATTTGAATATGTCATCCTTGCATTTTATGGACATTTGACCATGTTATGTTCCTTTGATTGTGTGGCATTTGAACATGCCCCTTATTTATGGTCTCCTTGGACCATTGCCTTTCGACTTACTTTTGAGTGCTCTTATGTGTATGCTTGATTTACTTGTTGATATTGTATTATTACTATCTATATGTTACCATGATCTTTATCCTAAATCTTAGGCCTACATGTGATCACATTAGTTCTATGTACTTCAATGATACATCTACCTAGACATATTCCTTCTATACACTACATGGTTACATTCACATAGTATATATTTATCTTATCATTTTAAGGTGAGGTAACTACCAGTTCCTATCTTTCCCTCAACTCAAAGGTGGGGGGGGCATGCCATAGAGGCATGTTCTCCACACTTGGCATAGTTTTCAAATTTAGTGGGGCATGTCACATGGCCATGGATTCCACACATTCACAATTATCATATCCAATGGGGCATGCCATATGGGCATGGATTCTACACATTCATAGCTCTTAGATTTAGTGGGAGTATACTTTGGAATAATTTTATCCACACTCATTTAATATACGGTACTTATATCAGTTCTCAGATTCAGCGGAAGCATGTTCTCCACACCTATTCAATATTCAACATCTCTAATTTATAGTGGGGGTATGTTTTAGAAACATGTCCTCCACATTGGTACTTACATTAGTTTTTATATTTATCCATATATAGTGGGGTGATTTCTTGGGAAGCATGTCCTCCACACTTACACAATTATTCGAATTGGCTAAAACACATATTTATATGATTTAGATTCATAATTATGGTAGAATTCTATACATTGGTACTATTATTAGACATAATTTCAGAATGAGACATATATAAGGTACATATTCTATACATGTGGTTAATATTTCAAAATCCAAATTATTTTTAGATTCCAAAACTCTTTTATGGATTGTTACCATATCACATACTTTTTTGTACTAATACCCTACAGACTTTTATGGACTTTTATTAAGCCAATATAGTGTAGTAGTTGTTTCACCTTTTTGTATGGTTGACGTGATCAAATCACTCAATCTTCCCAAGTTTTCATATTGAACTTTATCATCCATATTCACCAAGTTATTAGTATTTTTGGGTTTTCATAGTTGAGCTAATCTCAAATGTCAGATTATAACTCACTTTTGATCCAAAGATGGGGGATTATGCCTTCCATTATTTACTCTCTCTACCTCCTTGGATATATGAACTTTAAATATTTATCTATATTTTCCTAATATCAGTTTTAGAACCTTATAATGATAAATATTTTTCAAAATAACTTTCTAATAGGTAAGGTGGTTACACCGACACATAAGTATAATCCTAAACCTATTGTAATCTATTTCAAGTACTTTCAACATAGATTATATGCACTAATTTTATATTATAACATGCTATTGGTTATAGGTTAGTCAGCAGTAAATTACTCAAGTCGGGCACATAGAATGATAAGGTGTGCACACACACCCAGATATATGGTCTTTTCCTTTAAACTAGTAAATTTCATTACTAGATTAAAGGGGGCATATAAATATAGATGATATTTTATGATTATATAACACCTAAATCTTGTATACTCAAAAAACTTAGACCTTGGTTATTCCATTCAATTATTTACCTCTCCCACTTCTGTAAGTCCTACATCTACTCTATCTTTGTGCCCCTTAGCCTATATCTCTTAGTCTGACTAGTCTTATGTTGATGACCTAGGCCCTTTATCTTGTCTAGAATGCTTAAAATATACTTATCTTCCATATTTACAAGTTATAAACATATACCTAATTTTTTGATCCCTAGACACTAACGTTTAGGACACATAATAACATCGATGTTACTGTCATGTCCTGACATAAGTGTCTAGTGCCATAAATTCATCCAATTTGAAAATGAAACATATCCTAATGGTCAACCTAAGTGTTTTAATATGAGTTATTACTCCAAAGGGATTGATAAAAATAGGATCAATCCTCATTCATTCGACACCTAGTTACACCTATGACACCTAGTAAAAAGACTAAAAACCATTCAAAGAGAATTCAATTGAATAAAAATTCCTTATTTATTCACATTTACATATCAATCATAGGGAATACACATCTATAGGTCTAAAGTACTAAAGGAGCATCCCAAGATCCTGATTTGCTTATTTATAAGCTAGGTTATTGTTATACTTGATTTTCACATATTATATGATTCACACATAAGCCAACATGTAAGGTATAACTATATGAATCTGAGGTCTTATTTTAGAGTAATGCAGGTAATGCCCTCTAATAATAGGGTATTTAGGATCATCTCAACACTATGTGCCCACTATCCAATTTGCCCCAAAGGTCACTGTGAAGATGGAAAGTTAGTATTTTTTCATTTCATAAAGAAGGACTATCTAGGACCCAAATATGAATGCACCAGAGTAAAGATGAAGCAAAACCCAAAAGCATCTAGGTGGTCACATCCTATTTCAATAGATATTCCATATATGACACTAGCATCAAACCTAAATAGTAGAATTGATGCAACTATCCCATGTTGATGTTACTATCTAGAGCACTAGAATTATAAGATCCAGAATTTGATAACTATTTTAAAATCTCCTTCCTACTTACTTTTTACCTATTCTAGATCTAGAACTACATTAACATAAACAAGATAAGTATATCACTTCTTTTTCATATATATATCTAGCATATTTATACTTTCCATATATAGACCATCTCAACATAATAATTTTAGTGTATGCTAAATTTGAGTTTAGCATCTAATTGGAATGCTATAGATTTGATTATCACCCTTATACCATTTTATTTATATATACCCCTTTAATGAAAAATATAAGGCTAATTTCGATGACTTTGATTCCATTTTAGAGTTAAACACCATGGTTTATGACCTGATCACCTCTGAGAATTATATGTAGTAGGAAAACCCATAAGATATTAATGTGGATGTAGTTTGTTGCCCCAAACAATCAATTAGATAGTATCATCCCTATTCAGATCCCTTCTTTGAAAGTGCAAATTACGTAAGATTCTATGTCTATCTTGTTAACCCATTTGGAATCTAGTTTCTTTACCTAGTCCTTTAAGACATCCTAAATTTGATACGTGTGGGTCCACATATCAACTATAATGACATCATATGATATGGTGTATTTAGGGAGGTTGTAGTAGGATTTGAATACACTACTCAAAATACCTATGATCTTATGCCAAGAGCTCATAAAACACACTAAATCATGAACGTTGTCCTTAAATCACTTAGTAGTGAGTAATAACTTACTGAGGAGGTTTTCATAAGGGAAATTTTTTGGCTTGGCTACAACTTTGTGTAACCCAAACTTCTTGTATACCCTGAGGGCATCTTAGAACTTGACCTTATCCTCATCATCACTATATCTAGGCTTGGGAACCATCTCAATTACTTTGAATATCTCATTATAGTGTTTGAAATAGGTTAGGCCCTCTAGGAAAGTGGTGTCTCTATATTCAGGCTAAACTTTGGGGTTAGAAGATGAAGAAACCATGTCAAAAAGGGATAGATCTTTATGATAGTGAATTTTGAGTAGGGATGATGCAGAGGGATCATGAATGAACTAAAAATGAGGAGGAAAATCTGAGAAAATGGGAGAAAGAATGGTAAATGAATTTTTTCTCTATTATTTATAAAGATATATAATAATATTCTATATTTATGGTGCTTAAATTTAAATTTGAGTTGGTGGCTTGATCTTTCTATTTATTTATCAATCTACAATTAGTTCAGGTATTCTAAATGTGTGTCACCTGCTAGATTTGGTGACTATGTTGTGACATTTTTAAATTGTCCAATGAGGGCCCATTTTCTAATTTAGTTAATGCTAGGAATGTGGTATGCACATGGGTAAGTTACCCCTATGGCCTCTTGAGAATATTTTAGCTTATACCACATGTATGTTGCCAATTGGTCAGTCTCTATAATGGCTATCACATAGGCATAACCTAGTGCCTCACCTTTACACTTTCTAGAGTAGGAGTTGATAGTTGGAGTGAGTTGATGTGTGGCATCCTTTGATTATCCTTTTAGATCTATTTTTACCTTTCTCATACTACTTGGGGCTTCTTTGGCCTCTTCTAATAATTTGTATGGAAGTGATACATGGCATGGTATAGTAAGTAAGGATCTCCCAAGCTCTAACATCTTTGATAGGCTCGAGAGACTAATAAATTTGATAGGATCCATGTGGAACTGCTTCATTTGATAAATTTATCCTAGGATTTGAAATCTTTGATAGGTTTTAGAGACTAAAAACTCTGGTAGGATCCATGTGGCTCCATTTGCCACATTTAATTGGGCTCTCCTAGGCTCTGATAGGTTTAGGAGAATGATAGATCTAATAAGATCTATGTGGCACTCTATTTAATTAGGCTCTCTCAAGATCTGACATCTCTGATAGGTCTAGGAGACTGATAGATCTGATAGGATCCATGTGGCATTCCATTTAGTCAAGCTCTCCCAAGCTATGACATATTTGATAGGTCTAAGAGATTGATAACTCTGATAGATAGGGACACATGGTGCTTTTCCATTTTGTTATTCCTCTTTTATAAATTCATGAAAAAATACTAAGAAATGAAAGCCATGTGTTCAATCAAGATGCTCACTTGCCTACCAATAAGGATTTATAAAGTGCCATGCATGACTCTAAGATACTGAATCTAGGAGACTGAGGCTCTAGGAACTTCAATACAAGTCCAAATCTATAGAAAAATAATTAGTGCAAAAAACTATTCAATGAATTACTTTGATTTTATAAAATTTAGTAAGGACTCAACTACACTTAAACTCATAAGCTTATAAGGAATACCATATCATCATTATAAATACGTTAAATGCTCAAAAAAATTGTGGTGAAGCATAAATTTGAGGGTTTTTGAAGAAATATGATGATCATAAGGAGACTAAAAGTTTGGGAACTTAGAATTTTTAAAGAGGAGTCCCCCATTTATCTGAAGAAGGGGGTGTGTTGGCCATAATAAATGGTGACTTTATAGGTAAAATGTTTCCCCAGTGTTTAAAACCCAAACTATGATAATCTATTATTGAACATATATATAAGAAAACCAAACTTTGTCTGATACACTTTGAAGATGAAACATGCTCAAGTCTATTCCAACAAGTAATATACTAGGCTCTAATTAATTCTAAGGTCACTTATGCATTCGTGATGGAAAGTAAGCTCAAATACATCTATAATATCAAAAGGTTTATGTAGGGTTACACACTTTATATAATTTTATCTGAGGGGGGAAAGCTTGAGCATTTCTCTATTTCTAACTAGGCATCTATAGCCCTGACATAGATGCTTTTGATCTCACTTCAGGCCTTACTCCATTGCTAGCTTGGTTAGAAAGCATATGATGAAAGTTTTCAAAATAACCCTTTCTAAGGAAGAAACTTAACACATATATTTTAAAACTTAGAATTACTTTGATCTAATATTTGGTGTTTAATCCATGAGGGTTGGAGACCAATATAACCAAGGTGTATGGTAACTTCACTAATATTCCACTATCTAGAGGACCTTTTGCTCATTTAAAAATTTATAATAGCCTTCTTCTTTTCATCAAGGTTCTTGTGATGACCTTGGTTAGAGTTAGAGATTTTATTTAATTTACTTGATTGGTGCTGAATCATTAGATTTTAATTCTCTTAGTGCTTCTTGGAAAATTTCCTTACTTATCACTCTGTTCAATATCAGAGGTTCACCTTTTATTTCCCAATCATGGTACTAGTTTTCAATTGGTTAGTGATCCATTCGAGTAATCATTAATTTATTTGAGATCAAATTTTATTTATGAATCATGGGGTCATATGCTTTCTCTTCTAGGAGGGGAGACTTGAGAGGATAAATTTGCTGCAAGGCCAACATAATAACATAGGGCACAAAATATAAGAAATAAAGAACAACAACAAAAAACCATAAGTAAATACACAACAAAAGTAAACTAATCTAAAACTAATATAATATATACATTACCACCTCTACATATGTTAATCTAAAATTACATTGGAAGGTAAAGTTGAGAAGTAATATTTTAGGAATTTTCCATTAATAGGTAGTGGGAGGTCCCTACACTCGAGGTCCTTGAGGTGAAAAGAATTTTGCCTGACTAACTCAACTATCTGGTATGAGCCAATATAAAGTGGATCAAAATTATAATGTTGACCCTTATTTTCATGGGATTTATCCCATAATAACACCAGATCTAAAATCCGAAAGGACTTGATCTTGGTTTTCTTGTCAAACCATCACTTGACACTGCTATGATGTTTGTTGAAGTTTAATAGGGCTTCATCCTGAGCTTTTTCTAATTAAACAATGTCTAAGAGCCTCGAGTTCACTTTATAATTGTAATCCATGAATTGATACATAATCTTGTAGGTGGGAAACTTGAGCATAACTATAAAAACTAACTCTAGTCTATAGACTATTAGAAATGGTGAGATTTTGAGTGCTTGGTATGATCATCCCATAGAGTAAACTTTATTAATGAATGCCACTCCTAGGATTTATTATTTGTAGATTTATTAATGGATTCAATAAGGTTCTTATTGGTTGATTATGCTAATGTGTTCCCTTACAGGTAGTAATTGGATGAGAATCTTAAAGTGATCTCATTACCATATGCCCATTCAATAAACTCAGTGGATTGGCGTGTAAGGACATTATCACATACTAATGATACAAGACTCCAAAATCAAGTGGTCACATTATTTTCCATGAATTTAATGACTTAAATTCTAGTAATTTTATTTGTTGCCACTACCTTGGTCCAACTTTTGTAGTAATCTATAGTCATAAGAAAAAAATTATGGCTTGCTAGGGAATTGGGGTTAATAATCCCCATAAAATATAGCCCCCATTAGGAAAATTGTGTCATTTCTATAACTAAATACAAATTCATTGCAACATGGATTTCTCTTTTGGCAAAGGCCTAACACTGATGTCATGTCCTAACATGTGCATGGACATATTTGAAGAGTGTTGGACAATAATATCCCACCCAAATTATTTTTTACTCCATTGCATTTATTATAGGGTGACCAACACCCAACTTCTCATAAAAGTTTTCCATTACTTCCCTAGCTTAAGCCTATGATAAGCATCTAAGATAAAAATCTTCATGATTTTTCCTAAATATAACTCCTTTATTTATCATAAACTATGTTACATTTAGTGTGGGATATTTTATGTGTTTGGTTAAGTCTAGAAGATGTGTTCTATTAGGGTAGGTAATGTACAAATAGGGTTTACCAATTTTACTGTAGTATTATCTCCTGATCTAACTGGTACATAATGATTCTTAGATTAATATCTATTATCAACCCATAACCAAATTGATAGGTTTTATTTCCAAGTCATACTCCTACAACTTGGTCATCCACCTACCTTTATGTTCACCTAGTTTATTCTGACCCAACGTTTGCTTGATAACTGGGTCTAGCATAATTACATGCACTGTATTCCTAAGAATGTAGTACCTAAATTTTTTTATAGCCTTAACCAATATATATGGATTCTTATCCAATATGGATTATCTTAGTTCTACATATTTAATATTGGTGCTTATAAAAGCAACAGTGTGTTCTTCTCCATCCAATCTTTACGTGAGACAAACAACGATGGTGTGCTATGAGGCAACATGATAAATGTAGAAATAATTTATGTAGTCTAGATTGATCAACATAGACACATGCATGATGGCATATTTTATTTCCTAAATTGATTTCTTTGATCCATAATGCTAATCCATCTTAGCATCCTATTTCAACATTGTGTTAAGGGTTTTATAATTCAAAAAAATCTAGAAATGAATTTACAGACAAAATTGATTTTTATAAAGAAAGATTTTAATTTTTTTTTACTAGTGGGTTAAGGTAATTTATAAATTACATCATCTATTTTAGGATCAATATCAATAATTTCCTTCATGATGATATGATTGAGAAGCTTACCCTAAATGAAACTGAACACGCTCTTTTTAAGTTTCAAAGAAATGCCATACCTTCTGCACCCTTCAAAGACCTTCTAAAAATGGTAGACATGATTTGATTTGTATTTAAAAGTAATAGTTAAATAATTCATGTAGATTATTATATATTTAACATTTATACCTTCAAACACAAAGTCCATTACTCTTTGAAAGGTTGCTCTAACATTGATCAGTACAAATAACATTCCTTTGTAGGCAAATGTGCCCCACTTCATGGTAAATACAGTCTTGGATGGGTCATAAGAATTTACTAAAAAATTATTATAACCTAATAATCTATCCAAAAAGGAAATAATTTTTAGTCTATTAAAAATTTGAATCACTTTGTCAAAGGAAGGCAATGGGTAATTATCCTTATTTAAAGCTCTGTTTAGGTTTCAAAAATTTATGCACAATCTAATTTTTCCATTCTTTTTTTGGGCCAATACTAAGTTTTCCACCCAAGTAGAATGGAATATCATGAATATTATTATAGTAAACATGAGTTTATGAAATTATTTTTGTATAAAAGGTTCAATTATTGGGTTCATGGGTCTCTACTTCTGTCATTATAATATTTGGTCTGGTTTGAGAGGGATGCTACTATGTACCTAGGGATATGATATGTTAATATATATGGGTTGATGGAGATGATGACATGTGGCACACATTCCCATTAGTTATTTATATGGCTCTAATATATTAAGATAATGGAGTAATTAATGGAATTAGTGCCTTGGGTAATGGTCGACCTACATTGGGATTAAGAGGTTACCCATCCATTGTTAGTTAGATAGAGGTCTATATAAAGGAGATGATTATCATTTAAAAAAAATCAAGTAAGCATTGAGTCTTATATTGTAAGAGGATATTGTAGGTTATCCCCTTGAAGAGACATTTTGAAGTTAATCCTTGACAAAAAATTATTGTATGGTGTTGCCCTACCTTAAGGGTGATTATTGTATTTCTACATATATTGAATATTTGGGCATCTTGGACCACCAATATCTATTGTGTTGAGTTGATCTACATTATATTATGCATATTTGAATTATTATAAGTGTGGATCATAACAAGTGGTATAATATCTTTGATTTGGGTAATTTGTGTAAATCAAAACCCTAATTTTGTGGAATCATAAATATCTTGCAATTAGTTGCAAATATTTACATAATTGTTTTCCTAGTGATGGAGAATATTTTAAGGAAGTCACATAAAAAAATAGAGGTTTTATGATCCATTTTGAGGGAGTTATTAATATTTTAGGGTTTGTAATATTTTCATTATATCTACTAGAGATATAAGGAAATTTTCTCTACATTTTGTTTGGTATTGTATCAGCATACAAGAAAGTTACAATTTTTTTTTAGAATTTTTTGAAACATTTTGAGAGATTTATTACATTTTTATGATTTTTCATAGATTCATTACACAAGCCAAAATATTTGGAAAATTTTCAAAAATTTTTCTTATGAAGTTGAATTATCATACATAAAAGATACAATCAAAATTTTGGACTTTTTGGATCAGTTTTTTTTCATTAACCCTAGTTTTCGTGAATCTTGAAGTTACAAGTATTTTTAGGGGAGGATGACATTGATGATAGAGAATGGTGAATCATTTTTAAAGAGAATAATGTTTGAAATATTAGGTGGCAAAGACATTTACACAATTTTATTTATGGTCCAACAATACTTTGGTGGGATGAGCTGGGACTAAAATGATAAAAGTTTTCATGGGAAGAAATGGATTAGTTTTTCTTAGATCAATGGGGTATAAAATAGAAATAAAATATAAAAGAGGAAGAAGTGAATTATGAAGAGGGAAATGAATAAAATAATGGAGATGATAAATAACAAAAATTAGTGGAAGAACATAATAACAATGAGGAAGAACATGAAAGTGATGATGAAGAATAAGTCACACATAATGATGAGGAGACTATAGATTGTGCGCAAGGAGAGGTAAGTATCTCCAAGATAAATAAGAAGGATTAAGAGTCAATTTTTAAATTTCATTAATGCTTTCAAAATAAAAAAGGTCACTGTATCCATAAATCTTAGTAGCAAGTATAAATTTATCAACATGGATGTGGCTCAACATCTACTTGTTCAAGTAAGCAATATCAAGGAGGCTCAAATAGATGGTCATAATATTGAAGTCTTTGAAGATTTTAAGCTCATTATGGATAAACATGTTTTGTATTTAGATTTTTATGCTTTGGATATGGGTGATATGGTTTTTGGATATTCATGGTTAGAGACATTGGGAACAATCAATATTAATGTTCAGAAGAAGTTCATGAAGTTTTAGTATAGGAAAAATAAGGCCACTTTATAGGATATCATAGTTGGAAAGGAAAAAAGAACAATCATGGTAGATCATGAATATGAGATTAAAGTAGGTGAAGAAGAGCATGTGAAAGATTCAAATGAAAACATTGATGAATTAAAATACAAGAAAATAAAAACACTTCATCTACTCAAGAGACAAAACAACCACCAAATCAAAAGGTGGAAGAAAAGGTTGATAAGGTCAAAGTATCAAAAAAATTTGAGGTATATAGACACCCACATCATTGTGAGAGGAAACAATCATGGAGTTATGTGAGGGAGTGTCATAACAACAGGCACTTTGGATATATAGGAAATCAAAGTTCTAATAACTATGACTATGTATGAAAGCCAAAGAAGGACTACTATAGTTAGGTATGGAATTAGAGTAGCAAAGAGGCCTATAGAACATGGAATAAGTGGAGAAATCACTATGACTATACATGGAATATTAACCACTATGGTCATGAATAGAATCAAAATAGCGCAGTGGAAAATGGTAAATGGAATCAAAGGAGGAATAATTATTCATGGACACCAAGGCGGTATAGTTATGATCATTAATGGAATCAGAGTAGCACATTAGAATTTGGAAACAAGCTTAGAAATCTATCACCTACCAAGATCACATATAGGTTGTTGGATGATCGAGTTTGAAGACAAGTGTGTAATGATTTGAAGCACACTCATTATTTGGTTTCTTCTTATGTTTCATGGATAAAACATGTCAAGGAGGGAAGGAATGTTATGTACCTAGGGATATGATATAATAATGTATATGGGTTGATAGAGATGTTGAAATGTGGTACACATCCCCTTTAGTTAGCTATATAGGTCCAATATATTAGGATAATGGAGTAACTTGTGGAATTAGTCTATTAGGTAATGGTCAGCCTACATTGGAATTAGGAGGTTACCCATCCAATGTTATTTAGATAGAGATATATATAAAGGAGATGATTATCATTGTAAATAAATCAAGTAAGCATTGAGTCTTCTATTTTAAGAGGATATTGGAGGTTGTCCCCTCAAAGAGACATTGTGGAGTTATTCCTTCCTAAAGGAGTATTGTATGGTGTTGCCCTAACTTAAGGGTGATTATTCTATTTTTGAATATATTAAATATTTGGGCATTTTGGCCCATCAAAATCTATTGTGTTGAGTTGATATACATTATATTCTTCATATTTAAATTATTATAAGTGTGGATCATAACAGATGTCATGGGTGATCACTATCAGGTCAAAGAATTTGAGGTTTTAATAGGCCCAATAAATTATATCTTTATAACTCAACATCCATCAATTTTTGGAACTATTAAATTTCCATGTTCATCTAATCATAATAAATCACAACTTACAGTATATACTTGATACTGATTCTAGATCTATCTGGCTCTGATACCAATATTTTTCTCGCGTCAGTAGACGACTCCTTGTCCAATACTCTTTCAATATCTTTAGCAGAAACCTGTGATAGTAGGCAGGGGCCGAATGGCTATGGCTTCACTATTTCACTCAAAAACTATTAAAAACTTATTACAATATCCTTGTTTAATTTATGATTCACAGGATCCTTCGAAAAGGGCAAGTGAAGAGCATACTCTTTTACAAGGCTACTAGATTTTCACAATGAAAATTTTTCGATGCAAATACTAAGGCAGAGAGGCTTATTTATAGCAATAGAGAGGTCCTGCCTGCTCGCTGGCAAGGCGGTGTCTGTCTCTTCATGCTTTATAGCTCATAGCTACAGTGAGATGCTATTGGATGCATTAGACCCACATGATGATGATGGTGATGAAGGAATCATGGGTTGTGGGCCTAACATGTCTTCAGCTTCGTCAACTAAGTCATCTTCGGATATAGGCTGAAAAAGGCACCTTATCTGGAATGTGCTTTGTAGGTACCAATGTCAGCAATTTCCTGAGTCACATGGCATTTGGCACAGAGTGCAGTGGAAATGAGATTCCCACTCAAGCTGTCGGCGAATTATTGTGTGCACTACCGTGTCTTGATCATGATTTTGTTCTTCATGAATGCAGTGCGGGCCATGCCTTGCTACCCATCGGTACAGGTGTTCATTATGTGCTGATCTGATCCGAATACGCCACGTCCAGAGTGGTCATTTCAACAACTCAGTGAATTGATTGTAGAGAAATTCACTATTGAGTCGTTCTATTGTGATGACTCCAGAATTCTGTCTGCGGTTTGCTTGGATCGTCACTGCTGCAGACATTTGTAGATCTTGGGCTGCTGCATAAGAAATCCTCGTGAATCGGGGATGCATGCCTTCTCTAAGAATCTGTTCTTGGACAAAAACATTCAGAGACTCGAATGCTTGGTTTAATATCCTGGTAAGATTGAATCCAGGTGCAGGCTGATGCATTAGAGTGGTCGGAGGATTCTGACTTAGCCAATCTGCTACTACATTATCTTTACCTATAATATGCTCTACTGAAAATTTAAACTGATTGAAAAATGCTTGCCATCGGACATATTTTCCGCGACCATATTTCCGACCATGATCCTTTTCTTGAAAGGTCAGAAATCTAGTGCAATCGGTTACAACAGTAAAATGTGGCAGGTGCAGAAGTTTAAGCATAAACTTCTCTAAGCATTTTTTAACAGCATAGATCTCTTTATCAGAGGAGATCCATTTCAATACATTTGAGCTAAAAACTCCACTAGCAAATTCACACACATATTCAATATTATTTACAAGGCAAACAAGTACTCCTCCCCATGAGAGGTCTGAGGCATCGGTATATACTTTCATATCTTGAGACTTTGGGATGTGCAGTTCTGGTAAGGCTGAGACCTTAGCTTTGATCTTCTGGACTGCATCTGTATGTTGTTTTTCCCAACGGAATGCTTTCTTTTTCTGGAGAAGTTCTTGCAACAGGAATCTGTCTTCACCAGCATTAGGATAAAAACTATTTAAATAATTTAACAATCCCAAAAATGCTTGCAACTTTGGTTTATCAAGTTGCTTAGGGAAACCGATAACCTTTTCCTTGATGTGAGGCTAGATTTTCAGTTTGGAATCTCGGATCACCATTCCGAGGAAGTTGCATTCAGTTGTACATAACTGAATCTTTGTCTCTGAGAGAACTATTCCTGCATTTGAAGCCAGCTGAAAGAATGTGGAGAGATGAGTAGCATGCTCATCTAAAGAATTACTGAATATAAGAATATCATCTATATATACACATAAAAATTGAGAAGTGCCGCCAAAATTTTTATCCATATGCACCTGGTAGTATGCTGGCGCATTCATTAAGCCGAAAGGCATGATAGTCCATTGAAAGTGGCCAAAGGGGCAATTGAAAGCTGTCTTGGCTCTCTCTTCTTCTTTGCTCTTATCTGATAAAAACCCGATTTGCAGTCAAACTGTGAGAAGTATTTACAGGCTGTAACTTTTTCTAGCAAATAGCTTTTATCAGGAATGGGATATGGATATGGTTCTGTGATAGCATTTAATGGTCGATAATTGATGACCATTCTCTTCTTACCTCTTTTTTGTTCAGAATGCTTATTAACCATGAAGGCATAACAGCAATAAGAAGAGGTAGATTTTTCTATAAAACCATTGGCTTCTAGATCTTTGATCTGTGCTTCCATATTATTATAATCCTGTGCTGGAATGGGAATCCGTTTCCCAATCTTCATGTGCTTGCCTTCGATGATTTTTATTTCCATTTCAGGCATAGCTTTGGACCAAAACTGTTGGGGATTCTCCGAACAGATAGAGGACTTGATCCTTTCACCTATTTCTAAAATCTCAGCAGGGATTATCTCAGGGCTCTGAGTCATGGCACTTGGAAACTGTTCTGTGGCATAGATGAGCCTGGGTATTCCTAGCCTTTCATTCTCTATGGTGAACATTATACTTTTTGCAATGGCACCATAGGGAGTATATCTGTCTATGAATGATCCTCCTAGAAGGATATCAATGGGCATCTTCTCTAAAGCAAAGAAATCACAGTGGAAGAGTTTATTTTGGATACGCAGGGGTTGCTGATGTTTATACTTATTGCAGGTAAAACTGTTCCCCTGGATGTCTATGCTCTTATAAGCAAGGTTCTCATCTAGTGTCTTCCAGTCACTAATGAGTTGTGGTTTAGCAAAGGATAAAGAAGCTCCTGTGTCTACTTGTGCATCAACTAGTCTGCCATTTATTTCTAAAGTGAAAAACTGAGCAAATCTACCATTAATTAAATGGTTAAGATAGGCAGGCTGTGGTAATTCCAGAGAAGGGATGCTGGTACATACCAACTTTTGTCTTCCTGGATCTTGCACCATGATAGGTTCTGTGTAGACTTCCTCTTCAGGTTCAGGTTCTACTTCTTCTTCTTCTTGTTGATTACTGCATTCACCAGCATAGTAATCTTGGTCGGAGTAAAAGATACTGCCGACTTCATCCTCTTCATAGCCATTGTCCCATCGAGGGTCTGCTGCTAGAACAGGTTCTTCTGCAGGCATGATTTGTTCCCAAATGGGCTCTCTAATTTCTTTTGGCGGCTCTCTGTTGGTGAACTTATTCTTTAGCCAGGAGTCGCTAGGCTTGAATTGACTCGGATAATGCACATGAGGATGCTGTGGTCTGTGCATTGTCGGTGGTTGTCTCGGCTGTGAGGGCTGTCTCCCTCTGGATGATTTTCCTCTAGAAAATCCTCTTCCTCTGGGCTTCTCTGGTCTCTCAGGAACTTCATGATGATTTCTGGACCAGGGTCCATATGCTTCATAGGATGGATTATGTCCTTGTGGCCTGTATGGGCGTGATCCTCGCTGCATGTTCGTCATTGGCTGCTCAAGATCATCAGCAAGTGATTCTAGTTCGGCTGCATCTTGTTCATCATCAGATGCTTCATCTGGAAGATCTTCAAGAGTTGGTTCATAAATATCTTCTTGGAGATAAAGATCTTCATTTGCATCAATAATATCCCACCACACTGCTGCATTGGAGGAAAAAACAACTTTAACTGCAGGGTTTTTGCAGGAGCAGTTAGGAGAAATATGGCTAGGTTTGTGATAGATGTAGCAAATGGCTTTATTGGAAGGAGGACGTGCTGTATGGCGTTTCTTGACGAAACGATGAGGAGGTGCATAGGAATGCTTCTTGGAGAAGGAGCGACGCTTATAGGAAATTTGCCGGTGGCGCTGCTTCTGATGTCGGTGAGGTTACACATAGGGTCTACAGCCAAATGGGGCTGTCTCAGGGAACACTGGAGTGATTTGAGAAGCTTGGTGCTTGCTTAATTTCTGCATGGACTTAGTCTCAGAGACTAAAGTCATAATATTTTGCTGGGTAAAGTCTATGATATGGGAGTTGGCTAGCTCTTCGATCGTAAGACCCTTGAGATCGATATAAGAGAGGACTCTATCGATCAAATTATATGGCATAGCATGCAGGAATTTTAACTTGACTTATGTAGATGTGGAACAATGGCTTTCATATGCAAGCTTTCTAAACTGTTTTGCAAAAGCCTCAAATTGCTTGAGATCACAAAGCTCCATTTTAAGCAACCATTTTTTGGACTCGAGTGTGCGATTGCCGACAGGCAGAGCAAACTCATCAATCAATAATCTAAACAATGCATTTAAAGAATCAGGCTGATTATGTACACGCTCATATTGTTGAGCTTCGGGGATAGCATCCCACCAAAGACTAGTAATTCCCCAGAAAAATTTGACTACAAAGCAAGTGCTGCCTACTTGGTCAAGATGGGCCTGTATAGTAAGGACTCGCATGGTATTGCACCAGGTGGCTATTTCATCTAAAGGATTTAACAGGTCATCGATATTGAGGTACCAAGGCTGCAAATGGACATGGGTGCGTTGCATGAGGGAATGACTGGGTGACTTTTTGATTGTTTTGAAAGAAGGGCCAAAAGATACTGAACAAAGAGGTTTGGATGAAGATTCGGCCTTTTGGTCTTCTTTAGTCAGCCAACTGAGACTATCATCTAAACTATCAATCTTTGAATCTAAAGAATCTACCTTTTTTTGAATATTATGTACATTATCCTTAATGGATAGGACATCTCTACACAGATCATCAAAATTTTTAGAGAAATGAGAATTAAATCTAGATACATAATTTCTCTGTCTGAACTCATTAGAGGGAGTATCATATGCAGCTGAGAAATACTGCATAGTTCCTACTGGTTGTCTATGGACACCTTTTGGCGGCGGCCATCTTCCACCTCTGTATAGAGTAACGGTATCTTCTGTGTAGAACTCAAGACTGTCTTCTCTGGGAAGACTCATTAATGTCGAGGGTAAATCATTGCCGGGATTTACCTCTTCATCTTCTATTAAAATATGACCAGTCTTTACAGATCTACGAGATGAGGACGTAGATGGTGTGGTAGGAGAAGAAAGATGGGAAGACTGCATGGATAAGGATCTAGGTAAGATATTTACAGATTTGCCATCACTTTGGAGGACAGTGGCTTGGCTTTTCATTCTAGGAGAGACATGCTTAAGCCAATCAAGTTTCCATTCTGATGGAACTTCGACTATCTCGATATGTCCCTTTTGTAACTGGACTGTACCACTCAGCCTTCTTGCATATGGCAAATTTTCTAAGATTTTGGGGTGGTTAGTATTGGTCATACTATACAAAACAGAAATGTTTATAGATCCATACTGAAATTCTCCAAACATTTCAAGACCATATAAGGAAGTAAATAAACCCCAACAATCTAAAGATCCATGCTTAACTTCTTTACAACCTCTGTCACAGACTGCAACAGAAAGGTTAGGACAAAACTCAAAACAAATAGTATCGTCATTAAGTCGACCAAGGCTAGACAATTGACAGGAGTGTTTGAAACTGACTTGGCGATGATCACACAAAGCTAAATACAATACTGGCTTTATATTACCAGGAATCAAGGGCCTAATATGTATTCTGATTAAACCAAAATGAACAAATTTCACATCTTCATGTGACCTGATATAATTAATTTCTTTCTCAGGTAACAGGGAGAGTAAATTTGTTTGATAAGTCTTTTTGGGTCTATAGCAGAGTGTTAGCTCTACAGACTTGATTCTAGGTTTGACAAAAGATAAGTAAGTGGATGTATATAAAAACTTAGACTTGACTATCTCAGACTTTTTATACACATTAGAAGCCTTAATAGCTGGAGGCTTGAACATACTGGTTTCTTTTTCAAGATCTTCTTCTGTAACTTCGATGTCAGGACATTATGACATTTGATCTGGGACAAATGGAGGTAACTCATACATGCCTTCAAATTTAGATTCATTCACAAGTTCTACGGTAGATGTGGATGGTGTTTTTCCGAATTCCATTATGGGGAGATTTGGGTTCTGGTGAGCGAGAAATTTCTGGTCAGGGAAAAGGAGATGCAGAGATAAAAGTGGCCTATGACAAATGGGTGATTTATTTTCCTATTCCGTGGATTAGATCTTTTGAGTTCTCTGCTTTGAAAATTTCTTTGGGAAGTCATTGCATCGAGTCACAAGCCGGAATCAAGGGCCTAATATGTATTCTGATTAAACCAAAATGAACAAATTTTACATCTTCATGTGACCTGATATAATTAATTTCTTTCTCAGGTAACAGGGAGAGTAAATTTGTTTGATAAGTCTTTTTGGGTTTATAGCAGAGTTTTAGCTCTACAGACTTGATTCTGGGTTTGACAAAAGATAAGTAAGTGGATGTATATAAAAACTTAGACTTGACTATCTCAGACTTTTTATACACATTAGAAGCCTTAATAGCTGGAGGCTTGAACATACTGGTTTCTTTTTCAAGATCTTCTTCTGTAACTTCGATGTTAGGACATTCTGACATTTGATCTGGGACAAATGGAGGTAACTCATACATGCCTTCAAATTCAGATTCATTCATAAGTTCTACGGTAGATGTGGATGGTGTTTTTTTGAATTCCATTATGGGGAGATTTGGGTTCTGGTGAGCGAGAAATTTCTGGTCAGGGAAAAGGAGATGCAGAGATAAAAGTGGCCTATGAAAAATGGGTGAACGGCCTGTGACTCGATGCAATGACTTCCCAAAGAAATTTTCAAAGTAGAGAACTCAAAAGATCTAATCCACGGAATAGGAAAATAAATCACAACTTACAGTATATACTTGATACTGATTCTAGATCTATGTGGCTCTGATACCAATCTTTTTCTCGCGTCAGTAGACGGCTCCTTGTCCAATCTTCTTTCAATATCTTTAGCAGAAACTTGTGATAGTAGGCAGGGGCCGAATGGCTATGGCTTCACTATTTCACTCAAAAACTATTACAAACTTATTACAATATCTTTGTTTAATTTCTGATTCACAGGATCCTTCGAAAAGGGCAAGTGAAGAGCATACTCTTTTACAAGGCTACTAGATTTTCACAATGAAATTTTTTTGATGCAAATACTAAGGCGGAGAGGCTTATTTATAGCAATAGAGAGGTCCTGCCTGCTCGCTGGCAAGGCGGTGTCTGTCTCTTCATGCTTTACAGCTCATAGCTACAGTGAGATGCTATTGGACGTATTAGACCCACATGATGATGATGGTGATGAAGGAATCATGGGTTGTGGGCCCAACATGTCTTCCGCTTCGCCAACTAAGTCATCTTTGGATATAGGCTAAAAAAGGCACCTTATCTGAAATGTGCTTTGTAGGTACCAATGTCGGCAATTTCCTGAGTCACATGGCATTTGGCGTGGAGTGCAGTGGAAATGAGATTCCCACTCAAGCTGTCGGCGAATTATTGTGTGCACTACCGTGTCTTGATCATGATTTTGTTCTTCATGAATGCGGTGCGGGCCATGCCTTGCTACCCATCGGTACAGGTGTTCATTATGTGCCAATCTGATCCGAATATGCCACGTCCAGAGTGGTCATTTCAACAACTCAATGAATTGATTGTAGAGAAATTCACTATTGAGTCGTTCTATTATGATGACTCCAGAATTCTGTCTGCGGTTTGTTTGGATCGTCACTGCTGCAGACATTTGTAGATCTTGGGCTGCTGCATAAGAAATCCTCATGAATCGGGGATGCATGCCTTCTCTAAGAATCTGTTATTGGACCAAAACATTCAGAGACTTGAATGCTTGGTTTAATATCCTGGTAAGATTGAATCCAGGTGCAGGCTGATGCATTAGAGTGGCCGGAGGATTCCGACTTAGCCAATCTGCTACTACATTATCTTTACCTATAATATGCTCTACTGAAAATTTAAACTGATTGAAAAATGCTTGCCATCGGACATATTTTCCACGACCATCTTTCTGACCATGATCCTTTTCTCGAAAGGTCAGAAATCTAGTGCAATCGGTTACAACAGTAAAATGTGGCAGGTGCAGAAGTTTAAGCATAAACTTCTCTAAGCATTTTTTAACAGCATAGATCTCTTTATCAGAGGAGATCCATTTCAATACATCTGAGCTAAAAACTCCACTAGCAAATTCACACACATATTCAATATTATTTACAAGGCAAACAAGTACTCCTCCCCATGAGAGGTCTGAGGCATCGGTATATACTTTCATATCTTGAGACTTTGGGATGTGCAGTTCTGGTAAGGCTGAGACCTTAGCTTTGATCTTCTGGACTGCATCTGTATGTTGTTTTTCCCAATGGAATGCTTTCTTTTTCTGGAGAAGTTCTTGCAATAGGAATCTGTCTTCACCAGCATTAGGATAAAAACTATTTAAATAATTTAACAATCCCAAAAATACTTGCAACTTTGGTTTATCAAGTTGCTCAGGGAAACCAATAACCTTTTCCTTGATGTGAGGCTGGATTTGCAGTTTGGAATCTTGGATCACCATTCCGAGGAAGTTGCATTCAGTTGTACATAACTGAATCTTTGTCTCTGAGAGAACTATTCCTACATTTGAAGCCAGCTAAAAGAATGTGGAGAGATGAGTAGCATGCTCATCTAAAGAATTACTGAATATAAGAATATCATCTATATATACACATAAAAATTGAGAAGTGCCGCCAAATTTTTTATCCATATGCGCCTGGTAGTATGCTGGCGCATTCATTAAGCCGAAAGGCATGACAGTCCATTGAAAGTGGCCAAAGGGGCAACTGAAAGCTGTCTTGGCTCTATCTTCTTCTTTGACTCTTATCTGATAAAAACCTGATTTGCAGTCAAACTGTGAGAAGTATTTACAGGCTGCAACTTTTTCTAGCAAATAGCTTTTATCAGGAATGGGATATGGATATGGTTCTATGATAGCATTTAATGGTCGATAATTGATGACCATTCTCTTCTTACCTCTTTTTTGTTTAGAATGCTTATTAACCATGAAGGCATAACAGCAATAAGAAGAGGTAGATTTTTCTATAAAACCATTGGCTTCCAGATCTTTGATCTGTGCTTCCATATCATTATAATCTTGTGCTGGAATGGGAATCCGTTTCCCAATCTTCATGTGCTTGCCTTCGATGATTTTTATTTCCATTTCGGGCATAGCTTTGGACCAAAACTGTTGGGGATTCTCCGAACAGATAGAGGACTTGATCCTTTCACCTATTTCTAAAATCTCAGCAGAGATTATCTCAGGGCTCTAAGTCATGGCACTTGGAAATTGTTCTGTGGCATAGATGAGCCTGGGTATTCTTAGCCTTTCATTCTCTATGGTGAACATTATACTTTTTGCAGTGGCACCATAGGGAGTATATCTGTCTATGAATGATCCTCCTAGAAGGATATCAATGGGCATCTTCTCTAAAGCAAAGAAATCACAGTGAAAGAGTTTATTTTGGATATGCAAGGGTTGCTGATGTTTATACTTATTGCAGGTAAAACTGTTCCCCTGGATGTCTATGCTCTTATAAGCAAGGTTCTCATCTAGTGTCTTCCAGTCACTAATGAGTTGTGGTTTAGCAAAGGATAAAGAAGCTCCTGTGTCTACTTGTGCATCAACTAGTCTGCCATTTATTTCTAAAGTAAAAAACTGAGCAAATCTACCATTAATTAAATGGTTAAGATAGGCAGGCTGTGGTAATTTCAGAGAAGGGATGCTGGTACATACCAACTTTTGTCTTCCTAGATCTTACACCATGATAGGTTCTGTGTAGACTTCCTCTTTAGGTTCAGGTTCTGCTTCTTCTTCTTCTTGTTGATTACTGCATTCACCAGCACAGTAATCTTGGTCAGAGTAAATGATACTGCCTACTTCATCCTCTTCATATCCGTCGTCCCATCGAGGGTCTGCTGCTAGAACAGGTTCTTTTACAGGCATGATTTGTTCCCAAATGGGCTCTCTAATTTCTTTTGGCGGCTCTCTGTTGGTGAACTTATTCTTTAGCCAGGAGTCGCTAGGCTTGAATTGACTCAGATAATGCACAGGAGGATGCTGTGGTATGTGCATGGTCGGTGGTTGTCTCGGTTGTGAGGGCTATCTCCCTCTGGATGATTCTCCTCTGGAAAATCCTCTTCCTCTGGGCTTCTCTGGTCTCTCAGGAACTTCATGATGATTTCTGGACCAGGGTCCATATGCTTCATAGGATGGATTATATTCTTGTGGCCTGTATGGGCGTGATCCTCGCTGCATGTTCGTCATTGGCTGCTCAAGATCATCAGCAAGTGATTCTAGTTCGGCTGCATCTTATTCATCATCAGATGCTTCATCTGGAAGATCTTCAAGAGTTGGTTCATAAATATCTTCTCCAATATTTTTCTCGCGTCAGTAGACGGCTCCTTGTCCTATCTTCTTTCAATATATTTAGCAGAAACCTGTGATAGTAGGCAGGGGCCGAATGGCTACGGCTTCACTATTTCACTCAAAAACTATTACAAACTTATTACAATATCCTTGTTTAATTTCTGATTCACAGGATCCTTCAAAAAGGGCAAGTGAAGAGCATACTCTTTTACAAGGCCACTAGATTTTCACAATGAAATTTTTTTGATGCAAATACTAAGGTGGAGAGGCTTATTTATAGCAATAGAGAGGTCCTGCCTGCTCGATGGCAAGGCGGTGTCTGTCTCTTCATGCTTTACAGCTCATAGCTACAGTGAGATGCTATTGGACACATTAGACCCACATGATGATGATGGTGATGAAGGAATCATGGGTTGTGGGCCCAACATGTCTTCCACTTCATCAACTAAGTCATCTTCAGATATAGGCTAAAAAAGGCACCTTATCTGGAATGTGCTTTGTAGGTACCAATGTTGGCAATTTCTTGAGTCACATGGCATTTGGCACGGAGTGCAGTGGAAATGAGATTCCCACTCAAGCTGTCGGCGAATTATTGTGTGCACTACTGTGTCTTGATCATGATTTTGTTCTTCATGAATGCGGTGCGGGCCATGCCTTGCTACCCATCGGTACAGGTGTTCATTATGTGCCGATCTGATCCAAATATGCCACATCCAGAGTGGTCATTTCAACAACTCAGTGAATTGATTGTAGAGAAATTCACTATTGAGTCATTCTATTGTGATGACTCCAGAATTCTGTCTGCGGTTTGCTTGGATCGTTACTGCTGCAGACATTTGTAGATCTTGGGCCGCTGCATAAGAAATCCTTGTGAATCAGGGATGCATGCCTTCTTTAAAAATCTATTCTTGGACCAAAACATTCAGAGACTCGAATGCCTAGTTTAATATCCTTATAAGATTGAATCCAGGTGCAGGCTGATGCATTAGAGTGGCCGGAGGATTCCGACTTAGCCAATCTGCTACTACATTATCTTTACCTATAATATGCTCTACTGAAAATTTAAATTGATTGAAAAATGCTTGCCATCGGACATATTTTCCGCGACCATCTTTCCGACCATGATCCTTTTCTCGAAAGGTCAAAAATCTAGTGCAATCAGTTACAACAGTAAAATGTGGTAGGTGCAAAAGTTTAAGCATAAACTTCTCTAAGCATTTTTTAACAGCATAGATCTCTTTATCAGAGGAGATCCATTTCAGTACATCTGAGCTAAAAACTCCACTAGCAAATTCACACACATATTCAATATTATTTACAAGGCAAATAAGTACTCCTCCCCATGAGAGGTCTGAGGCATCGGTATATACTTTCATATCTTGAGACTTTGGGATGTGCAGTTCTGGTAAGGCTGAGACCTTAGCTTTGATCTTCTGGACTGCATCTGTATGTTGTTTTTCCCAACAGAATGCTTTCTTGTTCTGGAGAAGTTCTTGCAACAGGAATCTGTCTTCACCAGCATTAGGATAAAAACTATTTAAATAATTTAACAATCCCAAAAATGCTTGCAACTTTGGTTTATCAAGTTGCTCAGGGAAATCGATAACCTTTTCCTTGATGTGAGGTTGGATTTGCAGTTTGGAATCTCGGATCACCATTCCGAGGAAGTTGCATTCAATTGTACATAACTGAATCTTTGTCTCTGAGAGAACTATTCCTGCATTTGAAGCCAGCTGAAAGAATGTGGAGAGATGAGTAGCATGCTCATCTAAAGAATTACTGAATATAAGAATATCATCTATATATACACATAAAAATTGAGAAGTGCCGCCAAAAATTTTATCCATATGCGCCTGGTAGTATGCTGGCGCATTCATTAAGCCGAAAGGCATGACAGTCCATTGAAAGTGGCCAAAGGGGCAACTTAAAGCTGTCTTGGCTCTATCTTCTTCTTTGACTCTTATCTGATAAAAACCCGATTTGCAGTCAAACTGTGAGAAGTATTTACAAGCTATAACTTTTTCTAGCAAATAGCTTTTATCAGGAATGGGATATGGATATGGTTCTGTGATAGCATTTAATGGTTGATAATTGATGACCATCTCTTCTTACCTCTTTTTTGTTCAGAATGCTTATTAACCATGAAGGCATAACAACAATAAGAAGAGGTAGATTTTTCTATAAAACCATTGGCTTCCAGATCTTTGATCTGTGCTTCCATATCATTATAATCCTGTGCTGGAATGGGAATCCCTTTCCCAATCTTCATGTGCTTGCCTTCGATGATTTTTATTTCCATTTCGGGCATAGCTTTGAACCAAAACTGTTGGGGATTCTCCGAACAGATAGAGGACTTGATCCTTTCACCTATTTCTAAAATCTCAGCAGGGATTATCTCAGGGCTCTGAGTCATGGCACTTGGAAATTGTTCTGTGGCATAGATAAGCCTGGGTATTCTTAGCCTTTCATTCTCTATGGTGAACATTATACTTTTTTCAGTGGCACCATAGGGAGTATATCTGTCTATGAATGATCCTCCTAGAAGGATATCAATGGGCATCTTCTCTAAAGCAAAGAAATCACAGTGGAAGAGTTTATTTTGGATACACAGGGGTTGCTGATGTTTATACTTATTGCAGGTAAAACTGTTCCCCTGGATGTCTATGCTCTTATAAGCAAGGTTCTCATCTAGTTTCTTCCAGTCACTAATGAGTTGTGGTTTAGCAAAGGATAAAGAAGCTCCTGTGTCTACTTGTGCATCAACTAGTCTGCCATTTATTTCTAAAGTGAAAAACTGAGCAAATCTACCATTAATTAAATGGTTAAGATAGGCAGGCTGTGGTAATTTCAGAGAAGAGATGCTGGTACATACCAACTTTTGTCTTCCTGGATCTTGCACCATGATAGGTTCTGTGTAGACTTCCTCTTTAGGTTCAGGTTTTGCTTCTTCTTCTTCTTCTTGTTGATTACTGCATTCACTAGCACAGTAATCTTGGTTGGAGTAAAAGATACTGCCGACTTCATCCTCTTCATAGCCGTCATCCCATCGAGGGTCTGCTGCTAGAACAGGTTCTTCTGCAGGCATGATTTGTTCCCAAATGGGCTCTCTAATTTCTTTTGGCGGCTCTCTGTTGGTGAACTTATTCTTTAGCCAGGATTCTCTAGGCTTGAATTGACTCGGATAATGCACAGGAGGATGCTGTGGTCTGTGCATTGTCGGTGGTTGTCTCGGCTGTGAGGGCTGTCTCCCTCTGGATGATTCTCCTCTGGAAAATCCTCTTCCTCTGGGCTTCTCTGGTCTCTCAGGAAATTCATGATGATTTCTGGACCAGGGTCCATATGCTTCATAGGATGGATTATGTCCTTGTGGCCTGTATGGGCGTGATCCTCGCTGCATGTTCATCATTGGCTGCTCAAGATCATCAATAAGTTATTCTAGTTCGGCTGCATCTTGTTCATCATCAGATGCTTCATCTGGAAGATCTTCAAGAGTTGGTTCATAAATATCTTCTTGGAGATAAAGATCTTCATCTGCATCAACAATATCCCACCACGCTGCTGTGTTGGAGGAAAAAATAGCTTTAACTGCAGGGTTTTTATAGGAGCAGTTAGGAGAAATATGGCCAGGTTTGTGACAGATGTAGCAAATGGGTTTATTGGAAGGAGGACGTGCTGTATGGCGTTTCTTGATGAAACGATGAGGAGGTGCATAGGAATGATTCTTGGGGAAGGAGTGACGCTTATAGGAAATTTGCCGGTGGCACTACTTCTAATGTCGGCAAGGTTGCACATAGGGTCTACAGCCAAATGGGGCTATCTCAGAGAAGACTGGAGCGATTTGAGAAGCTTGGTGCTTGCTTAATTTCTGCATGGACTTAGTCTCAGAGACTAAAGTCATAATATTTTGCTGGGTAAAGTCTATGATATCGGAGAGGGCTAGCTCTTCGATCGTAAGACCCTTGAGATCAATATAAGAGAGGACTCTGTCGATCAAATTATATGGCATAGCATGCAGGAATTTTAACTTGACTTCTATAGATGTGGAACAGCGGCTTTCATATGCAAGCTTTCTAAACTGTTTTGCAAAAGCCTCAAATTGCTTGAGATCACAAAGCTCCATTTTAAGCAACCATTTTTTGGACTCGAGTGTGCGATTGCCGACAAGTGGAGCAAACTCATCAATCAATAATCTAAACAATGAATTTAAAGAATCGGGCTGATTATGTACACGCTCATATTGCTGAGCTTCGGGGATAGCATCCCACCAAAGACTAGTAATTCCCCAGAAAAATTTGACTGCAAAGCAAGTGCTGCCTACTTGGTCAAGATGGGCCTGTATAGTAAGGACTCACATGGTATTGCACCAGGCGGCTATTTCATCTAAAGGATTTAATAGGTCATCGATATTGAGGTACCAAGGCTGCAAATGGACATGGGTGCGTTGCATGAGGGAATGACTGGGTGACTTTTTGATTGTTTTGAAAGAAGGGCCAAAAGATACTGAACAAAGAGGTTTGGACAAGGATTCGGCCTTTTAGTCTTCTTTAGTCAGCCAACTGAGACTATCATCTAAGCTATCAATCTTTGAATCTAAAGAATCTACCTTTTTATGAATATTATGTACATTATCCTTAATGGATAGGACATCTCTACACAGATCATCAAAATTTTTAGAGAAATGAGAATTAAATCTAGATACATAATTTCTCTGTCTGAACTCATTAGAGGGAGTATCATATGCAGCTGAGAAATACTGCATAGTTCCTGCTGGTTGTCTATGGACACCTTTTGGCGGCGGCCATCTTCCACATTTGTATAGAGTAACGGTATCTTCTGTGTAGAACTCAAGACTGTCTTCTCTGGGAAGACTCATTAATGTCGGGGGTAAATCATTGCTGGGATTTACCTCTTCATCTTCTATTAAAATATGACCAGTCTTTATAGATCTACGAGATGAGGACGTAGATGGTCTGGTAGGAGAAGAAAGACGGGAAGACTGCACAGATAAGGATCTAGGTAAGATATTTACAGATTTGCCATCACTTTGGTGGATAGTGGCTTGGCTTTTCATTCTAGGAGAGACATGCTTAAGCCAATCAAGTTTCCATTCTGATCGAACTTCGACTGTCTCGATATGTCCCTTTTTTAACTAGACTGTACCACTCAGCCTTCTTGCATATGGAAAATTTTCTAAGATTGTTGGGGTTTATTTACTTCCTTATATGGTCTTGAAATGTTTGGAGAATTTCAGTATGCATCTATAAAGATTTCTATTTTGTATAGTATGACCAATACTAACCACCCCAAAATCTTAGAAAATTTGCCATATGCAAGAAGGCTGAGTGGTACAGTCCAGCAAAAGCCTCAAATTGCTTGAGATCACAAAGCTCCATTTTAAGCAACCATTTTTTGACTCGAGTGTGCGATTGCCAACATCAGAAGCAGCGCTGTCGACAAATTTCCTATAAGCATCGCTCCTTCCCCAAGAAGCATTCCTATGCACCTCCTCATCATTTCATCAAGAAACGCCATACAACACGTCCTCCTTCTAATAAACCCATTTGCTACATCTATCACAAACCTGGCCATATTGCTCCTAACTGCTCCTGTAAAAACCCTGTAGTTAAAGCTATTTTTTCCTCCAACGCAGCAGCGTGGTGGGATATTGTTGATGCAAATGAAGATCTTTATCTCCAAGAAGATATTTATGAACCAACTCTTGAAGATCTTCCAGATGAAGCATCTGATGATGAACAAGATGCAGCTGAACTAGAATCACTTGCTGATGATCTTGAGCAGCCAATGACAAACATGCAGCGAGGATCACGCCCATACAGGCCACAAGGACATAATCCATCCTATGAAGCATATGGACCCTGGTCCAGAAATCATCATGAAGTTCCTGAGAGACCAGAGAAGCCCAGAGGAAGAGGATTTTCCAGAGGAGAATCATCCAGAGGGAGACAACCCTCACAGCCGAGACAACCACCGACAATGCACAGACCACAGCATCCGAGTCAATTCAAGCCTAGCGACTCCTGGCTAAAGAATAAGTTCACCAACAGAGAGCCGCCAAAAGAAATTAGAGAGCCCATTTGGGAACAAATCATGCCTGCAGAAGAACCTGTTCTAGCAGTAGACCCTCGATGGGACGACGGCTATGAAGAGGATGAAGTCGGCAGTATCTTTTAATCTGACCAAGATTACTATGCTGGTGAATGCAGTAATCAACAAGAAGAAGAAGAAGCAGAACCTGAACCTGAAGAGGAAGTCTACACAGAACCTATCATGGTGCAAGATCCAGGAAGACAAAAGTTGGTATGTACCAGCATCCCTTCTCTGGAATTACCACAGCCTGCCTATCTTAACCATTTAATTAATGGTAGATTTGCTCAGTTTTTTACTTTATAAATAAATGGCAGACTAGTTGATGCACAAGTAGACACAGGAGCTTCTTTATCCTTTGCTAAACCACAACTCATTAGTGACTGGAAGACACTAGATGAGAACCTTGCTTATAAGAGCATAGACATCCAGGGGAACAGTTTTACCTGCAATAAGTATAAACATCAGCAACCCCTGCGTATCCAAAATAAACTCTTCCACTGTGATTTCTTTGCTTTAGAGAAGATGCCCATTGATATCCTTCTAGGAAGATCATTCATAAACAGATATACTCCCTATGGTGCCATTACAAAAAGTATAATGTTCACCATAGAGAATGAAAGGCTAAGAATACCCAGGCTCATCTATGCCACAGAACAGTTTCCAAGTGCCATGACTCAGAGCCCTGAGATAATCCTTGCTGAGATTTTAGAAATAGGTGAAAGGATCAAGTCCTCTATCTGTTCGGAGAATCCCCAACAATTTTGGTCCAAAGCTATGCCCGAAATGGAAATAAAAATCATCGAAAGAAAGCACATGAAGATTGGGAAACAGATTCCCATTCCAGCACAAGATTATAATGATATGGAAGCACAGATCAAAGATCTGGAAGCCAATGGTTTTATAGAAAAATCTACCTCTTCTTATTGCTGTTATGCCTTCATGGTTAATAAGCATTCTGAACAAAAAAGAGGTAAGAAGAGAATGGTCATCAATTATCGACCATTAAATGCTATCACAGAACCATATCCATATCCCATTCCTGATAAAAGCTATTTGCTAGAAAAAGTTGCAGCCTGTAAATACTTCTCACAGTTTGACTGCAAATCAGGTTTTTATCAGATAAGAGTCAAAGAAGAAGATAGAGCCAAGACAGCTTTCAGTTGCCCCTTTGGCCACTTTCAATGGACTGTCATGCCTTTCGGCTTAATGAATGCGCCAGCATACTACCAGGCGCATATGGATAAAATTTTTGGCGGCACTTCTCAATTTTTATGTGTATATATAGATGATATTCTTATATTCAGTAATTCTTTAGATGAGCATGCTACTCATCTCTCCACATTCTTTCAGCTAGCTTAAAATGTAGGAATAGTTCTCTCAGAGACAAAGATTCAATTATGTACAACTGAATGCAACTTCCTCAGAATGGTGATCCGAGATTCCAAACTGTAAATCCAGCCTCACATCAAGGAAAAGGTTATCGGTTTCCCTGAGCAACTTGATAAACCAAATTTGCAAGCATTTTTGGGATTGTTAAATTATTTAAATAGTTTTTATCCTAATGCTGGTGAAGACAGATTCCTGTTGCAAGAACTTCTCCAGAAAAAGAAAGCATTCTATTGGGAAAAACAACATACAGATGCAGTCCAGAAGATCAAAGCTAAGGTCTCAGCCTTACCAGAACTGCACATCCCAAAGTCTTAAGATATGAAAGTATATACCGATGCCTCAGACCTCTCATGGGGAGGAGTACTTGTTTGCCTTGTAAATAATATTGAATATGTGTGTGAATTTGCTAGTGGAGTTTTTAGCTCAGATGTACTGAAATGGATCTCCTCTGATAAAGAGATCTATGCTGTTAAAAAATGCTTAGAGAAGTTTATGCTTAAACTTCTGCACCTGCCACATTTTACTGTTGTAACCGATTGCACTAGATTTTTGACCTTTCGAGAAAAGGATCATGGTCGGAAAGATGGTCACAAAAAATATGTCTGATGGCAAGCATTTTTCAATCAGTTTAAATTTTCGGTAGAGCATATTATAGGTAAAGATAATGTAGTAGCAGATTGGCTAAGTCAAAATCCTCTGGCCACTCTAATGCATCAACCTACACCTGGATTCAATCTTACCAGGATATTAAACCAAGCATTTGAGTCTCTAAATGTTTTGGTCCAAGAACAGATTCTTAGAGAAGGCATGCATCCCCGATTCACGAGGATTTCTTATGCAGCAACCCAAGATCTACAAATGTCTACAGTAGTGACGATCCAAGCAAACTGCAGACAGAATTCTGGAGTCATCACAATAGAATGACTCAATAGTGAATTTCTCTACAATCAATTCAATGAGTTGTTGAAACGACCACTCTGGACGTGGCGTATTCAGATTAGATCGACACATAATGAACACCTGTATCGATGGGTAGCAAGGCATGGCCCGCACCGCATTCATGAAGAACAAAATCATGATCAAGACACGGTAGTGCACACAATAATTCACTGACAGCTTGAGTGGGAATCTCATTTCCACTACACTCCGTGCCAAATGCCATGTGACTCACTAAATTGCCGACATTGGTACCTACAAAGCACATTCTAGATAAGGTGCCTTTTTCAGCCTATATCTGAAGATGACTTAGTTGACGAAGCGAAAGACATGTTGGGCCCACAACCCATGATTCCTTCATCACCATCATCATCATGTGGGTCTAATGCGTCCAATAGCATCTCACTGTAGCTATGAGCTATAAAGCATGAAGAGACAGACACCGCCTTGCCAGCGAGCAGGCAGGACCTCTCTATTGCTATAAATAAGCCTCTCCACCTTAGTATTTGCATCGAAAAATTTTCATTGTGAAAATCTAGTAGCCTTGTAAAAGAGTATGCTCTTCACTTGCCCTTTTCGAAGGATCCTGTGAATCAGAAATTAAACAAGGATATTGTAATAAGTTTGTAATAGTTTTTGAGTGAAATAGTGAAGCCGTAGCCATTCGACCCCTGCCTACTATTGCAGGTTTTTGCTAAAGATATTGAAAGAAGATTGGACAAGGAGCCGTCTACTGACGCGAGAAAAAGATGGTTATACTACACCAACTACTTCTCTAACTAGCACTGCTAATAAGAAGTTGAGTGAGAATAATTCTAAAGCTACGAATGCTATCATTTGTGGTCTATCCAAGGTTGAGTTCACCAAAGTGATGCATTACAAGTCTGCCAAGAAAATTTAGGTAAAATTATAGACTATATATGAAAGAGACTCTAAGGTAAACTAGCTAAATTCTAAACCTACTGAAGGTAATTTGAAGGTCTCAAAATGAAGGAAGAAGACACTATGGCATCCTATCTTCTAAGGGTTTATGAGGTAGTAAACATGATTAGAGGTCTTGGAGAGATGATTGATGAAGCTACCATAGTACATAAGATATTGAGGACTCTTACACTTAGGTTTGATTCAAAATTTTCTATTGTAGAAGAAAGTCATAATTTCACTTAGTTGAAAATGGATAAATTACATGGCATCCTTACTATCTATGAGATGAGAGTTGATGAGGACATACCTCTTAAGAAGGAAGCAACCTTTAAGGTGATCAAGGAATCTAAGAAGAACAAGTTAAGTCTTGAATATTTTGATCTTAATTAATATAATCTTGAAGCCATGATTACATGAAAATTGAGTGTAGGATCAGGTAAGTATGAAGGAAAACTTCCTTTTAAATGTTTTTCATGAGGTAAGGTTGGTCATTTAGTAGCTAAATGTCCAGACATGTTTAAAACCAAAGAAGCTTATAAGAAATTTGAGGGTCCTAGAAAGCACATAAAGTTCTTTAGTAATAAAAATGGAAAGAAAAAATCATACAGAGGAAATAAGAGCCTTTACCATGAAGAAGATAGTAACTCATTTGTAGAAGAAAAAGTAAACACATTTGACAGTGATGATTCTTTTCATAATGAGGACATGGAGACATTGCTCATGGCTTTTAGTAATGATGATCGTGAATGGTCTTTAAGCAGATATTTATTTAGAAGAGAGATCTTAGAGGAAGAAGATGAGAAGTTCACTCTTTAAGATAAATATATAGATACTATGGAAGAAATGAAGACACTACAAGGAAAGAATAAAAACAAGATTCTTTGATCAAATCCTATGAGGAAAAGATTGGAATTTTTGAAGGAAGGATAAGTAATGAATTTAAGGAGCATAACGAGATCACACAATATCTTGAAACTTAGGTTTTTAATCTTAATGAAGAAGTAAAGAGTAAGGATGGAGAGTGTATAGTGTATCAATTAGAGATAGAGTCTTTGTAGATGAAATTAAATCAAGCTATGAGCAGAGATACAACTAATGATTTAGATAATAAGGATGAATTGATAAATTCTCTTGAAGATCTAAAGATTGAGAATAAAAATAATAATAAAATGTTTTCGAAAATAAAGGAATTTGAAGAGAAATTCAGTGTGTTTGAAGCAAGAATGAATGATGTCACCAGGGAACATGAAAATAATATCAAGCATCTTAATGGTCAATTAAAAACTATGTCTACAAGCCTAAAAGTCAAATAATATGAGTGATTAAGGTATGTGATTGAAATTGAGTCATTAAAGCCTAGGTTATACAAGACATCTTGTAAAGTGAAGTCATTTATGAAGTTTGAAAAGAGCTCAAATGATCTTGATAATATTCTGAGTAGTCAAAAGCATGAAAGTGATAGAATTGGTCTTGGATACAAAGAAGAATAAAAACATGTAACTCAAGACAAGATAAAGGCTGATATGAATAAGAATAATCAAAATTTGAAGATCAATCATCAGTCAAGGAATGAAGGTATTGTTAGAATAAATACAAATTAGATCAGACAACCAAATGCTATGAAGTATGAAAATTTGAATGGTTATTGTTACTCTTGTAATTAGTTTGGTCATAGGTCAGAAGATTGTAAAAGATCCTCAAGGAATGAATTTGTATGGAATTATGAGAAATACAATGGAAAGCATGAAGAACATCATCACTTAAGATAGCCAACAAGTTCACAAAGAAAGAATGACATATTTTTCTACAAGTGTCAAGGATTTGGTCATATTGCAAAGTTTTGTACTATCTTCATCAGGAGACCAAATGGTCAGTGACATTAATGAATTCATGAAAATTGAAGGAATCATCTTATATCTTAATCATAAGGTATGCACAATCTGAGAAACCTCATTTATTTCAAATGTCATGAGAGAGGTCACATAACAAGATTTTAGAAGAATGATCTATATTCTACTTCAAAAATCATCACTACTGTCATAAAGAGGAGTCATTATGAATGGAGGCCTAAGTAGGTAAATGAAAAATAGGCATAAAGTGGATTATTTGCCATGATAGAACATGGAACAAGTTTAAGTATCAAGGAACAAGATTTATCTACCCAAATGGATAAGGAAATCAAGTAAGATCCTAAGATAAAAGAAAATAATAATGTTAAAAAATCATTCAAAGTCAATCTAAAGATGAGGAAGGACTGCAAGTCAAGTAAGAGCATGGATATATGGGAGTATCCTAAGTTCTGAGATCTTGAGTCTCTCTTTGAAAAGTGGGTGTCTCTACCTATGCTTCTTATGAGACATCTTTCATGTGTGAAAGCAAGTGTGTGTGTTCTAGGTACTTGATCTAAATTCCAAATATGAACAAAGGTATGTTTTATTTAGTTTGATACTATATGCAAGGTATGCATTGACTAAGGGAGAGCATGTGTGAGATGTTTCAAAATAGATAACATGAGATGGAAAATAATGTTAGGGGGAGATTTTTAATCTCTACAAGTAGTTTATTAGGTCTAAGGATTAGAGAAGTCCAAATTCAGATTGGTGTATGTCAAGGTAGAGAAATTTATTCATATGCTTCAAAGTATGTAAGTATCCTGAACATCTCAAATAATATTTGAATGCAAACATGATTTTAAGAAATGATTGTTGGCATGTTGAGGAAGAGACCCTTTATCATTAATGTCAAAGGGGGAGAAAGATCAAAATGAAGGTGTTAAAATGAAGTCATTTTGAGGGTGTTTTTCCATCAATGACAAAGGGGGAGATTGTTGAGCATGGTCATTGATGTTAGGTTGTCATTGATGTCAAAGAGAGAATGTGGTGCTAATGCATTAATGATAAAGTAGTTATATTGATAGTTTTTAGAAGTGTTTAACTTAGTGAGATAATTGATGATATGGACATGTTATAGAGATCCTATGGGATGTTATGAGTGCTTATACTACTTATGGAAGTGAATAAAATTCATCAAAATAATCACATGAAGGTCTAAGCTCAAATAGTCATCTTGACAGATAAATCTAAGTGAGAATATTGATGACATCATATTTCACATGTGTGAAGGTTTAAAGAGAAGTTTGATACATGGATGGATTCTTCTATGTGAGGAGATAATATGGTTCAAATTTTAGGTCTGGACATGGAGCTCATTAAAAATTATTAAGGTGCAAAGTTGGCTTTTCAGATAGAGTTTACCAAGTTTCCATACTTAGCCAAATTTGTGATATCAAAGATCTATGACTAGCATTTAATCAAATGACAAATCTAATAGTGAGTAATTTATCTAACTGGATAAGGATCCAATAGAGCACATGATCTTGTCAAATAGTGGCAATTGTGTATATGAAGTCAATATGTCAAAGAATGAATGCATTGATGACATGTGTCACAATCATGAATATTGAGTGGTAGATCTATAACAAGCATATAATATATCATATGAAGATACAATGGAGCATATGTTCTTGTCAGCAATGATCCAATGGTGCATATTAAGTCAAAATGTCAAAGGATGCTCAGAAGGCACACAGAGCTACCAAGTAGCACAATCATGGGATCTTGGATAAAGATCAACAACGAGCATTGAAAGATAAAGACCAAGATACTTCTAAGGATATCAATGGTGCGTATTTGTTAAAAGTTTATAGGAAGCATGAGATGAGGTTAAAGTGTCTAATGTTTAACATTTTCTTAGTGACTGATAGAATTTGAATATTCAAATTAATGAGGGAAAAATAGTCTATAGTTTTTGATCTATATCTTTTGATCTAAGGTATATCCAAATAATCTAGTTAAATTTTTTGAATGTTTATACAGTCAAAGTTATGGAGCTTCAAAGTTGACTATTTGTTCATTCTTGGTGCTACTATGTACATAATTATGTTTGAGCCATTTGTGCTTTAGCAAAGAGTGTTTTGGTGGGAGAAATAATTTGAAAATGTATTAGAGGTCATATGGAGTGGACCCATGTATTAAAGTGATCTTATGTTATTAATTTGATATAAGGAGTGCTAAAGGGGTAATAGGTCTCCATGAGACCTATAAGGGCTACTAAGAACTAGTTGAAAGGTGTAGATGCTTAAGTGTGACCCATAGATGCTATGGCCGACCTAATGTATTTGAGATATTTGTTAGCATGTTAGATGTCTTAAGGGTTAAGGAAAGTATTTTGGCTGACCTAAATGTTGATATTAATGAAGACTCTATAAATAATGGAGACCAAGGAAATGGTATATAGATTTGTATGTGAATGTGTTGAGAGAGCAAAAGATAGAGACAAAGGAAATAAATCAAAGAGAGTGTGCTTAGTGGATAGACTAAAATATAGAGTAGATTGAAGATGAGAAAATAAGCCTAGAATGATCCAAAAGGGGTGTTTGGATGGATTACTTGTATGATAAAGTTTGAGTGTGTGTGATGAGTTGAAAGAGAGGTGATAGACATTGTTTCTCTAATCAAATTGATCTAAAATTAGAGTTATAGAGTTATGGATTTCATAAGGTGTTGTGTGGGTGATCAACATATAAAACAAGTGGGTGATTGTTCATACTTAGGGGTGGGTGCTCCTTGTGAAGTGGGTGCTTTACTAAAAGGTCTCATGTTTGTGATTATATTATAGGACAAGTAATCCATGTGTTTTCAGGAATAAGAGTGGGTTTTATTCCCTAAGAGGGTTTCCCACATAGATCTTGTGTTATGTTTGTGATCTTGCATCATCTTGCTTATTCATTATTATGAACATCTTGTATGGTTTATGAATGCTTGTGGTCATTGATTAAGAGTTTGAAAGGATTACATTTAAAGTTTGAAATATATTTCATCACTAATTCACCCCCCTCTCAGTGATTGTACCTCCAACATGAGTGCTATAGAGGAGGAAAGTAGGGATAATGCATGGGATAAATATACCCCCTTTTTAATGTTAGGAATAATACTGGTTTGGTCCAAGGATTGATAAATTTAATCTTTTTTACTCAAAGAGTAATAATTATTACCATCAAAGGCTTGATATACATGTTGTTACACTTAAAATCTATTACCAGATATAGGAAACCCTTACATAATAGTGCAACTATGATAAAATTTATTGATTTTATAAAATAGGGGAGAGTGCTTAACTTCTAAAAATAAAACATAAAAAGGGGGCAAGGTAAGGTAAAAAAACTAATTTTTAATTTAGAGGATGTTAGTGCTTAAGAACTAAAATATACCAAGTCATAGTTATACTAATGTATACCTAATGCAATGTTTACATAAAATTTAACCACTCAGTGAAAAAGCTCCAAAGGGAGACTAATATGAACACGTTACTTGCAGGTCCTCCATAGAATGTAAACACTCAAAAGATTTTTAGTGATTATCACACAAAGATTTTGAAACACTTTATAATTAAAAGTACATAAAGCGTAAGTTGTTCATAAAAGACTTAAAAATAACATACAAGGGGTTAGACTAGAAAATGCACAATCGAACTGCCATATTCATATTTGTACCCTAAGGACATAATCATTCCTCACACAAACATTCACTTAGAACTTAGAAATAATAGACCACATTTCATGAATAAAGAACTAGGTTAAAATTAAACAAAACATTCTATTAAAGTTTTAATAGAGTTTTGTTACATAAATTACTAACCTTTACAAAGGATTGTAGTTTTAAATATATAGAGGATGGGGCTCATATCTAAGTAGTAGGATATTCCCATCCTTGGCCACGATGGCCACTTAAGGTTTTTATAACTCCACATATTGAAAAAAAAAATCAGAAGAATTTTTACCTTTCGAAAAGATGCCTCAAGGGGCCCCACTTAATTGATATCTGGGTGATCTAGAAAAGAACCACCTCCCAACTCTTGGGTTGTTTTTCCTTAGCCACCAATATGGATGCCACTAGGTTAAACTCTTGATCTAGCTTGGCCAAATTCATTGGTAGATTTTAAAATATCACCTCTAATTAGGCCATTAGTCTTTTATACACCTAGAGTGGGGCTTCCAAGGACACTTTTATTTTTGAGACTTGGATGATACTTGTAGTGGATTGAGTTGAGAGTTACAACACTACCTTGGCCCCAACTTTATTGGCTTTCACTACTTTTTTCCTCATGAACTAGTTGAAGTGACCTAGGTGAACTCCAAACTCATCTCTATCTAGTAAGGTGCCATTTGGGTGGAATAACTTAGTGATGCTGACCTCCTTGGAGTAGGCCAACATATTTTCCCTACTTTCTTCTAGAGGTTCCATGACCTAAGATACATCTGATAAAGGATATCCACTCTTCAATTGAAGTCCTCATGATTCTAAGATACACCTAATAAAGGATCAAGTCTAAGATGGGCATGATTTTTATTTATGAGAACATGCCCTTGTTTATAACCACGTTAAGATTTTCTCACTTGATCTCTATAAGAGTAATTATTTATAAATAAACATGTACCCTTTAGAGATGTGCCCTGTGATCGATCAATGTTTTGATCACCTTACCTAGAGATGAGAAAAGCTTTATGAGGGAATTCTTAACCAATCTAATTAGTTGTAAAGGGAAATAACTTTGAAATTATGCTTAAATTTCCCAAACCTAATCCTACATGTCCATAAATTTCTTGAATAGGTCATGTGTGGGCCTGAGCATGGAGACTAGATCTTTAACCACTCTTTCTTCTCTTGTAGAATTTCTCATTTTGGTGAGGGAAAAGAGGTCTTGTTGAGTCTTATAGACCATAAAATTTACTTATTAGATGAATTTTTATGTGAGGATCCTCTTCATGTTCCCTGTATTCTTATTAAAATTCCACTACACTTTTAGATCACCTTGCATAATCATCGTGGGTGTCTATGCCACCATGGCTACTTCCAAGGTAGAAGGGGGTGTGAGTGGGGTGGTAGAGATGGATTTAATAGGTGAAGGCATAGGTAGAGGAGGAAAAAATGAAGAATAGGGGATGAAAGAAGAAAGAAATAGAGGAGGAGGCCTTAGGGTGTAAATAAGTAAGATGAAAGGGGAAATCCCTGGGAGCATTTGGGTCTACCACTAGCTTTGGGTCAAGTTGACTTATTGGGTAATAACACTAGGGAGCGAGACATTAAAAAAGAAGGATGAAATTGAATAGTTAATGTCAAACCCTTAGAAACCTAGGACAATGGAAGAGGGAGGTCTAGGAATGATACAAGGAATAATAAGGGTTGAAGAATAGGATGTACATTTTACTTCTTATTGGGATTCTTTCCCTAGTCAGCTTATGATGTTGTTGTGGAAGGAGTTGTAGTGGTAGAGGAAATTATGGTCGATTATAGAGTCTATTAAATGATTTTAGGCATAATTGATATGATTGGGGATAATTGAATTATACGCATAGGTACACTCATTATTGGGTACATAGTTGAGCCTCTTAAAGTAGGTGCATTTGGAGGTGGTTAGACCTATAGAAGAACTAGTGGAGGTGCAGAGGGTTGGGTAATTAAAGTCTTGGAGGTTTGAGATGACCCATGGGGATCCCTAATGATGGAATATATTGAGTGGAAGGAAATTGGGATGTAAGGATGCTGTACATAGCTAAAGCCAGAGGTACTTGGGTAAATTATAGAGAGGGTGTAATGGGAAATGAAGGAGACATCACCTGAGTGGGTGGGAAACCATGGGGTGATCTAATAAGTTGTTAAAGGACTACGGGATTAGGGGAAAGGATATCCATAGATGCCTATGGCTAGTCATTGTTTTGGCTCATCTATGGGCTACTATTGATGTCAAATATTAGTGCCTATATAGCTTGAGGTCGAGCTACCTAGAGTTAAGTTACTTGATCCATGAGAGGTGGTGGAGATAGAGTAGAGGGATAGGGAGGTAATAATCATAAAATAGAGGGTCAAGGATGAGAATGGGATTTCATCCATTTTATTATCCTCTTTAAAATTTTAGGAGTCACCTAAACATCTCTTCTTGCCTAGGATGATGTAGGGGGAGTAAGGCTATCTTGGGTTGATGGTCCAGATTGAACCTAATTTCTTTTCTTCTTCTTCTTCTTCTTCTTCTTCTTGTCATAAATTTTGGTAAATACCTCCTTATCATGTGTAAGGTTAAGGTGGAACTCATCCTTATCATTGGGATTGTGTCCATAATTAATTTTGAGTCAAGTTTGATATTTTACCACATAGGCCCTAATAATGTCATACGGGTCCCAATCTCTATGTTCTCCCTACCCAAGGCATAGGAATATTTGCCTACAACCATTTTATATAATGGGGGTATAATTTGGTATACATGATGTATAATGGTGATGGGGAAGGTTAGGCAAGAATTTTATTAGTTAATGATATAGTGATTGAAGATGCCCTCAACTAGTTGATAACCAATTTTTTGCTCTACCAGTCGATCTGGGACTTGATAGGGCAAGTAGAGGGGAGATCTAAGGATGCCAAAAACTTGGATGATGGTTTAATCCATATAATACCATATTTTTTAATGGGGGTTAGATATTCCCTTATTTTCTTGGAGAGCCAAGGCATAACTACCTTGTTGATGGCCATATAGACCTTTAGGTAGAAAGACACAAAATTCCTAGAATGTGGTTTTGGTAATGGTGGCCATACAGTTTATAAAAATCACATAGACCATTTCACCTCTAATAACCCATGGTGGAAAGGTAGAGGGTTTAAACATGATGGTGGAATAAACAACATCCACCAAGTAGCTCATCATATAAAAATTACCTCCGCCTTGAGTATTTGATAACATTTTGACAAGGTTGAAGTTAATCATGCCTCTAAGGTTTAGGACATGATCACCTTTGAGGATTATATGAAATAGTGGAAGCCATAAGAGATTTATGTTGATGTATTTAGTTACCCTATATAAACTATCCAACAATATCATCCATACGTAGATCCTTTCCTTGAAGGTGTAGATAATGTAAGAATCTATGTCTATCTTGTTACCCTGTTTGGTATTTGGGTTCTCCACCCAATCCTTCAAGCCATCATAAATATGTTATGTATTGGTTCATGTATCAATTATAGTGGTGTCATAAGATATTATGTATTTAAGGAGGTTATAATAGGATTTAAACACACTACCCAAAAAATCTATGATCATATGTCCAAAGCTTGCAAAACACACTATCATAATGTGGATGGTTAAAATTGTGCTTATTTCTAACACCAAAAATGGGAAGTTTCAAGAATGTGGGACTTACAACTTGAAACAACCTCTAGATTTTTAAGAAGTTGGTCTCTTCTTTATATCGATCATATACTGGGAAAAGGGATAAGAATTTTAACAAAAACACAAATTCAAAGAAAGAAAATCTAACTATGGCGATGCGCCTGGATGTAATTCAACCCTTAATTCTAAGCACAATGAAACTATATGTAATATTCAATTACAATTAAGAGAAAACAAGGCATGATCAATGTAAAAGATGAAAACAATAGAAACAGAGGCTCAAAGCTTAGATTACTTTTGCAGTGACATAGAAAATATCAACAAAGGCATAGGACTCAATATTCTTATTAATTATCTAGTCACATAAGAGGCACAGAAACATGCATAGTTACATAAACTTTCCAACTTAAGAAAATAAAACAAAGGCAAATGATATTCCTAATCACAGCTCTAGAAAGTCTAAAACTCTTGACAATAATTCTATCTAAAAATTCTCTCTGGATTCTCCTAATCTTTGCACCCCTCTTTATAGCATCAGATTCACTTTGGATTGTTTGCGTGTTCCCAATCTAATGGTCCAACTAAAATCTAATCAAATTGGAAGTGTCTAACAGAAGATATTTCTTAGATTCTAAAATGCTCTATCTTCTTATAGTTCATTGGCTGAAGTAGATACATAGGATGCTCCCTTCTTTCAAATAGGAGAGGACACTTGGCTGATTTCCCTTTTCCTCCTGAAAACATTCTCTTTATTTAGGATGCACTAGAAAATGACACTTGGCATGTTCTGCAACACTTACCGAAGACACACGACACTTTCTGCATAACTTATACTCTTTTTGTGTCATTGCTCAAGAGTGTTTCACCTTTGACACCTGTTTCAATCCGCTTCTTCAAAACTTTAAAAACTTAACAAAAAATAAGACCCACAACATTTCTCACCTGAACAACTTTAAAAAAAGGGCATAGGGATAGGTGGTGATTTCTGCTTGCCTCAACAAAGGACACGTGGTAATCTTTGCTTTACTTAACTAGGGATATGTGGTGATCTCCACTGCTTTTAGCCACCTTTTGAAAAACCTATAGAAGGTGACACGTGCTAGTCTTCACGTCACTCTATTTATATTATAGAAACAATCAAGCCTCATTTCATAATTACATGGACAATGACACTTGGCAGCTTCTGCTTGCTTCAAAAACAAAACCTGAGACACACCATAGTCTCTACTATATCAGTAAAACAAAATGAAGATAATTCATAGGTTGGCATGTGGTGGCTTTTGCTCTCTTCAGCTGGGATACAAGGTGTCTTCTATCACTTTTAGAAAAGCAAATTGAAACCTTCTGTGATTGCCACTTGGCACCCTCCACCTGATCCTGATACTTAGCTTGTTAAAACCTTTCTCTTAAAAGAGATTTGAAATGCGGATGCCGATATGAAATGTGGATGCTGACACTTGTCACATTCTATTGAGTTACTATTAGATACGTGGCACGTACTAACTAACTTATATAAATTATGAAAGGTGCCTTGACTGATGACACTTGGCAGCTTTCGCTTGACTTTGACACTTAGAGAAAAATGAGGCAAAAAGAAAATCAACCCTGAGCTCTGAGTCAAAACTTTGCCATCTCGAACCAAAGTGTGTGGGGTCAAAACTATTGATGGTTAAAATTGTGCTTTGTTTCTAACACCAACAATGGGAAGTTTCAAGAATGTGGGACTTGCAACTTGAAACAACCTCCAAATTTTTAAGAAGTTGGTCTCTTCTTTATATCGAGCATTTACTAGGAAAAGGGATAGGAATTTTAACAAAAGCACAAATGCAAAGAAAGAAAATATAACTATGGTGATGCACCTAAATGTAATTTGACCCTTAATCTGAGCACAGTGAAACTATATGTAAGATTCAATTAAATTTAAGAGCAAACAAGGCATGATCAATGTAAAAGGTGAAAACAATAGAAACAGAGGCTCACAGCTTAGACTACTTTTAGCTCTCTAGTTCATATGGTCTTGAAAGAAACTTCAAGACTTGTCCCACCGGGCATGCCAAAAATTGTTGATGGTTAAAATTGCACTTGTTTCTAACACCAACAATGGGAAGTTCAAGAATGTGGCACTTTCAACTTGAAACAACCTCCAAATTTTTAAAAAGCTAGTCTCTTCTTTATATCGAGCATATACTAGGAAAAGGGATAATAATTTTAATAGAAACACAAATGCAAAGAAAGAAAATCTAACTATGGTGATGCGCCTGAATGTAATTCAACCCTTAATTTTGAGCACAGTGAAACTATATGTAAGATTTAATTACATTTAAGAGCAAACAAGGCATGATCAATGTAAAAGATGAAACAAATAGAAACAGAGGCTCACAGCTTAGACTACTTTTGTAGTGACATAGAAAATATCAACAAAGGCATAAGACTCAATACTCTTATTAATTCTCCAGTCACATAAGAGGCATAGAAACATGCAAAGTTACATAAACTTTCCAACTTAAGAAAATAGAATAAAGGCAAATGATATTCCTAATCACAGCTCTAGAAAGTCTAAAATGCTTGACAATAATTCTCTCCAAAAATTTTCTCTAGATTCTCTTGATCTCTACACCCCTCTTTATAGCAGCAGATTCACTCCAAATTGTGTGGGTGTTCCCAATCTAATAGTCCAACTAAAATCTAACCAAATTGGAAGTGTCTAACAGAAGATATTTCTTAGATTCTGAAATGCTTTGTCTTCTTGTAGTTCATTGGCTGAAGTAGATACATAGGACACTCCCTTCTTTTAAAAAGGAGAGGACACTTGGCTGATTTCCCTTTTCCTCTTGAAAGCCTTCTCTTTATTTAGGATGCACCAGAAAATGACACTTGGCATGTTCCGTAGCACTTACCGAAGACACATGACACTTTCTGTGTAACTTATACTCTTTTTGTGTCTTTACTCAAGAGTGTTTCACCTTTGACACCTGTCGCAATCCAATTATTTGAAAATTTAACAACTTAATAGAAAATAAGACCCACAACATTTCTCACCTGAGCAACTTTAAAAAAAGGGCATAGGGATAGGTGGCAATTTTCACTTGCCTCAACAAAGGACATGTGACAATCTCTGCTTTACTTAATTAGGGATATGTGGTGATCTCCACTACTTCTAGCCACCTTTTGATAAACTTGTGGAAGGCGACACATGCTAGTCTCCACATTGCTCTATTTATATTATAGAAACAATCAGGCCTCATTTCATATTTACAAAGACAGTGACACTTGGTGGCTTCTGCTTGCTTTAGAAACAAAACCTAAGACCCACCACATCTTTACTATATCGGTGAAACAAAATGAAGATAACTTAGAGGTTGACATGTGGTGGCTTCCGCTCTCTTCAGTTGGGATATGTTGCATCTTCCATCACTTTTAGAAAAGCAAATTGAAACCTTTTGCGATTGCCACTTGGTGCCCTCCCCCTGATCTTGATACTTAGCTTGTTGAAACCTTCCACTTAAAAGAGATTTGAAACACGAATGTTGATATGAAATGTGAATGTTGACACTTGTCACATTCCACTGATTTATTATGAGATACATGGCACATCCTGACCAACTTATAGAAATTATGAAAGGTGCCTCAGTCGATGACACTTGGCAGCTTCTGCTTGACTTCGACACTTAGAGAAAAATGAGGCAAAAAGAAAATCAAGCCCAAGCTCTGATTCAAAACTTTGTCATCTCAAACCAAATTGTGTGGGGACAAAATTTTGCAATGCATAACTAAAAATCAGAATGAAATGTAGAGTATTTTTTACTCTACACATAAACACTGGCATGAACTCACTTGATAGGGAGTAAAAACTTGCTAAAGAGGTTTGCACAAGGGAATTTTTTTATCTTGGATGCCACTCTATATAATCTACATTTATTGTATGCCTTGAGGGCATCTTGAAACTCAACCTCATCCTTGTCATCCCTGGAGCTCAGCTTGGGCACCATCTCAATTGCTTTGAATATCTCATTATAGTGTTTGAAATGGGTTAGGCCCTCTGGGAAAGTGGTGTCTCTATATTCAAGCTCAACTTTGTGGTTAGAGGATGAAGCATCCATGGTAGAATGGAATAGATATCTATGATAGTGAATTTTGAGTAGGGAGGACATGGATGGTTTGAGAATAAACTAAAAATGAGGAGGCAAATCTACAAAGATAGGAGAAATAACAATAAATGAGTTTTATCTTTGGCACTTATAGGGATATGAAATAATATTCTACATTGATGGAATTTGTGACTCACCCACTGTGAATTAAAATTCAAGTTGGTGGTTTGATATCTTCATTTATTTCCCAATCTAGAGTCAACTCAAGGATTCCAAATGTGTACCACCTATTAGATTTGGTGATTATGATGCAAAAATTTTAAATTATCCAATTAGGGCCCATTTCCCCATTGAATTAATGTTAGGATCATGGTAGGCACATGGATATGTAACCCCTTTGGTATCTTGAGAAGTGTTTAGCTTGTGCCACACATCCATTGCCAATTGGTTGAGCTCTGTAATGGATACCACCTAGGCACAACCCAATACCTCACATTTACACTTTTAGGAGGAGTTAGTATATGGAGAAGTGAGGTGATGCATAACATCATTTTATTAGCCTTTTATATCTATTTTTACCTTTGTCTAACTTCTTTGGGCTTTTTGGGCCTCTTCTACCAATCTATATGGATGTGCCACATGGCATGGTCTAGTAGGTTGGGCTCTCTTAGGCTTTAACATCTCTGATAGGCCTAAGAGACTCATAAATTTGATAGGATAAAAATGGTGATCCTTAATTTGGTCACTCTCTCCTAGGATATAACATTTATAATAGGTCAGGGACACTGATAGCTTTGATAACATCCATATGGTGCTCTTTCATTTAGTTGGGCTCTCCCAGGCTCTGACATCTCTAATAGGTCTAGGAGATTGACAACTCTAATAAGATCCACATGGTGATCCTACATTTGATTGGGCTCTCCTAGGCTCTACCATCTCTAATAGGTCTAAGAGGCTAAAAAATTTGGTAAGATTCACATGGTGTTCCTTTATTTGGTTTGTCTCTCTTAGGCTCTGACATATTTAATAGGTTTGAAAGACTGACAATTCTAATAGTTGGGGCCACTTGACACTTTAATAGGGAGAGGAGGTGAAGCCCTCACTCAAAAATCCACTCACGTGCATAGGAGAAATATATTGACTATGCTTCCAAGCATGTGGTATATGTAGCTACAACTCCCCAAGAGGTATCCTGAGTCAAATAAATTTGTACACACTTATCTTGTTGATATTCTAAAGAGTCAGGTCAAGAAATGAAAAGAATACAAAATAAAATATTATGCCCAACATTTATGTATTGTGATTGTAAAACACTATACAATATTTGAAAACAAATTTTCACATAAAATCTAGAAAGAGTAAAGGATAAATTCAATGGTTAAACACAAATTTGGAAACAACAAATGGTATATAATCAATAACCTATCGAATCCATCCTTTCAAAGTTTGACAATTAGATTTGACATAGAGTTACACAGTCACTTCTAAACTCCTTTTTTAGTCTCAAAATTTTAATATAAATATGTGTGTTTGATTCCAACCTTATTTGTCATTTATTCGCTATTGCTTGTCTTTATATTTTTTGTCTTAACCAGTTGTTTATTTTGTATGTTCATATTTTTAGTACATTAGATATATCTGATTAGTATTTTAAATGAATTTATCATATATTTATCTAGTGATAATATTTTAGCATGTTTTTATTAAGATTTTTTTTGGAAAATTACTTATGTTTTGCTTAGGATAAATAGATGAAATTAATTTTGACACTTATCTCAAGACTGACCCTAAATAACTTATTACCTTGATTTATCTAGTTGTCAAAACATAAAATAAATGAATTATGGATAATGAAGCTACACCTGATACTATCGATACAGATCATTTTCATGTTTCTATACCACTTATTGGAGGCTCTACATCTACATTGAGTGGTGAGGCTAGTGCTCTTAGTGTTCATAATCATTTTATGCCTACCCTTACTGGTACTCATACTTATGTTGATCTTACTATTCCTAAAAAAGCTAAGGCTTATATGGTTCTTCCTACTATCAATCTAATTAATAATGTGCCAACAAGATTTACTTCTAATGTTTTATCTCTTGGTATTACACATAGTCAGAATACCAATCATGCCTCTATTTATGCCAATGTTAATCCTATGAAGGCATCTATTCCTACATATACATATATACATGTTAACCATGCTTTAAATCATACACATAGTGGTACATCTCAAGATCCATTGATTCAACAAAAACTTTGAACTAGGTAATCACAAATTATGCAACTATATCAAGCAAATAAAAAGCCTAGTCATGTTATTTCATCTTTTGAAATATTACACAACTCATTGGCTACTAAGGTTCTTGTCCATCCTTTGCCCCATGGTTTTTTAGTGCTTAAATTTGATTTATGTTGGACCTAAATTTTAGAAAAGTATGGAGGTGAACATTTTTGAAGACAACATGGTGTAAGTTATGCTTGAATTTTGAAGACCACACAAAATAATAAGACTAGAAATGAAAAATGATGCATGAGGATGAGGTCATGGATCACACATATGGCAGTACATTGGTTGGAATGAAATAAGGAGATCCAGGTTTAGAGAGTAGGTTGTGTAGACTAAAAAGTGTGAGAAAATAAATTATAGGCCAACCTAATAGAGTGAGTCCATCAGAGAAGATTATTAAGACACAATAATTTTGGGATGAATTTAGCATAGTGGCATCTATATAGGGAACTATTAGGACTAAGACATTCAATGCAAGTACTTATGACTTCTAATTATAGAAAGTTTTTATGTTATTTTTAGACATACATTTATGTAATGTAGCTAAAAGAAGGTGATTGAGATCTATAAAATCACCCCTTGCCTTACTCTTGATAAATAGAATATAATTGTTAGCATTATGATATTAAAATTATAAAATTTATCCAATGATTATGTAATTTCATACTATGTTTATGTAATGTTTTATGTTCTAGTCTAGATATGGTTTATGAACATTTGTATGTGTGTGTTAAATTTTTTTAATGCTTTGTTAAGGGTTAGGGGAGAATAGTCTAATAAAAAAATGGCTAAGCTATTCAAAAATTAGGACAATGAAATAATTTAGTTTCATAATATTCTGATACAATGATGAATTATGAAAGTATGCTAAATATATAAGGTAAAATGATAATAATAATTTAAATATAGAAACATGAAGAAGAAATGATACTTATTATATTTAATTATGTGCATTAAGATCTAGAAGATGCAGGTATGGGAGAGGAAAGGATGATGATCTGTAGTGATTCGTCAGATTTTGAATATTTTCTTTTTATCAACCTGGACACTACCGTCAGGATCTAGGCACTATTGTTGATACTTATGTCTTGAATATGATTTTTTTTTGGGTACATAATACATGTCATGTTTTATAATGAAGAGC